>CM024761.1:38081405-38352986 GCA_014218235.1 Colocasia esculenta | reverse complement strand
TTTAAACGTGTGAGTCCTCTTTTGAAAAATATGTACCCATTCCTTACAGTCTTGTCTTAGTTGTGTGTCTGTAGGATTTTCTTCCTAATCCTTCTCCGTCTTCCCACTGTCACTATAGGAAAATCAAGTTTTGCTTACGTCCAAACACCGTAGGTATAGAACCAAAAATCGTAAGCATAGCCTTTGCTTACGGTGTTACCCTATGGTTGGGTTTCGTCGGCTAAAGTCCGACGGCAAAGGCCTAAGACTACGGTGTTTTAAAGTTCGTAAGTATATATCTATAGTGACGGTGTTGCTAGCCATAAGTAACACCATAAGGATATCTGTTTGTGGCTACAGCAATGTTAACCATAGTGATATTTTTTGTAAGGATAGACTCAGTAATGCTGAATATCCCTACGACAATTTAAACCGTAAGCATGTGTTTCTACGGCCACGTACACCATAAGCAAGTATGTTTCCCTACTGCTAAAAAGATCATAAGTGAATATGTTTACCTACGGCCATGTACACCATAACAAAGTATGTTTTCCTACGGCCACATACACCATAAGTAGTTTGTTTCAGCAAAAAAAAAAATAGTAATATATTTCAATGGATCCACATTCACCTACATTTATGTCTAGGTTCACAAACAATTGGATCAACATGTACACATCCACAATTAATCCACACATTATTTGGATCGATCAACACATACATCCACATTTAGTTCCACACACACATACACATCTTTAGTTCCACACATCCGCATCCACATTTAGTTCCACACATACACATCCACATTTAGATCCATATTCCACATTTACATCCACACACATTCACACCCACTGATTCACAATGCACAACACATTAATAATATAAAACACATTAAAGTTAACAAACAATAATGTTAATAAAAGATGACATCAAACATCATTCTACACATTCAAATACTAGTGCTAAAGTCTGTTTAGAAGAGCAAGTTAATTGTTAGTGAATGAAATTGTTCACATGTGGTGAGAGGAGATTTGTGAAGAGTTTGCTTTGTCCTTGGACGAAGACAGGTTTCAGCAGACATATTTCCTGCAAAAGCAACAATAGGTGGTCAATAAGTACTGTGTGAGGATATTTATAACAAAAGAAACAATATGCTTAATAAACAGTAATGTAGGAAATATGCCATCAAACCATTACACTAGTATCAAATAACTCAAGGAAAAGAAGAAGCATTTCCCCTGTCTTTTGTAGAATTGTATAAGTAATAAAATTATAATTTTGTAAACAAGCCCAGCCCACTACCCAGCACAGTTTTCTGACTTGCCCGGTTGGGGAGTGAGTCAAATCAGACAGTCCCAGCCAAACTATGCCTCACATCATTGTAATTAATCAACACAAAACCAAGCAAACTAATGACAGTTTTGAGAAGTAGGTAAATGAACCTGAATCTTAGTAGATATTTGACTAAAATAGAAAACATAGGCGGCCTTGGATGAAGAAGGAATTTTTAAAAAACAAATGGCATGTAGCTGCTCAGAAATTTTCATTCATGAAACCAATTCTCAAAGTATATAGGGATTTGGAACCTTGGTGACTCCAGTGAGCTTGTAGAAGACTTTGAATAAACAAGAGCACACAATGCACTCGCTGAACAGGAATTCAACCTACAAAGGCAGACTATATATAATATCAATGAAACCTTGGTGATGGTCTTCACCAAATAAAATGCCATACGGTTCATGACTGGAATGTGGAGGAGTATCAAACATGTGTTATAAAATTTGTAATTACCATCACCAGATAAACAACAATATCCATCTTTTCTGGGGGCTAATCATGTGTCACTGCTTGAAACTAGTTGACAATGTGCTTTTCAAATATTTTGGTCATTGGCTGACAAAAACATAGGCTTTCTCTCTCTAAAATTCTTTTAAATATGCCTTATAAAAGGTGTATACTGTTAAATCATGTTCATAAACTGGACTTTTAGTGTACCCTTCAAGTCAGCCATACTTTGCAGCTCCTTTTTTAATCTCTTTCTGAGGAGCACCCAACAATTATCAGAAACCAGTGGGAATTTCAGTTTTACATATGTGAAGGATATAAGGTGAAGTTGACATATGTGAAGGATATCAGAAACTAGTGGTTTAGTCCCATATCAACAGTGGCACATGGGATCCCTTTCTCTGAATCATGCATACACATCCGCAGCCTTCTATCCACACATGGCAGATGGGAGAAATGTGAGGGCTTCACATGCCAAGAGAGCTACCAATCTGCAGGCGGCTGACTGGTTAGCAGGTGAGGCGAGAAAGGGAAGGAGACACACATTCCCGGACAGGTTAATAACACATTTGTAAAATGGAGAACATGGCAACAGAAAACACAAACATGGGAACTACCTTGGCATTCACCAACAAAAAAAACTACAACTAGCATTCATTTCAGTTAAGACTCAGATCCAGTGCAACTGAGATTTTCTGCAACTCAGATGTTATAAAATTTGGACCATATTATGTTACTTACGAAAAAGGGTGGAGGTGAAGATCAATCATCCTCAAGCTCAACCTGTTACATTTAAAAATGTAAATAACATCAGAGTTTACAATTAGCAACAACATCGTTCATAAATAAGAATGAGATAAATGTAAATAAACTTACATATTCTCTGAACCATATTATGTGACTCCCAACAACATCATTCATATTTATTCTATCTGCATCTTTGATAAACAAAGATGCAGTCGGGTCATGGGCTATGAGTCTAGAAACCTCATAGTACTCACCACCTAACTTCTTCCCCATGACCACATTATCATTATCATCAGACATAAGAATGCTGCTGGCAACTACTTCTCCAGAGAAATTTAGGATCCTTACCCTCCTCCCCGCCAATGAATCCTGTTAAAAATTTTGGATATAGATGTCAGATATACATGCATTCCAAAATATTAAGACGGTTAGATTTCGTTTACCTTTTTCTTTTGAGCATGACAAACACTTGCAGAACTCTGCACAAGTAAATGTAGATTGTCAACATTAAGCAATGTTAGTAATGAAGTATGTCAACAGAAACTCATTACCTCATTATTGCCATGAGACTCAATTTTTTTCATTCTTTCTTCGAGAGCTTCAAGTTTTTCTTTCAGGCTTCCATTGTCCTGTCGCAGCTTTTGTGTACTTCTTGAACCCCACAAGCTCTTTGGGGTAGGGTCCGTGCCTATGCCACAGATTCTTCCAGTTCTGTCCCGTCCCATAACTTGCTCATAAGCGTCCCCCACGTTTGCAATTGAGCTTGATGTACTTGATTGCTGCGTCAGCTTAATGTCTCAAATTTTATCCTACAATTTGAATGAAAAAACATGAATTTCCAGCACTATCGTAAATAGAATTATGTCAACAAAGAGCTTCCATTCGTAATGAGAATAATGTGAAACATTAGACAATTAACAAAGCTAATTAATTATACAATCATAGCAGCACTCTCGTCATTAACTGGACCGTCAGCTTTCTTCATACGGGTCCTTATGAATAAGTCCCCACGATCAAGAGTGGCCCCAGTTTTTAGAAACTACAACATTGTACAGAAGATAACTTAGAAATAAACAAAATTATTTTGAGTAGATGAACTGAGATGCAGATAAGACAGTATATATGTTACCTCCTCGTGGTATATGTCAGTAAAACTTTTACTACCAGCACAGTGAAAAAATGTGTGTTTGGACTTATTTTGCTTGTTTGTTTCACTGCGTTTCTACAAATCAAAATGATAACTATTAGAATAATTATGGAGTATCACTATATTTAGACTAATTGTAATCCAATTCAATTACCTTGAATTTCTCCAAAGACCATATCTTAACAAGATTTTCCATTGATCTTCAACCACTCTTGTGTTTGAACATGCAAAGTGTTGTTGCGCTTTTTGATATGGCGTGAAGAACTTCCTCCTAAAGTCATACTTCCAAGACCTCCATTTTTGATCTAGATCCTTCATTACAAAATCACTCAAGCTGATGGGAACATCAAATTTTCTCTGTATTTTTAAAATAAAGGGTTAGTCGATGGCATTATCCTGGATAAAACACATGTATTAAAACACATGTACTAAACAAACACATGTATTACATCACCTGGATAAAATCCCATACATCGTCCTTGTTAGTCGATGGCATTATCCTCCAAGAAATGCAATCGATCGGTAGTTTATCCCCCATCCTTGCCACAGTGCCCAAAAATTGTTTCAGTAGCTGCCCCCCCCCTCCAAGTGGCTGCCCCAACTGATTAACATTCACTGGTATGCGTTCATTAGTTTGCAATCCATGTACAGATCTTAACAATGTTGGGCCTCTCTTAACCTTCTTAGATGTGGAGGCAGACTGAGCATCTATGTGAATTATTTTCCCTTGCAGGTCCTCTATAAAATTTTCATACTCTTCTCTTGAGAACCAATCAGCTGTGAGCTGCAAACAAATCAAAAAGAAAAACATTGAAGATATTCAACCAATGAACAAAAGTACATATAGTGTGACAAAATAACTATTAACATTATTCAACTTACAAAAGATGGGTAGTCATTTCTGCCAAAGGATGTAGGAGCAACGAGTATGAAACGAAATATGAAATAAAGAACCATAGATCCACATTCTGTGCTCCCCTTTTGTTGGGGCACCTACAACATGAAAGATATTAATGAATCTTTTATTCCGTTTACATATACAATTCAAACACTCCAAATTTAAAAGATTACCTTCGGCACGTGTACATCAATTACTTTCATCTCATCGGCCACTGCTCTCATCCCTTTCCCTTCATATGCAATCTTTAAAAAACTGCACAATCATACCAAATATACTTTTTATACACATATATTTCAAATATATATAAAAAAATTAGAAGATATTACTTTTTCAACTCATTTTGGATACTAGTGTGTTCCCCCATGTGAAGAGAGTCAAGGAGCATAAGGAACGGCATGTCATTATCCTCTTTCTTACATATGACAACAAGTTGTCAATGATTCCTACAAATGAACAAAAAAATAAACAATGATGATTTGAAATAAACAAATGAACAAAAAGGTTTAGGCATACCATATGCAGATTGGAAGTAGGGAATATCATTTCTCCAGTAAAGAATTTTTCTGTACAATTGATTTAATTCTATTGACACCATCAGTAGTCAATCGACAAAAGTTAAACCAAAAACTGTCGAATATCTCAAAACACTCTAAAAGTGTTGATGGAATCACAACCCACAAATACCTGCAGGTTTAACAGAAATTAAAACACAACAGACATAGTATATTGGTGACTCATGCTAGCCTTGGAAAAAATATTAAAGAAAACTAAAATCACACAAATACTCACTCAACATGTTCTTGAAATATTAGTGTGTCCAGCATCTCGAGCTCCCCATCATAGACTTCTTTCATTGTTTTTTTTAGCCTTTTTTGCATGGTATCGCATGATGGCCCCGTTTTCTTCTTCGGCGAGTCTTCTCTGACTTCTTTGGAATCTACCACCATAAATCTCTTCCTTCGGCCCCTTCAAATTGCAAATAACAGGTTAACAACATCAACCAAAAAAAAAAATAACACTTAACATATTCAGTTACAAAAATTAAACATAGGCTTACATTTTGATGTTGTTGTCTTCCTTGGCAAGTTGTAAACTGCAATATTAAGAAGAAATTGACAGGCACTTGGGTAAAACACAAGTAATATAACAAAGTCCTTTTTGTTAAAATACTAAATTAAACAAAGACAACAATGAAGATGTAAATAGTTGATGTCCCTGCAGACTTCTGTATTTCATATGTGGATTAATGGAGCACTTTGTGCTTTTATCATGCCCTTTGGTTACTGATTCTTCATGAATTTGAGACAACCGGCCAGCAGCTCCTAGGTATTTGGATTCCTTTACCTCTTCTGGAACTTGAAAATTCCTACAAAGTTATATGTTTCCATGCGAATGGTGGATCATGTGCATCTGCAGATTATTGTAGACATCAAACTAGAAATGTAGTTTCATGAACAATTAACCACATCACTTATAGGCCATGGCATAATCTTAAATCTTTGCATTTTTCTTGCAAGGCATATAATTATGAGCAGTGCCTCCTACAAAGATATCCCAAATGATTCCCAGATGATTACCACATATAAATTGGGATCTGTAAGCCTTAATAGAGTAAAGATTGACAAAAAAAGGCAGACACTTCTGCTGGCAAAAATATTACAAGTATAGGTACATATGTCTTCAAATTTGGATCTCTACACCATCAATGTCGTCTCTCTTCCATGTGATGTTTATGTCATCAAGAAAAGCAACATCATCATCAATCTTTACATCATTTGCATCATTTTCAGTAACTTCTTCATTTTGCATGTCAAAGTAATTTCTCGGCTTTGTTTTCCTCACAACAGACCATCCTTCCATTTTGGGATCCTCCACATACCATACTTGTTCCACTTGAGAGGCCAAAACATATGGTTCACTTGTACGTAATTTATAGTGTAGGTTGACCAATGTGAAACCTTCATCTTTAATTACCCCTCGCTGAATATCAACCTAGTCACACTTGAAAAGTAATACCTTTCATTGATCGTAATAGTTCAACTCTAAAATTTCTTGAAGAACACCATAATATGTCACCTCATCTCGAACAGGAGCCTTGTCTTTAACACTGGAAAAACTTGAAGTTTTTGCAGACATAACAACCCCACTATTCTGTGTCTTCCTATGAAGTTCAATATGCCTAACATATGTTAAACTTCTTCCCCACATTCAATGGTCGATCTTTCAACACAATTGTGTTTGCATGTAACCCATTCCTGTCATTGTCTTGTAAAGAGTTGACTAAAAAAAAAGGGTTACATGTTGGTTATCATTAAAACACATGTCATGTGTACTAAAAAAAATGTTATATATGTTTACTTACTTTACATTTAAACCAATCTGGAAACTGTAATGTATGATATCGCTCAATTTCCATTTCACTTGCTCGTGGTCTTGTTTTCCTTATTTCTTCAAGATGCATACTACATAGAAAATGTGGACAATACATTAACAGTCTTCTCTTGACAAACTGTAACGCCCCGACGCGGAATATCGGAGCGCAAAGTCAGTTGCAAGAAAAGGTATAGAGCGTATACTAGACATCATACCATTGCACATTGAATAATACTAAGCAAATCTTTCTCATTAATAACTTTTCAAATGTCTAGTTACAACCACTAATATCAGAGCCATTCTATAGAGCCCAATTACATTGCAATGAAAGGAAATAACTAACTACAACTCTAAGATAACATAATGACTCGAGGGTACTCCTGGCTTCACTCTTGGTCATTCCCTTCCTCATGAGTGTATGTGTCATCCTCGGTCTCACCTGAGAACACAACATCAAATAACATCGGGTGAGCGATAACGCCCAGTAGGACTTAAATCTCAGGCTCAAGCAGGCTTTAAATAATTAACGCATTTAATGGCAGAGTATCTAAAGATAGCAGGTACAAGAGAGTCCAAATATAGCAAGAGATAGCGCAACAGGTAACAGGATAGCACAATAGCACGAGATCGAGTATAGTTTCCAAAAATAGCACAAGTATTGAGTATAGCATGAATAGCAGGATGACCATAGCACAACTAGCACAAGTATAATAATAGCATGATGAGTATAGCACTTGTTTGTCATTCTAGACAACGAGAGAGTATGGCACGTTTGTGTTTTGATTGTCATATAGATAGTCGAGATAGATAGAACTTGAGTGTATTGCCAAACACTCTAATCATTTAACTCCCATGGGCACTAGCACTTTCGGGCGCACATCCCAGGACCAGATCGGGCCCTTTATATATTGCCAGGCATTGGTTATATTGTTTATCTTTAGACAATCAGTCATTGGTCAATATAGAGTACCAAGAAGTAGATGAGAGCACTAGATGAATAGACGAGATAGTAGAGTATAGATGAGAGCTAGTGGACATTGCACGTAATACATCGAGTAATCAGGCGATAGCAACAGTTGCACAACACGCGCACTTGGTGTTGGCAGTCAGGTGGAACTCACAATCTTTCCGCTGGCCATGTTATGCACAAGCCTAGAGGTTCGACGTGATTCAAGGTAAGAGCGAACTTCTAATAGCCGTTTGGATCATATCGATCCCTAAAGGTGTGATGGGTGTTAGGGTACAACCGGCTCGTCGACCATGTGGGAATCCATGATCAGAGGAGACTTACGGAGGCCTTGTGCAAGAGTTCACTAGTCCGACGAAAGGAATATCCGACGGAGTGTTCACCACAAGCCAAGTAAAGTGTGTATATAAAATAGGTGCTCGATGTTCTAGAGGAATTCTAGAACAGTGGAGCGTCAATATCGGTATATAAACAACGCAAGAAACGAATACAAGTCCTTTAAAATAGGGCAATTAATATGCTTTATTGCAATAAATTACTAGATACATTAAGAGATATTTTATGCAAGATTTCAGCCATATATGGATGGTTCATGTGTGTGCATGTGTAGGAGAAATCATAGATAGAAATAAGTCGTGAATAGGTATTTTAAACATTCAATATAGCTCCATTTTAAGCAGGGTGTTTACTGGGGGTATAACGGTAAAAAGGCGTAAGAATTATTTAGAAAGTGACAGAAATACCTTTTTATGGGTTTTTCATCAAAATTCTTCTGAAGGCGACGTACCTCGGTACGGGTCGCGATAGGGTCAGGGCAGAACGACAGGGCCTAAAAAGGGTCGCGACATGGCTTGCAGATCGGGTTCTGAGAACGCGACGGCTCACCTATCGCCTTCTTGATCGCGACAGGTAGGCTGTCGCAATCGGAGCCCAGAAAGTGACATATCGAGCCGTCGCCTTCTGGTTGTCTGCGCCTGACTCTGACAGGAGTCAGACCAGACATTGGATTGCGGATCAGGGATATCAATTTTGATATAGGGTTGTTCAGAAAATCATAACTAATTATATATGCGATGAAAAATCATGAAACCAGTGGCAAATGAAACTAGACATGCGAGAGTACTTCCAGTAATTAGGAATTTGAAAACAATCATGGTATCGACATAGTTATAACAAGTTGAACAAGAAGCAACTTGATTCCAGGCGCACCAGAGATGAATGATTTAATTCGAGCAACATGCTTGATACAAATTAGGGCTTTTAGGGGTGAAAGTTCCCTAATGATCATCAATATCTCCCATAAAAATTTCAAGGTATGGGATTTAGTATTCATGGAGAACAAGAATTATGAAGAGGGTTCGGGGTCAAGAGAGTTGCAGAACTTCAAAATTCAAGAAGAAAATATTGGCTCGATGGAAAATTATGAAATTTAAGGGTTTTGTTCCTGATGAATGGAACAATCTACAGACGGAATATTAGGATTTTTGCTTGTGAGAATGCCTACCTTTGACTCGATTTGTCTTCTAGGACTTAGAACTCCAAGAACGAGGAAGAAGCTCCAAGAACTCCTTCTCCCCAAGAGATCTTCTCCTCCTTGGCCTCTTCTCCACGTCCAACAACCTTTGGAAATGAGCTAGGGTCGGCCAAGAGGGTTTATGAGATGTATTTAAGCATGTATGGGTTCCTATTCCTATTTCTACTCTAATTGCTCTTAATTACGAGATTTCCTAACTCCAACCTTCCTTCCTTGCTTTCCAATCTTTAATTGGGTTAGGAGGGAATCTAAATTCGTGCTAAATCAGAAGGGGTAGGTTTAGTAATCCTAATCCAACTCAAACTTCTATTTTTTATGCATTAAATACCTCTTTTCTATTTTAGTAATATTTTAGTTACGAATTTTGAGTATCTCTCTATTATTCCCCTTTTTAAAATCTCTATTTTAGCCCAATAATTTGTAATGGGTCAATATAGCAAAGCCCATTGCTCCTTTTCTTTTAATGGGTTTTATTTAATTCTCTCTTATTTGATTTCCCACATCTTCCTTTTATTTGATTTCCTAATTAAATAATACAAATATTTAAATTTTATTTTCCTAAAAATTTAGGGTTGCTACACAAACAATACTTTAAGGGTGTTTCATTTGACTTACCTTATGTAAGGAGATATGTCCTCACAATTAAATAGTACATAGAGATGAGCTTGGTTCAACTCGTCATTCCTAAGATGACAAACAGTTCCACCACCTAAACATCAACCATTTGTTGAAAAAATATCCCATCCTTTTTGTGTCAATTCTTCAGCCCCTTCATCTTCATTTCTTAAAGGTTGGTTAAGCCATGTCTCAACATCATCATCTAGATATCTCGAAGAAAGGATAAGAGTCTCCTCTGCTATATACCCTTCTGCCATTGACCCCTCTGGACGTGCCCTATTCCGTACATAGGACTTAAGCTTCACCAGATACCTAGTGGAGATTCAAAAAGAAATTCAAGTATTATTAGCAGTAGGGTACAATCGTCAGGCACAAGTATAAGATTAATGCAAACCTTTCAATGGGGTACATCCATCTATATTGAACTGGGCCAGCAAGTCTTGCTTCATCAGGTAAGTGGATGAGAAGATGTACCATTATATCAAAAAAGCTTGGCAGGAAGATCATCTCCAATCGACACAATATGTTTGCAATTTCTTGTCTAAGCTTATAGAAATCACTTGACGATGAAGTCTTCGAACATATTAGACAAAAAAATTGCATACATCATTAATTGCAGATCTCAGCTCCTTTTGTGTCACTCCCCTCATTGCTACTGGAAGTAATTGTTGCATGAGGACATGACAATCATGACTTTTTAAACCCCAAATTTTCTTAGGATCATTGGGATTTACATACCTTGATATGTTTGATGCATAGCCATCTGGAACTTTCACACTTTTCAAAACATTGCAAATCGTATCCTTCTCTATCTTGATCAAAGTGAACATGGTAGGTGGCAATAGCAATCTGTTAGAATCCAGAGTTTGAGGTTGAAGAGTGGCCCTTATACCCAAATGTTGGAGATCATGTCGAGCTTTCAAACCATCTTTTGTTTTAGCATCAACATCTAACAAAGTTCCAATAATACTATCACAAACATTCTTCTCGATATGCATGACATCGAGATTATGTCTTAATAGTAAAGACTTCCAATATGGTAAGTAAAAAAAAAATGCTTTTCTTCTTCCAATTGGTATGACACTCAAAAGTGGATGATGAAGTTGCAGCTTCCTTTCGTTTTCTTCTCACCCCCACTTTAAATTTGGGAACTTTCCCAAAAGTAAATTTACGTGGATGCAACTGCTTAAGTATATCAACCCTAGATAACACACTTGGTCTGCCTCTCATTTCTTCTTTTCCATCAAACCTTCGTTTCATAGAACGAAACTTATGACCCACACCTAACCATCGACTATGATTTGTGTAACAGAATTTTTTACTACCTTTTAACCAAAATGATGATGTATCTTCATTACATGTAGGGCAAGCTAATCGGCCTTTAGTGCTCCAACCAGACAGATAACCATATGCAGGAAAATCGTTAATTGTCCAAAGTAGTGCAACACGCATAGAAAATATTTCACCCTTATAAGCATCGAATGTTTCAACTCCGTGCCAAAGAATCTGTAATTCTTCAATAAGTGGCTGAAGGTAGACATCAATATCATTTCCCGGACCTTTAAGATCCAGAATGAGTAACGACAAAAAATACTTTGTGGCTTCATACACAACCATGGAGGTAAGTTGTATGGTGTCAACAACACAGGCCATGTACTATGACTCGTACTCATTATCCCAAAGGGGTTGAAACCATCACTTGCCAAGCCTAGGCGCACATTACGAGGTTTTAAACCAAAACCATCAATCGCATCTAACGCTTTCCAACAAGGGGAATCAGCTGGGTGCCTTAGAATGCCATCTTCTTGGCGTTCATCACTATGCCAACACATGGTTGCAGATGATTTACTGCAAGTGTATAATCTTTGCAGTCTTGGAATCAATGGAAAATGCCGAAGAACTTTCTTTGCAACCTTAATCTTCTTATTATGACCACTTCTTTCAGTTCCATTCATCCATCTACATTCTCCACATTTCGGACAATGATCATAAGACTCATACTCTTTCCGGTACAAAATACAATCATTAGGACATGCATCAATTTTGTGATAGTCATATCCCACTTTACCAATGATTTTTTTCAATTCATAGTATGTAGCTGGCAACACATCACCTTCTGGAAGAGCCTCTTTCAACAGCTTCAAAAGCATGTCAAAAGATTTGTTGCTCATTTTGCCTCTGCATTTTATGTTGAACAATCTGACCATAAATGAGAGCTTGTTGAATGTCTTACAACCACGATACAAAGGCCGTTCAACATCTACCAACAACTGTTGAAATTCACCATATTCTCCTTTATTATCATCCATTGACTTCACTTTTGCATGTTTTGAAGTTTTCTCACCAATAACATCCTCCCACATCGAATGCAGACCAACATCCTTCGGAAGTGTTGTACGTGTAAAATCCGTAAGCATGTGCCTGGAAGAACAACTACTCCCGTGGAACTTCCAAAATTGTTTATCTTTAATGACTCCATATTGAAATAAATGTTGTCTTACTATTTCCTTTTCATGTTTCAAGAGGCATACACACTCCAAACAAGGACACTTAATCTTTGTTGATAGAGCAAAATGAGCAGAAGCAAATTGAATGTATGTGTCAACTCCATCCATATATTCTCTTGTATTCTTCAATTTATCCATCCAACTCCAATCCATAACGTCTAACTACAAAAAAAAATTATTTACATTATATTCTTCATACTATAAATGTTGCCAGATGTCCAATGAATTGTCTAACGATAGGACAAGGTAGAGTACATGGGAAAGAACATGCCAAAAAGCTGAAAATAGAGTGTTCCAAGGCATGACTCAACTACGATATGATATATCACTATTATAGTTTTGATATAATTAGCACATGATACTAACATTAATAGGACAATAAAAAAGGATTGCTAGAGCACAAAACAAACAATGAGAATCTTTGAAATGCATAAAACTTTTATCCCATCCTTCAGAATATTATACAGCTCATAGTTTTGAGTGCACATGCCATTTCAACCATCAATAAGAGTTGGTGAGAGATTGAGCAGCTGCATCTGATTAATCCCACTGGGATAACCAGTGCCTGTGAAACAGTTTACCAGCCAGCCATCACAATCACAAAGCCTCAGAGATAACGTTGCAGGACATGGCTTTGCCTACCCCCTGTTAATTAAATCCTGGGAGATCACGCCATCCCCAGATGTTGTCCCTAGTTCAACCTTTGTTAAAACAAAAAAATTGTGATGCTTTGGTGTCTGCTTTGAGACACTCCTCTAAGATACTCCTTAATCCCAGTTACTTAATTCTTTCAGGTCACAGGTAGACCCAAGAGCCTAATCTTTGTGTATCTTTGAAATCTACTCCAAGATCACCATTAAAGGAGGGCCATTGCAATTAATCAAAGACAAGTTGCTAGGAGGTGAGGGCTTACACAGTCTATAATATTCCTTTTTGGGCCAATAAAAAAACATACTTAATACCTTGGATGGCCACCAAGCCCTGTGCAAGATGAGTTCTTGAGGCCAACTAAAGGATGCTAAGGTGCCGTGCACACGACGTGTGATAACACACACAACTAAAGGATGCTAAGGTGCCGTGCAAAGATGTTCTCTAATGATTATCCATCACTCTCTGGCACCAAAATTGATCAACACCAGGAAATAAAAGCTAAGCACACTGCCAAAAGACCATAGAAGCTGAGCAGGCACACACAGATGGGCTAAATTTGGATTCTAAAAAATGGGGTTCCCATCAAGACGGTCGTCATCAGTATACACACATTCAACCTTAACCCAACCATGAGGGAGACAAAGAAGCAAAGAAAACGGAAAAGAGTACTCACCTTCACCGCGACGGACTCACCTTTGGCGATCAGTCGGCCCACAACTTTGCAAAAAACAGACCACAGCAGCACAGCCTTCCTGAGGAAACAGGCGGCGGGGGACGAGTAGTGGGAGAGGTCAATCGCCCGCTACGAAGCGGAGGAGGAAGAAGGTGATGGGGTCGGCAGGAGATGCCCGGCGGCATGGACGACATGCGAAGGAATAGGGGAAGGAGGAACGGGTGGCCAGAGTGTCCTTCCCCTGCTATCGCTGCAAGTTCGCCGCGTGCTTCCGCTACTAATGTGAGGCATGGGCTGTTGCTTTCCCTAAACCGCTGACGGCGCTGCCTGCTACCGCCTTCTCCACAAGTTCTGCCGCGCTACCTGCCTGCTACCGCCTTCGCAAGTTCGGCAGGAGAGGCCACTGCTTGCCCTTTCGTCGTTGTTGCCCTAGCCTATCTCCGCTGCTGCCCTTTTTCGCTAGGAGGAGAGTGGAGGCAAGGGGTCGAAGGAGGAGAGTGGAGGGGTCGAAGGAGGAGAGTGGAGGCAAGGGGTCGAAAGGGTTTTTTTTTCGCTTCAATCGGGGCGCGGGAGGCCAAAGCTGAATGGGGCGCCCAATTAAAACTCCGTAGGTAAATGAAATAGTTATGTGCTTATGACATTACGCCATAGGGGTAGGCATATCTTAAAAGTTTAAGAACAAAGTTTGTCTGATATACTTACAACATGTATAGTCCGTAAGTATAGATATGTCTATCCATATGAATAGCTTACGAATATACTGAACCGTAAGCAACTTTTGTAGGCAGAGCTAGGATTTCTTGTAGTGTGTTCTTTCTTGAATTACTGGTTAATGGTATGTAGTACCTTTAGCATGCTATTTTTTCGAATCTGAGAAGTTAGGTTATTTTCAAATCTGAGAAGTCATGCTATTTTTCAAAAACATAGGAAGTATGTCTATGATAGAAAGTGAATCTTCCATCATATTTTAGTTATTCTTCAAGTCATGGGTAGCTACATACTACTCTCTCTGTTTCAGTTTGTTTGAATCTAGAATCGTGTTGACTTCACCATGTAGAGTAGACTTAACTATGACGGTTCTTTCTACAATTGAGAAATGATTCATTGAGAAAGTTTTTAGTGAATGTGTGCTTTGATAAGTGCTGGATAAGTAATGGGTGAAAGGAGGAAATCTAAGAGTATTACTCTTCTGGTAACTCATCCTTTGAGTTTGCCTCTTTGTTGATTACTCATGTGAACCATATCCCATGATTTTTCTTTCACTCTCTTGTCATGTTAGTTTCATCTTTGAGGCTAAGATTATACTTGGATAAAGTCCTAATCATGTTAGGAGTGATAGAAGGACTTTGTAGAACCATTTTGAGTTGATTCTAATGACTTTTCGAAAGTTTACACTGAACCTGTCGACAGACAAGCTTCTGCCTATCGACAGGATCTTCATTCCAGAACCCAGAAAACACCACTCTATGTTGCTGTCGACAGCCCCATCATCATGCTGTCGACAGATCCCTACAGAACTTCAGTTCTGTCACTGGAAAACATCCCCTGTCGACAGCAAGCTTTTGCCTGTCGACAGGTATTGACATGGTTATGTTTCTAGCACCTAGTTTTCTTCGTTCCTTGTTGCTAATCTTACCCAATTGTTCCAACTAATAGTCCACCTAAGTCTTGTGGTGTTTACCACTTAAATACCTACTAAAACCAGTCATGTTACCTTTATTTTTATCTTGAATTATTCATCAAGGTTTCGAACAAAATTGTCCTTGTGAGATCGTTGATTTCTGAAATCAGTGAAGGAACAAAGTTCCTTAGTTCTTGTGCATGAACATTGAGTGAATCCTTGTGTGTCCTTGAACCTTTACAAGGATTAAAGTGTTATGATGACAAGTTGTGAGTTTTGGGACTCATTCGAGAAATATGCCTGGCAAATAAAGGGCTGGTTCAGTCCTGCGGGGAGCGACCGAATTCGTCAGTGGCCGCGCGGGGGGGATAAGGACATCGTGGATGTTGGCATGCATCAATTCGTGCTTGATTAGTCATCATATCATGCTTGTGTGTGTGAAATTGTCTGATTCTGAACTTAAGTATCATCCTGAGTGATTAATCTTGCTTCTAAAAGCATTCTTGTTCAATACGTGTTATCAAGTTATCTTGCTTGTTCGTTATCTTGAACACTCCATGTTAGGAATCTATACTTGTTCTTACCTCGATTATATGCATCTAAATCCTTTTGAATTAAATGAATTTAGTTCTACTGGGCTAGTTAGCACATTCAATTTAACATTTTTAGGTGAACAAGATGGAGATGTTACTTAAGGGGATTGTGTGCCGAGTGGACCACCCGATGCTAAGAAATGTTATCAGTTTTGTTTTCTCTGTAGTTTAATGTAAATATAATAAGGCTACAATGTACTATTGCCTGATCCTCATGTATACTACAATGAGGAATACCATGTAATAAGTTCCGCTCTTTTGCTTTTCTTAATAGATAGAAATGAGAATGTAATATACTACACTTTACTTTTGCTTGCTCCTCATTTAGACTATAATGAGGAGTATCATGTAATAATTTCCGCAAATGTAGTTGGTTATGAGCAAACCGTATGTTACTTGTCGTGTTTAATATCTGTCATATTCAGTAAATGGAATTTTGCTAGAACGTGACATTGCCCCCCTGCATTCAGTGACCGAAGGTGACACCTTCGTGGTTGTGTTCTGGAAGCGGTGCCAGGAGGGTCGCGTCTGTGTAATAATTGATTGACCGGCAGTCAATCGATTATTAGCAGAGCGACGAGTTTTCCATGTTTCCGGTAGTGTTCTGAGGCTCCGACTTTTCCGTGCATGTTTGGTTGGTCGACGGCCCTTCTGGGGGTCTATGCATGCCTCATGCTCGCTGGGCTTGTTTTGTGTTACAAGCCAGCGGTTCGGTGTGGTTTTTGTGTGCTGCCCCGACTATTCGCCCGGTGCTAGGCACTTGAGGGCTTGACCCCAGTCTGAGAGGTTGTTACCGTTTCCTGGGACCCCCACCCTCGAGTGCCTTTGAGGTAGGTATCAAGGTGATGAGCGTACTCGAGTTGGCAGCCGACAGGGCGGACTATGGAGTTAAGGGGAAAATGGTGGTTTGGACAGCGGCGCTGAGTCATTTGTAGAGCTCTCTTGGTTAGGCCTGGGACACCGAGGACGGCCGGAGTTCTACCTAGTGCAGGCTAGCTAGTCCTTTGTCTCACTGCCTCTCTCTGCGTTGGTTCTGGAGCCGCGTAGTGGTGTCAGGCGTGAGGCCGCAGCTTGGCTAGGCTGCGGTGTTGCGTGTGTTGTGTGTTTCTGTGGTGGTTCTATCTTACCCTTGTGGGGGGGCGGAGGCAGGAGGTAGGCTAGCGAGCAGAGCGTGTGGACTACGGGTCCCCCCTTTGGCTGCTAGCGGCGGTGGCTTGGTTGCTGTTGTTGTGACGAAATTTTCCTCACGACGTTTCCAAGTGTTCCTTGTTGTCCGAGCTTGCACGACGGTTATATCCCGGTTGTGCCTAGTTTCCGTGGGTGTCGTTGGTCTGGCCTTGTGCAGACCCGTGCTTCTGGTGGTTCCCGCTTCGGTGTTCTCTCCGTTCCGTGGTCCCGTTCTTGGGTGCCAGCCCGTGATGGCATTGGCTTGTGTAGCTTCCTGACCTAGCAGTGTGTCCGGGGTCTAGGGTGGTTCTGCTTGTGGGCCCTTGACCTTGTAGAGGTCTGAGGTGGTCGTGCTTGTAGTGAGACGTCGTTCTCACTATGTTGTTCCGTGGTCTCGGCAGGTGTGCCGAGCACTACTTCCGCTTTGTGCCTGACTCCGTTGGTTTCTGCGGGAGTCGTGTGTGTGGCCCGACCTCGGTTGGTGGTTGTGGCATTGCGCTGTTCTCTTTCGCTTCTTAGTAGTACCTTGCTGTAGGTGTTACTCGCTTTACAGCTTTCTAGTGTAGTTTTCCTATTTTCGGAGTTCCTGCTGGTCCAGCCGGTGAGGGACTGGTAATCCCTACTAGGCCTTGTTCGCGAGGCTCACCCCCTACTTCCTTCAGCTAGGGGCTCGTCGTCATGGGAGCTCGGTGTCGGACGGGTTGCGGAGGCGGCTATGGCGCCGTGTGTTGTCAGCAGCAGTGAGAGCGAGTGTTGTGAGCTCTTGTAGCCGAGTGAGCTGAGAGTTGTGTTTTTGCAAGTTCTCAGAGTATGCCCCTTAAGGACTACTCCTTTCTTCTTGTACCTGTACTTTTACTTGGGACACGTTTTACAGACCTTTGTATATTGTGCATATTGTTATAATTATTTAAATTTAGTACATATCTTACTAGACTATTTCTTCTAACCTTTCTGGATCTTCGGATCCGTCGGTGGCGGCACGACCCTAGGGACCCCTGGCGAGGGTCCAGGAGGTTGGGTCGTTACAATTTCTTCATTAGAAAGAGCTTTTCCTAGTGAACTTAAACCAACTATTATATTTGAGAATCTATTATACATTTGGGTGATATTTTCATGAGGTAGCATTTTGAACTATTCATATTGAGAAACAAGAATATCTATTCTAGTTTGCTTTACTTTATCAGTTCCTTTATATGTTACTTTTAGTTTATCCCACATTTCTATAGCAGTTTTACATGCGGATAATATATTAACTTTTTTTTAGATAATGCAAAACATAAATAGTTTTTAGCCTTATAATTTAAAGACATATTCCTTTTATCAACTATAGATAGAGTAGAAGTACCATCAGCAACTATAGAAAAATCACCTTCTTCTATTACCTGCTATAGATCAAAGTATGTGCCTCGGATGAAGCATTCTATTCGCAGCTTCCAGTACTGGTAATCTTCACCATCAAAGAATGGTGGTCTTGTAACAAACTTTCCTTCATAGTTGTGAGCTTTAGCTGTCATCTCTTCTCAAATCTTTTTATTCTTCTTAGAAGACCTTACTCTGATACCACTTGTTGGATCGAGATGAAGCTTTAGATGTCCTAGCGATGGGTGAATAGGACTTCTTTGCACTTAAAAAATTTATCTGAAAATAGATAACACTAATAGTAATGTTAGTACTTAGTGTAGTGTGTGAAACAAGTGAAATACTTGGCGGAAACAAACACACAAGGTGCATAGAAAGTTTATCCGAGTTCGGCCCTTTCCACATGGAAGTCCTACGTCCAGTCCCTAAGAACCACTTGGGATTCCACTAACTGCCAAGAACACTTGGCCTTCTCTCAACTTGAGAGGTATTACAACCCACTTACTCCCAAGGTAGTCTTCCCTTCACCAAGGGGTAATACAAACACCTACAATAGTAGGTCTTCCCTTCACAAGAGGGGAATTATAGGGAACAAACCCCTTGCTGGTTACAACACAGAAAATATTGCAGTGTGTCTGCACAAGGAGTGAGCAAACACTAAAGATCAGAAAGAGATATAAGATAAGAATGACCGCTCTAACTCTTTCTGACTCTAAGGTGGTGGACGGAGATGATCTAGAATGCAAATGCCACCTAAAGTGAAAAGACTTTTGAATGCAGAGAGCTTGGAAGTAGAAGCTTGAAGCAACATGCTCTCTTCAGATCTTGTAAGCTTCTCTCTTTCTCTTTATGAAGTGTAGAAGGTGTGGTTGAGTATGCTCGTTGGTGAGTTGTGGTTGTTGTATATTCATATATTCTTTTTTCAAACTTCAGCTCATATATATGCATCGAGGATTTGAGCTTCCTATTAGAAACTAACCATTTGAAAATAGTCATTGAAAGATAGTCGTTTGATTCTTGGATGTTGAGAATTTGAGGCCTCAAAGATGACCATCAGATCTTTAGCTCTTTGAATCTCAATGGCTTCAGGCTATGCAGATAGCTTCATGACTTTGTTTGATAGCTTCATTAAATGACTGCAAGCTCCATACCTGTGACTAAAGGCTAGCATGCTTTAGTTGGCAGCTGAATATCTGCATGGTCAAGAAAAACGTAGATACCTCAATCCTTTCAGAGGTAGGTGAGATAGAAATATATAAAGTATAAGGAACTTCAGATAGACAGATGTTCAGAGCATTTAAAGAAAGACATATAGTTGTATAGGTAATGCAAAGATTTTTTTTGAAAGTCATGGAGTTCTGACAGAAAGGGGATGTGGTAGGTGAGTTCTGACAGATAACCCATACTGCTTATACCTACCATCGCATTTACTTCTTAGTGTAGACACCCGGTTCCAGCTAATAAGTTGAACCATATTTCTTGCCACCTTAGTGGGCCCCTAATTGGTCACTCACCTTGAGCCTATCATTCGCCTTGCTTTGAGCCCATTAACAATTTTAATTGCCTTGAAATCCCGCCCATTATCAATTTGAGAGAGTCCTTGGCCATTAATAACTCTTATCCTTTCATGTGGTTGGTTGATAATTCACCATTATTCGATTTTATAGTTGCGACGCATCGTAGCGCCGCGTCTCGGTGTCGCGTCGATGCAAGCCGCCGCGACAGCCAATGCATTATCCATGCACGTGGGCACGCTGTCGCGACGCTCCACCCTATCGCGTCTCCAATGTTGCGGCCCTACGATATGCCGCGACAACAGCTGGGCGCAGTGTCCTCCGCAACCACCTCCTATTTATCCTCCTATGGGTGTATCTTTATCCCTAGGGAATATCTCAACCCTTGGGCGAGATTTAGGCCATAGGGACTCTCTTGAGGACCCCAAGGACTCTCCCATGAGATTTTGGCTGATATTTATCACTCATTTTAATTATTATGGGATTTTATCTCTCAAAAATCTATAAAACCATGGCCCTTCTCCTCATGGACGAGGAGCTCCATTTTTTACCCCGAAGGGCTGCCGAAATCTCCTCTCACCAATACTTAGCCTCGCAGCCACCTATTTCCACCATTTCCTTCACATTCCCCTCCACCAAAACACCCTCATTTCACCATTTATTTAGCACAAGATGTGAAGAGGGCGACTACTGCTACCACCTGAAGCTTTCGCGCACTCATTGAGACTGCATCCACGCCAAAGAGTCATCCTAATGGGGCTCATCTTCTCCTCTTCCTCTCTCCACCTTTTCTTCATCCATTTTTGTGTTATTTCTAGTTAGATCACACTCACCACATTCCCACGATTTCCACACACCCAAGGGGTTTAAGACCACCCCCAGGTGCGTTCCCACCATGATCTCACTTTTCTTTTCATTTTTGGAATAGATACTACGCTTTTCTTGTTTCTTCTTTGTTTTGGCAGGCACCCAAGCTTTTCCACAAGGAGCTCTTGTCCTTCAGCCGGCTAGAGGATGGGAAGAAGGTCCACACACGGCATCTCCCGCACACAGAGAACGCGACAGCGGAGGACGACACGACAAGAGACGAGTCAGGCGGTAGCGACGCGTTACCAGCATCTTCGCGGCCGGTAAGCCTGCCGCGACACCAGGTCCACTTCCTTTCTCTTTCCAATTCCTAGTTAAGTTAGCCCGTGTCATTCTCTACTTATTAGGCAACTTTCTAGGTGGCGATCACATTCCTACTTCCTATACTACTAGTTTTAGTATATGTTTGTGTTGAGGGGGGGCACAATCCCCGTGATTACACCTTTTGGCGATCACGGTGGGACCTTCAGTGCCACCCTCGTGGATTTAGTTTGCCTGCCTGCCATGTTTTATTCCTTGTTTGTTCTTTTGGTGCCCTGTTAGTGTTTTGATCCTTGTTTCCTGCATTTTTTGGCACTCGGTTCTTGTACCGGCGTATCGCGGTGACGCGATGATATCACGTCGCCCGACAAGGACGCGTTAGCAGGTCAGTGATTTTCTTCTCATATCTGTCTTAGCTTGCTTCAATGAGATCATGCATCCCTGTACCATGTACTGTCGTGTTTCTGGATGTTAGAATCCTGTTAGGGTTCGAGTTTTCCTTTTATTTTTTTACTTGTAAGTTTTCGGGCTCTGTCGCGGCGTGGCGCGTGGACGCGATCCGGTCACATCGACGGTGGGCGTCGCGTTACCAGGTATGCTTTGTATGTTGATGTCTTGATCCATGAACCAGCTTCTGAGTGCTTCTGATTTATCCTGTATTAGTTTAGTGTTTTTGTGCTTTTATCACCTTTCGGGTAGTCTGTGTGAGTCTGGTTTGGTAACTTTCTTTGTTCTCGGGGCTCTGTTCTTATCGCGGCAGGCCTCCCCGTCGCGATAGGGTTGTACACGGCCGCCGTGACTCTGCCCGAGAACTATTTGTTCACCCTGTTTTGTTTTTACTTGTCACTTGTGCACACTTTTTTGGGCACTTAGGCCCTTGCATACACTATTTGTCCCATTTGTTCAGGTTCCCCCTTGGTTGAGTGAGCCCTCTCACCTACGAGCACTCGTAGGCTGACTCGGGCCCACCTTCCGAGGACCTCTGTAAGTGCTCGCAACCGCACGCACGTTACGGTTCACTGGGCCGGTTGTACCCGTCGTACCTCTTAGTCCGAGCCACCCCTCGAGTGTGAGTGTCCCACCCCTTAGCTACATCGTAGGACTCGAGTTCTTACCTGTTAGGGTCCATTTGGCCGAGTGATATCTCCTTAATCAACTTATTTAAAGGTCAAGTGCGAACTTTAAGAAATTTGCGCATTAATCATGACAACTTGAGTGCTTTGGTTCATCCCTCCTCATCTCAGTCTTTCTTGCTGTGCTAGAGTTTAGGCATTGTCGGTATCACCCCCTTATTTGTTCTGGGGGTGCATGCGTCATTGTTTAGGGAGATCGAGTCAGTCCCCTCCGATCCTTGTATTCTATCATAATCCCTTGTTCGACATGGACCCGTTCCGGGTCCTTTCCGACGATGTCCTACCCATCAGGCTCCTCGAGGATGCGGCCCAACCCCCTGTGGCCATACTCCTGGGGAATATCCAATCTCCCCTTATCATCAGGAGTCAATCCCGTCCGCCTTCCCCTCCAGGGGGAGATGACCCCCATTCGTAATTTAGTCAGCTCCTTCCCCATCTTACTTCGGACCAAGTTCGAGAGTTTCTAGCCGCTGCCAAGGGGAAGCAACCTCTATCTCCCCGGGGTCAGAGTTCAGTCTGACCGGCAATCTTCCTTCCTCAGGGGCTGACCCCACACCCCTCCATCCTCGGGCCATCCATTTCTCCGAACCGAGCTACCCTCCTGCACGAGAGGTCCGGCCTCGATCCCCTCCAACTTCAACATATTATACGGCCGAGCCTGCTCCCCTCCCCCATGAGAGGTCTCACTCGCTTGAGCAATCTCGCTCCCTTGTTTCTGCACACCATGTTCAAACCCCCTTCGACTTCTTTGCGGAGTGGACAAGTATGAAAAAGGAGCTGCATGACCTCTGGAGGCAAATTGATCCTCGCAAGATAGCTGATATTGCTCTCCCATCATTCCAATACCTCCGGGTACCACCCGAGTCGGAGCTCCCCGTTTACCGACGATACTCTGGGGTAGGGGACCCATATGTTCATTTTAAGGATTTTTTTTTATGAATCTGCACCGCACAAGTATGACTGCCACCTCATGGCATACTTGTTCAGAAAATCTTTAGATGGTCCAGCTTGGAATGGTTTTATTCTTTGCCCCCGGAGGAAGCCGAGGATTTCCAGATTGTTCAAGAGAGGTTTCTACAATATTTTCAAGATCGGGTCGGACCCGAATACTCTTTTGTAGATCTGGTAGCTGAAAAGATGAAGCCTGAAGAGGAGTTCTCAACTTATGCTGACTGGTGGCGCTCACTGGTCGCCAAGGTCTGCTGCCCCATGCCAGAGAAGGAGAAAGTCAAGCTATTGATCTCCAATGCTACACCAACCTACCGAGCCATCTTAGCCATGAATGACATTACTACTATGCACCAGCTATATAGCCGAGCCCATTTCATTCAGACCCAACTTAAGGACTCGCCTATACATTCTAGTTTGAGACCCCTAATTCTCGTTACACCAAGAAGCCTCAAGGCTTAGTCACCGAGGGGATCCAAACCAATGAGCAAGTAGGTGCAGTAAGTAACCCCCAAGGCCTGATAGGTACGTCTCCATACACCCAACAACCTCAGCAGCCATATAATAACAACAGGCAGCAACCTCCCCAAGGTCAGAACCCTCCGCAAGACCAGCATCAGTACTCCCAAGTTCCTCCTCCTCAGAATGGCTATGCCCCCAGAAAGCCCAATGGACCCAAAAGAACCCAATATCCTCCTCTGCCGAGTCTTTGGCAGTTGTCTTTGCAGCCCTCATGTCCTTGAATGCCCTTAGACTCCCTCCTGAGAAGGCAAATTGGAATATGGCAGCGGACCAAACAAAGTATTGTGTCTACCATCGCCATCTGGGCCACAATGTGTCGATTGTTTTCAGTTCTGGGACATAATATATGACCTTAATGAGCAGAACCAAATTGATTGGGCAGAAATGAAAAGGTTAATTCAAACATTGAGAGACCAACAGGGTCAGAGGCAACAACAGCAACAACAGAGGCGACAACAGCCACAACAACAACAACAGTTCCAGCCCTTCCAACAACAGTATCAGCAACAGCAACAACAACAGCAGCCACAGCAGCCGCAGCAGCCGGCAAATGACCTTGGCATAATCCGCAACCCCATGCCACAACACCCGCCTGCTCCAAATCCCCAACCTGCTCCACCACCTCCTCCACCCGCGCATGTCAACCCAGTTATCCACCATCCACCACCAGAAGCTCAATGGGCCTTCGACGATGAGCATGAAGTGGGTCAACTTTTGGTTATCTCCCATATCGCACCCCCTACCACCGCACCTACATCCACTGGGCCTCCCTCCTTCGCACCCACTATTGCCACCATCACCTCACCATCCTATAACCCCCCAGTCATATCACCCATTATCCCTTCGTCCAGCAACATCTCTTTCTCCCCTACGCCAGCGCCATTACTAGCCAACCCCTCCATTCTTGACACCTCACCCCCTCCACTCCTCCATAATCTTGCCCTGCGGAGCGGGAGGATGTTCCATCGGATGTACCCTAATGCGTCCACATCTATGCCGGGTCAACCAGCGCAGCAGTCCAGCACCTAGCAGCAACAAGATATGGAAGAGATAGACCCGGTCCCGGGGACCCAATATGACATTCTGAAGCATTTGGATCAAACCCCCGCCAAAATCTACATATTAGAGCTGATCAAAGGTCACAGACTCACCAAGATGCCCTGAGGGCCTTCCTACAAAGGGTCATGGTCAGCGAGGACATGAACCCCGACAATCTGCCTTCTATACTTTCTATTGTGAACATGGGACCCACTATCACCTTTTCTGATGGTGAATTAGCTACCCATGAAGCCAGGAAGATACCTTTGTGTGTAACACTGACTATAAACAAGGTGGCCATTGATGCAGCACTAGTAGATACATGGGCTTCCATTAATGTATGCCCGTTGAGCACCCTAAGAGCCTACAACATCTCAGAGTGCCAATTGCAGCCTACTCCCACCACCATAGCTGCCTACGACAATTCACGACGTGCCTATCATGGGATTGTCACGTTGCAAGCAGAGCTGGGGCCACTTGTCATGTCAATTGAATTTTATGTGTTGAACATCGATCACACTTATAAGGCCATCCTAGGGCGCCCGTGGATTGAATCACTAGGGGCAGTACCTTCCACGGCACATCAATGTTTGAAATTCCCCTTCTAAGGGTGGATAGTCAAGGTTAAGAGTGTAGCAACGACCCACACAGTGGAAGCAGTTGAGAGGGTATTGCCATCATTCTAGCCATCGAATAAGCACATCATCTCGGTGCTTGATGTGAATTACCCCTGGGCTTATACTTTCTCTTCTAATCGCCTGATTGGGTCCCCATCAGTGACACCCGTCAGAAAGGATATGTCCACAAATGCAAAAGGAAGGGATATCATGTTCAGACTCGGTTATCAATCAGGGAAAGGTCTGGGTGCTCATCTCCAAGGGAGGACCAAGACAGTGGCCAGCACAAAGAAATTCACAAAACATGGTTTAGGATACTCAGAATGGGCCGCATTCTCATCCTCTTCATAGTCAGACCATGGCCCACTCACCTGGACATTGTATGAACATTTTGTCAGAGGGCCGGTGTAGCCTGGGTACAATACTACAGTGGATGTGGCACCAAAGTCAGCATACCAAGCCTTGGAAGCACAACGACCCAACAAGAAGAAGAGAACCGAGGTAGATACAGAAGCACCCGATCTTGAAGATTTGATTTCATCACTCAACCTATTATATGAGGAACCGGAAGCCGAAAAAGAAGAGCCAGAATCACAGGATCTTAGCCGTTTGTTCAGTGAGGATTACGAGCCACAGTCTCAGGCAGCAGCATTATCAGCATCAGCAGCGACCACCAAGCGACAGTTGCTTGGATTTGGTGAGGAAGTTGAGATAGTCAGTTCAGTCGTTCAAGCAATGGAGCTCTGGCCAGGGTTTTCCCGGCCTCCCACTCATTTCATTTCATCCATCTTTATCTATAATTTTGATTTTATTCCCTTATCTCCACCCCTCATTCTCCAATTCTCCCCCGACGCTGTTGAAGTGTTAATCCACCCTTCACCTCTCTTCACCATCTTCCTTAATGGCTCGGTCCTGTCCTTTTTCCGAAGCCTCCTAATGTAATGTAGTTCTTTTCATTGTTAAAAAAAAAATCAAAATAAAAAAATGTTTGTTCCTCCATTTGTCTTTCCCTTTTTTTCTTCGGACGGCGATTCCCGTCTTCTCCTTTCCCCTTTTCTTAGGACGGCGATCCCCGTCTTCTCCTCTCTCCTTCTCATCGGACGGCGATCCCCGTCCTCCTTTTCTTTTCTGACTCACCCTTCCCATTTTCTGCATTCAGCTATCTAGCTCTCACACTTTCTCCCGACGGCGATCCCCGTCACCCCCGCGCTTCCCCTTTGCTTCGACGGCGATCCCCGTCACCCTCTGCCTTGATGGCGATCCCCGTCACCCCCTGCTCCTTCTCTCCTGCTGACGGAGATCCCTATCACTCCTTTTGTTTTCTCCTGGGTGGTGATCCCTTCCTTTCTCCTCATTCTATTCAAGTTGTGCTTTTGCCTGACGACCAACATGGTCGTCCTGGGCGATCTGGGTGAGGGGCCTTCTGTTCCCCTACACCCCAACTCTGCTGCCGGCACCCTGAGCTCGGGTGGCCCACCTCATCCTCTAGTCCCATTGGAGGACCTTTGCTGCCCAGCCGCACCTTTTCCTTTCCTTTCCAGTAAACCTCTGGACACTCCTCCGGAGCCTTCTGTAAATATCAAGCCTAGTTTAGATTCAAGGGTAGGATCTAGCAAGTCCCCGTCCCAATCTAGGAAGAAGAAGGGTAGTGGCATACCCCTTAGGTATCTGTTAGACTTGGTGCAAAGGTGTGGTGCTCTTCTAGCTGTTGAAGAGTTCATCTAAGAAGCAGTAGTCCTGAACTTAGAGGATCTACGAAAAGATGAAGGGCTAGACGACAGATTCCGAGTGTATGAGATCTTAGCTGAAGATGACCCATTGGAGGAAAATGATTGTGAGATAGAGGATGCTTCCGAGATGTATGCAAGTGGCATGAGAAGATTCGATCAGCCCACCTCGGCAGTAGACGAACCCACCAAAGAGGTAAACGTGGGAACAAAAGAGCACCCAAGGCTCTTAACCATAGCTTCCAGTCTCCCTCTTGAAGAAGAAAAGGCACTCATAGAGATGTTAAGGGAGTTTAAGGATTCCTTTTCCTGGTCCTATGACGACATGCCCGGCATTGACCCTGAATTGGTAGAACATAGGTTAATTTAAAGCCAGGGGCAGTTGCCGTTAAGCAAAAGTTAACGAGGTTCCTCCCCCACATTGCTTTGAATATGAAAGAGGAAATCGATAAACTACACATAGCCAAGTTCATCCGTGTAGTCCTCTATCCATTGTGGGTGGCGAACATAGTCTCGGTGATGAAGAAAGACGAAAGGGTGCGCATTTGCATAGACTTCCGGGACTTAAATAGGGCATGTCCAAAGGATGATTTTCCGTTACCTCACTTGGATGTCTTAATTGATAACACTGCAGGGTTCGAAACTCTATCATTTATGGATGGGTATTCAGGCTATAATCAGATTCGTTTAGCCCCGGAGGATCAAGAGAAAACCTCCTTCACTACCCTATGGGGAACTTATTGCTATGTGGTCATGCCGTTTGGATTGAAGAATGCCGGCGCCACCTATCAAAGGGCAATTTTAGCTATCTTCCACGACATGATTGATATTGATGTTGAGGTATACGTGGATGATATCGTGGTGAAGTCTCGGACCAGAAGAGAACACTCCTCCGTGCTTGCCAGAGTGTTTCGTCGCGCACAAGAATACCAATTGAAGATGAATCCGAAGAAGTGTGTATTTGGAGTTTCTTCAGGCAAGCTATTAGGCTTCATAGTTAGCAAACGGGGGATTCAAATAGACCCGCACAAGGCCAAAGCGATAAATGAAATGCCTCCTCCCAAGAACATATCTGAGCTTCGAGGTTTGATTGGTCGGCTTCAGTTTATAAGGAGATTCATATCTCAGCATTCCCAAAGATGCCATCCCTTCTATGAACTATTGAAAGGAGGAGTCAATTTTGAATGGAACGCCAAGTGCCAGGAGGCCTTCGATGAGCTCAAAAGTTATCTCATGAATCCGCCCATGCTTCAGGCGCCTGTCCCTGAGAAACCCTTAATCCTACATCTGTCGACTATTGAGGACTCCCTATGAGCTGTCCTTGCTCAACATGATGAATCCGGCAAAGAAAGGGCAGTCTATTACCTCTCTAGGCTCTTCAATCCCTCCGAGCTCAAACTCACTACAATGGAGAAAACATGTGCAGCGCTAGTTTGGGTAGTGCAGAAATTGAAGCACTACTTTCTAGCTCATAAGATGAGTTTGATTTCTAGAATGGACCCTATTAGGTATCTCCTGGAGATGCCAGTCCTCGCCGACAGATTGGCACGCTGGCAAAGTTTCCTCTCTCAATTTGATATCACCCCTATAGTTCAGAAAGCTATAAAAGGGTATGCCATTGCTGAGCATCTTGCTCACCTTCCTCTCCCCACAATGACAAAGTTCAAGAGGAATTCCCCGATGAAAACCTGTCACTTATCTCTCGCGATCCCTTCTGGTCACTCCACTTTGATGGAGCTCTCAATTCTAGGGGACGGGGCATAGGTGTTGTTTTGCTCACTCCAAAAGGGATCACCATTCCTCTAGCCTATCAGCTCCAATTCTATGCCACCAACAATATCTCCGAGTATGAGGCGCTCCTTTCCGGTCTTAAGCTTGACTACCTCTTAGGCGCGCGTCATCTCAAGATCATAGGAGACTCTCAACTCGTCCTTCGGCAAGTCCTTTCTACTTACTGCACTCGCGACCCCAAACTCAAGCCCTATCAAGATCTGTTCACACTCCTAGCCAAGCAATTTCGTCAACTCATCTACATTCATACTCCTCGCTCTCAAAATATCTTGGCCGATGCCCTTGCATCCCTGGCCTCCTCTCTCTCCTTCCCTCTCAGCCGCAGCGCTGAGACAATCACTGTTCAAAGGCTAGAGGCTCCCTCCACTCAGGATCCTTGGTTCGTTAACCTTAGGAGCTCTCTAGTTTTGAAGGCAGAGAGAAAAGAAGCGAAGGAGTTATTGCTTGTGGAGCTAGGAGAAATGATGGAAGAAGAATGCCGTGGTACCACGAAATTGAGCAATATTGCAAAGACGGTATCTTCCCCGAAGAAGCTGAAGCAGAGGATAAGCGAGCCATTCGTAGAGCAGCGTTAAGGTATACCCTTATTGGTGAAGTGCTCTACAGACGCACTCTAAATGGAATGCTCCTCCGATGTTTGTCGGACGAAGAAGCTTGGAAAGTAGTGGAAGGATCCCATTCCAGTGAATGCAGAGGGCATATCAATAGCCAAATGTTGGCTAAGAAAATTCTTAGGCAGGGCTACTACTGGCCGACCCTAGAAGAAGACTGTGCCACCTACGTTCGTAGGTGTGTCAAATGCTAGATCTATGCCGATAAAATCCATGCTCTATCCTCCTCTTTACATCCACTATCTTCTCCTTGGGCTTTCTCCATGTGGGCCTTTGATATCATCGGGCCTCTTGGTGATCCTAATGCTCAAGTAAAACAAAAATCTTTCATTCTTACTGTTGCTGAGTACTTCACAAAGTGGGCCGAAGATGAAGCATTCGTAGAAATTAAAGGTTCAACCGTGTGCAGATTCATCATGAGGAACATCATAGCGCGGTTCGGAGTGCCAAGCAGCCTCGTCACCTACAATGGACCACAGTTCATATCTCAAGAGCTTCAGGATCTCTGTAAGAAATTCAACATTTCCTTGCATCATTCGTCTCCGTACTATCCGCAGGGCAACGGCCAGGCCGAAGCCCTAAATAAAACGCTTTTGAAAATTCTAAAGAAAACTTGTGAGTCTAATAAATTTGCTGATTGGCAGAGAAACTAATTGAGGCTCTATGGGCCTACTGCACCTCCGTCCGCACGCCCACTGGGCAAACTCCATTCTCACTTACATATGGGATGGAAGCGGTATGTCCACACGTGATTCTCATTCCTTCGCTAAGGGTTCAGCTAGACAAGGAACTTAATCCCGATGAACATCGGGAGGCGTTGCTTACACAGCTAGAACTCTTAGACGAACGGCATCTAGTAGCAGCCGATCATGTTCTTTCATATCAAAATAGACTCTCAAGGTCTTTTCAAAAGAAAGTGATTGAGCGCAAATTTCAACAAGGAGACATGGTTTTGAAGCGAATCTTTATAAAACCTGGAGGTCCGAGGTCCAAATTGTCAGCAAACTGGGAAGGGTCGTACGTCGTTAAGGAAGTGTACCCCGGAAACGCGTATAGGCTAGTTAATGCCGAAGGTGAAGAGCTCTCTCACCCATGGAATGGGTTGTACCTTAAAAGATTCTACCCCTAATGTTGATAACAACACCAATTTGCAAAAAAAAAAGAATGTTGTTGGCCATATGCCTCACACCCCCTCATTGTGGTAAATGATTTCTATGTTCGGCCACACACACACAACATGGCAACCTAAGGCCAATTCCCCTTTGTTTATGGTGTTTTCGCTCAGCCCTCGTGTAGAGAATCTGAAGTCAATTCTCTTCTCACTCGGACAAGGTCCAGGGGCAAAGGGGAAGCTAGCATGTAGACCAGCAAGTAGTATAGATCATGTGTATGAAGTCTCAAAGAGGGACGGTCAATTCAAAAGAAAAGCAAAAGGAAAGATGAAAAAGTGAAAGAAAAATGATAAGAATATACGGGCATGTTAAAGAGTGGCAGTACAGTTCCCCGCGGGACGCCCTTGAGCCCGGTCGTACGCATGCCCCCAATTCAAAAAGAGCAATGACCTTAAAGTCCCTGGACAACAGACGAATTTCACATGTAACATACCCATTGCAAATCTTACAAACTAGTAACCCGACCCCATGACTAAGTCTTGTCTCATTGCTAATCTTCCTATTCTCCCTAAAAGGACCAAAGAACCACCACACCTAGTCTGTGTTGGGACATCAATATTCAAAGGGGCAAGAAACCTTAGTAAGCCAAAGATAAATGCATGCTGCACATAGATATTATTCGCCAAACAAGAGATGGGAATGAGGTCCATGGCTAATTACTCAAAAAAAGCAAGTGGTGTTGTTATCAGGAAACCTCAAAAAATAAAAAATAAAAAAAAGAAAATCTCAAAAATCCAAAAAAATCAGAAATCTCAAAAATTCAAAAAAATCAGAAAATCTCAGAAAATCCAAAAAAATAAAAATAAAAATAACTTTAAAAGTCCAAAAAGAATGTGTGTACATACCGCTTTCCTCTAGCATGCATTGTTTATTTTCTTTTCCGCCTATTTAATAAGGCTCAGCCCCTTGACAATTACAAAGCCAGATTCATGCTTATTTAAGCGCAAGGGCCTGAGTCAAAGAGCAGATCTAACCTGTTTTGCTAAGTGTGCAGGGACAGGTAATTCTAAGGGACACGCAACATTGTACTCAGTATTCTCTGTCTCTCCCATTTTTGAATCTCATCTCACACTCGTGTCAATTGCAAATCATTCATTCATTCCATAAAGATTGACACAAAGTAAAATTTTCACTAAGGGATGAACAATATGTACAAAGGATAAGGGGAAGGTGGCTCACAATCTCCTCATTGTCCACTGCCACTCTCCCTGGATCCCTCCTGTCTATCCGGTGGTGGCGGCATCTCGCCACCACCTCTGCCACTCTAGGCACTCTCCTTGCCCCGACGACTCCTCTCCTCCTTCTCATTCCTCCGACGACTAGAGGAACCTGCCAGATACTAACCCACAGAGGTGCCCGTGGCTCTGCTGGCGCTCGCCCCGCTCCTGCTCCTGCTGTGTGAACGGCCTATGGCCGTCACTATCTCCTGAAGGCTCCGGGATACTGCCTGCTGCGCCTGCAGGTTGGCGCGTAATCGAGTTAGCTATGCTTGATCTACCGACGACCCCTGCACGCGTAGGGCCTCCAACTCTCTCGTCTTGTGCCTCAGCTGCCTCCGCCTGAATGTGCAGCTGGTCTCTCTCACCTCGGATGGTCTGGATCTCCCCCTGCAGCTGGTCTCTCTGACCCTGCAGCTGGTCTCTCTGCCCCTACAGCTGGTCACTCTGCCCCTGCAGCTCCATCGCGTGCTCGGTGGTGAGCCGCAAATCCTTCTCCTGCAAAAGAACAATTCAGTAAATATCAATTCTTAAAATAAAGATTCAATCTGGAGTTCTGTTATACTTACCTGCTCCTCTAGGTGCCTCCTCGGCCCTCAGCACCACTCCTGTTAGCTGAGCCTCCAGAAGCGACGGAGAGCTCCCTGCCGCTTGTGAAGAGGAAGCACCGCCTGCTCCGGTGCTCCTCACTCTCTCCAGCTCCCTCCTCTGCACACAAAAGTACACGTCAGTTTCCAAAATCATCTATAAAATTAAGTACTGAAGTCTGAGTAAGTACTTACCAGCTCCTCGATCTGCCTCTGGGCCGCCTCCGATCCTGCATCACCGAGTAGAGTAAAGCTCAGAGCGATGCAACCTCACCAGCTACGTCTACCTGCAGCACATTTTCAAATCATTAATTCAACTCTATAAATTCAAATTCATAGAGTTGTGGTTTTAGGGTTGTTACCTAGTGTCGGGTGCTCTTGTACACCTTCCCTCCATACTTCAAGGCATATGCCTGGAGGTACGCATCATCAGCCATCGCGCTCGACTTTACTGCTTTCCCCTTGCGCTCCCAGTCGCTGATCTGTTCCTTCACCCGCTCACGCCAATCGGTCGTGTCGTGAAGCACCCGGAAGCTCCGACCCAGCCTGCGGTATCGGTCCCAGACGGGGAACTCCACTGCACTCTGCCGAAGGCCGAGTGAGCGCTGGAAAAGGAACAGGCGAAGAGGTATCACCAGGTTGAATGCATGCACCCACACCAACCTACCGAAGTAGGGGCGGGCCTGCACCAACCAGGGCTGTCCCTCATCGCTCTCCCCCAGATATGGCTGCCAAATCACCTGTACAACAAATTTCAATCAACCATCAAGCAATAAAATCAAACACTAAACTCAAAGGTAATGGTTAGAATACTTACATCCAGGAAAGGGTAGCTGTCAATGGCCTCCTGTAGGCGCTCGAGCTGGTCCTCGAGGTTGCGCAAGTCTCGGCGAGAATCCCAATGGCGTGCAATGGGCACGAGGCCCGGCCGTGTGATATCCCCTCTCCCCAGGGCTGGGAGGTGTAGGTAAGACCAGACCTATAAAATTTGAAGTAGATTAGGTGGCAGTTTTAAGCAAATATGCAATTTAATTCAAAGGGTTAGAGAGAAGATGTGTACTTGAAGAAAGGGGAAGAATCCGCTCGTCGAGGTTTGCCACTCCGAGGCACCCAGGCTGTCAAACTGATGCACTAGAAAGGCTACTCCCCAAGCATACCCACCTACCTCACTCAAGTCCTCCAGGAGAGGCAGAAAGCGGCAGTGGACTATGTCGCCCCTCGTGGCAAACAGAAGTCTACCAAGGAAGAGTACGAGGAAGCAACGCAGGTCCAGGTCCGCCTCCACTCCCGGCTCACTCGCCAACTCCCTCCGGCTAATCCTGACCAGCCTCTGGAAGTGCTCATCCTCAGTCTCCCCTGCTCCCTTCCCCACATCAAATAGCCCCAAACTCTCCTGCAGTGCTACCCTGGGGACTAAGGAAGACTTATGACCTACGGGCAGATCAAGCAACCGCTCGGCCAGCTCCTGGTAGCACAGATAGGTGAACCCGCTAACCGGCTTCCCATGCACTCTGAGCCCCGTGATCCGGCTCACGTCCTCGACGCTGGGGATCATGTGTCCCCATGGGAATACGAAGGCAGTCGCCTCCGTATCCCACCTGCTCCGCAGAGCCAGAGTGAGAGCCGGATCCACCCTCATCCTCTCCATCCGAAAAATCTCGCCAAAACCCATCTCCTCTACCCTCTCTCTTTGGAAAGGGGGAAGGCCAAGAAAATAGCCAAAACCAGCGTCCAAGATACTCGGGCCCTCATCTCACCCTGCAGGTGCGAAAGTTTTGTTAAAACAATCAGTGTTCTGTGTTCGGTTCAAGTCGCGACACCCATGGAGGTCGCTACCTTGTTGCGACAGTGCGGTGTACTGCGACCATATCGCGTCACTTTCCTAAGCCGCGATAAGGTCGCGTCGGCCAGCATCGCCGCGAAACGGTCGCGGTGCCCAGGACCACGGCGACAATCTGTCATGACGGGTCGGGCTGACACATTCTCAGGACTGGACCGGCCGGAGCCTCCCTTGTCCGATCCTCTTTTCTCCAGGCTTCTCGCCCTACGTCTACCCTCTAGGGGCTTCGTCTACTATTACTACACATTCATTCATGGATTTGGATCGAGTTTACTTACTGATTTCATCGCTTTGGCTTTCTTCTTCCTCACCTCTTCTATATTCATCACCGGGCCCTCCGCCTCCTCCTCCACTTCCATCTGGACGTCGGCCTCCTCCGCCTTGACTGGGGGTGACTCCGCGCGGCGCCGGGACCTCCGCAGCTCCGCGTGCCGCTTCCCCCCGGACGAGCCCTCACTGGCGTTCTTTCCTCCTTCCATGACATTTTTGGGTGATAAGCTTCAAGATTGGGGAGGGTTGCAAGGAGCAAGAGAGCAAGATGCAAGAAATTTGAAGATTCGAAGGTTTTGGGGGGCTTTTGAGAGTTCGAAAGCTTGGAAAGGGGGAAAGGAGGGCGCCCTTTGCATTTTGAATACTTGGTTTGAGTTGCGACCGTGCGGGGGGTCGCGTCTTTTTCGCATCGGTTAGGGTGGCCGCGACATGATCGTGACCATCCGCCTTGATGCGTTCTTAAAGCGGTCTTAAAGGTTGTCGCAACATCAACAGAGCCCATTGTGCCAAACAGAAATTTTGTTTTATTCATTCAACTCAAGTCATTACATGCACTAATTCTTTCTACAATCAAACAAGTGCTAAAATCCTTTCCTAACTACCATCTGATATCTTTCCTACAATCAAATCAATCAATGCTCAAATGACTCCCGCTGCCGGCTGAATCTTCTTCAATGCTTCGAGGTACTCTTTGGTCACATCCCCGTCTTCTTCTACCTCAGCTTGGAGAAGACCCAATGCGCATCCTTCCCAATGGACGATGGCGCTACACACGTCGCGCTCGTCCTGCTCGTCCCACCTCTTCCTCTCTTGATTAGGCGGGAAGTGTGAAAGGAAGGGAACAATTGTGCGAGCCCCGCCGCACTGGAGGTAGCAGCGATCCGGGTTGTAGAGTACCAGCGCTTCATTGCCCAGTAGACGCAAGGCCAGTCCGGTGCGCTGAAGAAGATGGATCATCTGATTATGCATGAAGCGCGGGCGCATTTCAAATTCAGCCACGGTCATCCTTTTGAAGTAATCACGCCATGCCTTCAGTCCTTTCAATTGAGCAGTCTTGCACCACGCCTTAGTGCTCATGCGGAGAGGCCCGCCCACGAGTGCTAGCGGATGGTGGAGCATCGTTTTGCACTCCGTCGCCAAGTTCTCCATCGCCCGAAACTGAATGTGCATACCCATCCAAAGCTCGAGGGCGATGACCGAGCTGTAGAAGGGACCCCCAGTAGCTGTAGAAGTCAACCTAGCATAAAGATATCCCAAGACCGCTTGGCCGATGCTCATACCTTCAGAAACTGAAGTGATTATGCTGAGGTTGGCGAAGGAGATGGCGCCGTCCATCGCCGGAAATAGAATCACCCCGTAAATACAGATTGCAGCCGCCTTGGCGATAGTCGTGTAATTCCCGGTCTTGCGCTTGCATTGGGAAGTGATCCATTGCGCAATAGGAAGGAGATGCACGTGCATCCCGCTGGTCATAGAGTGCAAGTCAGTCTTCCTCGTGGTCATCTCCGCGAGGATGCTCCATGAGTTGATGGGCTCCACGGTGTAGGAAATCACCAACTCCTCGCCCCTTTGATACCGTGGGAGGCCGAGCATTATCTCTAGCTCCTCCAGTGGGATTGTGGCCTCGAATGTGGGGAAGACGAACGTATGAGTCTGGGTGTGCCACAGCTCCACCAGCGCTGTAACGCTGTCCCACACGTGCACGATCTTGTCATAATTCTTGGCGAGGACGAATAGAGTGGATAGCCCCCACTCTTTCAAATGACTAATAGATGAAGGCGGGAGAAGCTCAAGCATCGGAGCTAGCCATGGCACCCAGGAGAATCGCCTCTGGCCGGGTAAGATCAAAGGGGAAATAGAAGAATAGGCAGTTTAAGAGCGGAGAAGAAGAAAAAGAGAAGAAAACAGGGGAAAACAGAGCAAAGTTCAGAAATTCAGAAAAGGAAAAGCACTTACTTGGAGCTCCGGGCGCATGCATATGTGCCACGAGATGGCGGAGAGTTGCTGGAGATCCGCATGAGACTCTTTAGCCGCCTTTGGACCGGAGTAAGGAGGGATATCCTCCTGGAAAGTAGAGAAACACCTCTTCATGACTGCAAAAGGAGAGAAACTTGAAGAAAAGAAGTAGCAAAAGGTTAGCTGCAGGATTAGCCCCCTAAACCCTTCTCTTATAGACTCTAGAAAGGTGCAATCGCACTCTAATCCCGCAATTAGGTGTTAGGATAAGACTAGGAGAGGTTTAGGAGTCCTAGTGTTAGTCTAGTTGTCTTAGGATAAGGTTAAACCCTGATTTTCTGCATTTTCAAGACTTTGTTCAAGTCGCGACACCGCGATCTGATGCGACCTTGTCGCGACATGGCGGTGCGACGCGACTATGTCGCGGCTTGATGAGGCGTCGCCTCTCTACCTGAGGGGTTGTTTTCATATTTGCGCTTTGTATGTGAGTTTGTTCATTTGTTTGTTCATAATTATTGAATGTATTGTTATCTTATTATGTTTGTTTCTTGTCAATAAAACCAAAAAAAACAATAAAAAATCAGAAAAAAAGTAAAATCCAAAAAAATGGCGAGTTCTGCGCTCCACAGGTAAGTCAGGTAAGTATTTCTACCCTTACCCCCGCATTACTATATGGTATTCTACTTATTATATCGCTTCAAGGACTGGCTGGTTCTCAATGTGTTCTGGGATTTGAGTTCCACTTTACCAAAAACAGTGATAATCTAGGTGCACATTGCTAATCGTTGGATAGGCCGTTGAGGTTAGTAAGCTCGAGGACGATGGATTCAGGCCTGCACTGCAGTTGTGGGTAGTCTCTTGACCCGTTCTTATTAGACTCAACAATATCATCCTTGATATATTTTCTATTTTCTCTTTTCTTTGCATTCGTTTTGATGATTTCTTTTATTTTAGCCCAACATGCATCATGTAGGACTTTGAGCTTTCTTGACTCATTCCTGACCATTGATGAGCCCTTGTTGAGTGCCCAATCTTCCTTCATATTTCAAACAAGAAATCCAATTCCACTCCGAATCAGAAGGTATGTCTCCGAGTGAGTTGTTCCCTCCAGTTTGACAAAGAATTTCCCTGTCTGGATTCTCTATCCAATTTTTGTCCTATTCCTTTGATCCGTTTTGGTTGCGAACCACTCCCAGGACAGAGTCATGAGTTACCTGCCTGGCACGCACATGTCCCTCCAAAACGAAACCTGCAGGCCAATTGGCTAGGGTACCTCTCAATCGAGGAGTTGATCGTCCTCCTCTTTTCTTCTTCTCGTCCAGACTTGTGCTTTTCTTTGCATTCTGCTCGAGCAGCCGACTTGGGGCTTTCACGAAAATTCCAATTGCTTGTTAGTCAGATCGGGTGTCTCTTTACCTTGGCTTCCACTTTTCAGTCGGCTCCGCATCATTTCCATGCCGCCGTCACTTCGTGACACTTTCACTCCACTTCCGCTTCGTTTCTTTGCAAAGTGGAAGCCAAGGAGGGGCAATCTATAGACACCCGGTTCTAGCTAATAAGTTGAACCATATTTCTTGCCACCTTAGTGGGCCCCTAATTGGTCACTCACCTTGAGCCCATCATTAGCCTTGCTTTGAGACCATTAACAATTTAAATTGCCTTGAAATCCCGCCCATTATCAATTTGAGAGAGTCCATGGCCATTAATAACTCTTATCCTTTCATGTGGTTGGTTGATAATTCACCATTATTCAATTTTATAGTCACGACGCATCGTAGCGCCGCGTCTCGCTGTCGAGTCGATGCAAACCGCCGCGACAGCCCATGCATTATCCATGCACGTGGGCACGCTGTCGCGACGCTCCGCCCTGTCGCGTCTCCAATGTCGCGACCCTACGATACGCCGCGACAACAGCTGGGCGCAGTGTCATCCGCAACCACCTCCTATTTATCCTCCCATGGGTGTATCTTTATCCCTAGGGAATATCTCAACCCCTTGGGCGAGATTTAGGCCCTAGGGACTCTCTTGAAGACCCCAAGGACACTCCCATGCGATTTTGGTTGATATTTATCACTCATTTTAATTATTATGGGATTTTCTCTCTCAAAAATCTATGAAACCATGGCCCTTCTCCTCATGGACGAGGAGCTCCATTTTTTACCTAGAAGGGCTGCCGAAATCTCCTCTCACCAACACTTAGCCTCGCAGCCACCTATTTCCACCATTTCCTTCACATTCCCCTCCACTAAAACACCCTCATTTCACTATTTATGGAGCACCGGACGTGAAGAGGGCGACTCCTGCTACCACCTGAAGCTTTCGCGCACTCATTGGGACTGCATCCACGCTAGGGAGTCGCCCTAATGGGGCTCATCTTCTCCTCTCCCTCTCTCCACCTTTTCTTCATGCATTTTTGTGTTATTTCTAGTTAGATCACACTCACCACATTCCCACGATTTCCACACACCCAAGGGGTTTAAAACCACCCCCAGGTGCGTTCCCACCATGATCTCACTTTTCTTTTCATTTTTGGAATAGATACTACGCTTAACACGTTCTAATAGGGCTTTTCTTGTTTCTTCTTTGTTTTGGCAGGCACCCAAGCTTTTCCACAAGGAGCTCTTGTCCTTCAGCTGGCTGGAGGATGGGAAGAAGGTCCACACACGACATCTCCCGCACACAGAGAACGAGACAGCAGAGGACGACGCGACAAGAGACGCGTCAGGCGGTAGCGACGCGTTACCAGCATCTTCGCGGCCGGTAAGCCTGCCACGACACCAGGTCTACTTCCTTTCTCTTTCCATTTCCTAGTTATGTTAGCCCGTGTCATTCTCTACTTTTTAGGCAACTTGCTAGGTGGCGATCACATTCCTACTTCCTATACTACTAGTTTTAGTATATGTTTGTGTTGAGGGGGGGCACATTCCCCGTGATTACACCTAGCATCTGTCAATCAAAGATAGAACTATATTTCTAACAAAGAGTAAGAGAACACATTATACAAATCTTTCGAATTTCAAAAGATATATCAAATATGAGTATTTTAATACAAATTTTCCTACCAAAAGTATTTGAATTTGATAGCAGAGAAGAAATCATATTGTATGTCATATATGAGACTATTGTTCTTTTAAAAGATCCCATAGGGATAAAGAGAATCATCGAAATAATCAAGATGAATAAAACATTAGATTTTATAAGAAATGAAAAAAATATCCAAGTATGATTAATCTTAGAAGTTGATATTATACTTCAACTTTTAAAGAGTCAGAGTGAGAAACAATCAATACAACCAATCGATGTTTAACTAATAGAATCGATGTGTGAAGTAACAAACAATCGATGTGAAAGAGAATCGATGTTTAAACAAAGAACAATCGATGTTTCAATGCAATCGATGTTTAAACAAAAGACAATTGATGTTTCAATGTAATCGATGTTTCAACGTAATTGATGTTTAAACAAAGACAATCGATGTTAGACTTCGACTATATAGAAGTCATAGTGAGACATCGATTGATAATAGACTTCGACTTATTGAGAGTCGGAGTAATGCAACCTTGTTCATCGATCGATATCATACTTTGATTTTTAAAGAATCGGAGTGAGGCTAGATTACTTCGACTTTTCTAGAGTCGGAGTGATGCTCGTTCAATAATCGATAGCCTACTTCGACTCTCAGGGAGTCGGAGTGTGACCAAATTGTTCAGCAATCAGTACAACACTTCAACTTCTTAAGAGTCGGAGTCAGTATGATATACATGTATACGTTGTGGACTTAGAAAAATTTTCGTATCAAAAGAGCATTGATGCTTAGATTATGTATGTGCACAAATTTGACTATAAAGGTTATTCAGTATAATACACATATGCCTTACTGAAACACATTAATTTCATACAAAGTAGAGTGTGGTATAATGATTAAATTACTTATTGGTTTTGATAAAGGATTACTGATTGGTTTTGTCATGATCAAAAAAATATTTATCAGGCATTTGTTTGAAGATAATTGCATAACAATTTTCCTAAGCATTTTTACAAGATATTTGCTCAACAAATACTACTCCAAGTCCTCTTCTGAAAGCATTTGTATACAATACAAATCCTCCATTGCCTGATGGTAATTCTAGTATGGGTGTTGTAGTCAACCTTATTTTCAATTCCATAAAGCTCTGTTGGCATTCTACTATCCACACAAGTGGCACACCCTTCTTGGTCAATCTTGTCATTGGAGCTACAATCTTCAAGAAATCCTGAATGAATCACCAATAATATCTTCCTAGACCCAAAAAGCCTCTGGTTCTTGTTACTGTTTTTGGTTCTTCCCATTTCAACACTACTTCCACTTTAGCTGGATCTACTGCCACACCTTCTGTAGAAAATGACATGACCTAAAAACTAAATTTCCTTCAATCAAAACTCACATTTACTAAACTTGGCATATAGTTTATGCTCTAGTAAAGTTTGCAAAGTGACTCTTAAATGAGCTCTATGCTCTTCTCCTAACGACAAACACACCAAAATATCACTAATAAATACTACAATAAACTTGTCTAAATATGGATCAAATATCCTATTCATCAAATTCATAAAAGCTGTTGGTGCATTAGTCAATCCAAAAGGCATAACCACAACTCATAATGACAATATCTTGTCTGGAAAATTGTCTTATCAATATCTTCTTCTCTGATCCTCAATTGATGATATCTTGACCTCAGATCAATTTTGGAGAACACTTTAGTTGATTGCAATTGATCAAACAAATCATCTATCCTCGAGAGTAGATACCTATTCTTGATGGTGACCTTATTCAGCAGTTGATAATGTATACACAACTTGAGACTACCATCTTTCTTTCTGACAAACAACACTTGAGCTCCCCAAGGCGATGAGTCTGATAAAACATTTTTCTAACAATTCCTACAATTGTTTCTTCAATTCTTTTAACTCTGCTAGTGTCATTCTATGTAGTGCTTTAGAGATCAGCATTGTGCCCGACTGCAATTCTATAGTAAAATCTACTTTATGTGTGGAGCTAATCTAGGAAAATCTTTTGAAAATACATCTATGAATTCTCTCACCACTGGAACATTATTTATAGATCTACTATACTCTACTAAACTTGTATAAGCTAAATATGTTACACACCCAACATTAATCAACTTCCTAGCCCTAGGTACAAAAATAATAAACTTCGGAGTGTAAAATGACATACCTTGAAATTCAAACACTGCCCCATTGGGATGACAAAATCTGAATCTTTTCTTTCTACAATCAACCATCGCACCATACGTCTCTAATCAAGCCATACCCAGAATGACATCATAATCCTTCAATTGTAATGCATATAATCTGGCTGGCAACAAACTTCCTTGAATCATTATGGAGAACTTCATCTAAATAACTAGAAGTAAGCATGTAACCACCTGAAGGAACGTCCACAATTAATTCACAATGTTTCTCTTCTAGGGGATGTACTATACTATCCATAAAATGTTCATAAATAAATGAATGACATACACCAGGATCAACTAATATTCTTGCAAAAAATTCAAAAAAGGCAATATATCTTTAATCAAATTAGATGCCTTGGACTGAGCACTAGTGACTTCCATAACTCATCTTCGACCTCTCTAGAATGGCGGTCCTCTGCCTCGGTCTATAGGGTGGCTACTACAGCTGCTGCTGCTCGGGTGCTAGACCATACTCCATCGGGTGAGCACAATTCATGATTAAATGCCCTGGATTCCCAAAATTATAACACCTATAGCCTAGAGGAATCACTGGCTGCCTGGCTATACTTTGCTGTGACTCCTCTGTCTTTAGCCTGTATCCTATACCATGTTGTTGTGGATGCCTACCACCTCCTCTAGGTTTAACCAGCTTCTTTAATTTCAATCCCCATTTAGAAAATCCTAAACCTAATGTTGACACTCTAGGTGATGCTTTACCTTTGTTGACGACTAGGGAACACTATGAAAGCTAGAAGTTGTTGGACTCACCTTCCTGCCTGGACTGAACAATTCTCTCCAAAATGGCTGCTCTCTGAGACATTGTCTCCATGGTTTCGTATTGCCTCAGTCCTATGATAAAATACTCCACCATCATATCATTATCAGCAACCACATAAGGTGCATACCTACTCAATGCCATAAACCTCATCTGATATTCTAGCACTGACAATTTTCCATACTACAATGTTCTAAACTTCTCCCTTTTGGTCTACTAGATCTGGACTGGGATGAAAGTAGCATTGAAAACCCAGAGAAACTCTGCCTAAGTGATGGTATCTTCTACCATTCTTGCAAAAATTGTCTACATATTTAGTATCCACCACTCCTGTGCAAACCCGTGTAACTGATAAATAGCCAAAATAACTCTATCGAATGGTGGACACCTCATAGTAACAAAAATCCTCTCAATCTCATGTACCCAATGCTCAGTTGTATCTGGATTGGACCTTCTGAATTGGACTGGGATGAAAGTAGCATTGAAAACCCAGAGAAACTCTGCCTAAGTGATGGTATCTTCTACCCTTCTTGCAAAAATTGTCTACATATTTAGTATCCACCACTCCTGTGCAAACCCGTGTAACTGATAAATAGCCAAAATAACTCTATCGAATGGTGGACACCTCATAGTAACAAAAATCCTCACAATCTCATGTACCCAATGCTCAGTTGTATCTGGATTTGGACCTTCTGAATATGTAGGTGGTTGTATCCTCAGAAATCTCTCCACCAACACCATAGGCTCCTCTGAAACAACTGTGTTGAGCAACAACCCCTAAGACTTTAATAATAATTTTGCTATGACAAATCTTTAAATACATATTTTGCGTCTACCATGAAAAATACCTAAATATGTATTTTCTATAATATAGATATATCACAAAAATTTCTAGACATATGCAATACTCAAAATTTTCTAAGTCCACAAAGTTACAATGTATTGACTCATGACTTCGACTCATATAGTCGATGTCTTTTACATTGTATTCGACTCATTCAGAAGTTCAGTCACAAGTCTTGAAAATCTTTCTAAGTCCACAACGTTACATCGATTCGACTCATACAGTCGAATGTCTTTTACACTGTATTCGATTCATGACTTCGACTCATACAGTCGAATGTCTTTTACACTATACTCGACTCATGTCTACAATCATTCTTTTAGACTGTATTCGATTCAAGACTACAACTCACAGTTAAAGATCATCGACCACCAACTCGTCATAGTCTTACACTTCATTCGACTGATGTAGTGGATTTACAATAGTCCTACCATAGTCAAATCATGCTCAAAATACCTACTCTTCTGCACTGTGGTTGTGTACTTGTACCTGTTGTCATGAAATATTTCTATTTATTCTTTGTGAATCTAAATTCTTTAGATAAAAATCAGTGACAAAATTCATGATCATTATTTTAATATATTATTTCTTCTGACGAACTCAGTACATTCAATTTTCTGCAAATTATTCCTTGCAATTTATTTTTAGTCTTACAGTTTAGTTCCTTTGCCTCAACCTATATCTTCTAAAAGACACTAAGCATTTATGTAAGTTTCAGACGCATGGTTCTGACCATCTCACCTACCACTGTCAGAACCATACTTTACCTTCTAGTCTATCTGCTTTATTTTCTGAAAAGACTAAGAATACAGGTCCATACTGTTTGTTGTACTCCACTGACCCACCTACACAAAGGTATGGAGATGTTCTGTCTTTTCTTGTCCTTGCTAACAGGCATTTATTGGAGCACGTTTTTGGCATGGGTTGCTCGCTATTTTTAAACAGCCTATCTTCTAGCTATGAAACTGCTCCTATTCTGAAGACCTTGAAAGAGACAATTTTTTGTTCCTTCGATAAAAACCTTCAAGATCCAAAGGATCCCAAAGCTATCTCCAAACGGCTAAGAACACAACAACCATCTTACTCCAACGGCTATCTTCTCCAAAAACGGCTAGTTTTTGAAGATTGTAAAAAGATGAAGAAAGCTCTTGAAGAAGATATACAGAACAAAGCATAGTGTTAAGTCAATTCTTGAAAGCACACCTTGCATTCTTCAAAGCTCTCTCAAGCCTTCCTGCTCAAGTTCCTATTTGAGAGAATCTCTCAGAAATCCTGTTTTGAAGATTTGTCTTTTGGTGGCTCTGTATTCTCTTTTTATTTCAAAGTTCACTCAAGTAGCTTCAGCTAGGATTTAGATTAAACTCATTATCTTTTCAATCCTGCGGGAAAGTGTGTGTTCTGTGCCCATTCTTGAGGCGAACATACAAGAGTTTTTTCTTCATTTCGTTGTATTTTTCTGCAGAGTTGATTCTGCATTGCCCCTCTTGTGAAGGGAAGGCCTTTGGTTTAGGCAGTCATCGTACCCCGTTTTAGGGAAGATTGCTTGTAGCAAGTGGGTGTTGTAATTTCCTCTCAAGCGTGAGAGAAGGCCAAGTTGATTGGCGGTTTAGTGAAAAACTCAAGTGGTTGGCTTGAGGACTGGATGTAGGACTCCTTGTAGGAAGGGCCGAACCAGGATAAATCTCTTCTGCAATTTTCTGTGTGATTGTTTTCCGCCAAGTTCACACTTGAATCATACACCACACCAAGTACTAACACATCTACTTAGTGTTGTGATTTTCAGAAGAATTTTGAAAGTTCAAAGTCCATTCACCCCCCCCCCCTCTAGGACTGTGAATCTGCCATTTTGATCAACAAGTGGTATCAAAGCAAGGTCTTCTCAGAAAATCTCAAAAAGGTTTTGAGAAGAAATGGCATCTGAAGCTCACAACTATGAAGGCCAATCGGTTTTCAAGACCCCATTCTTTGATGGTGAAGATTTCAATATTGGAAGATGAGGATGTAATGCTTCATCAGAGGTACAGACTACGACCTTTGGAGGTAATTGAACAAGGTGATATGAAATAGTTGGAGCAACTTCCACCTCTGCTGGTTTATCTGTTGCTGATAAGAGAAATATGTCCCTAAATTATAAAGCAAAAAATTATCTTTGCTATGCCTTATTAAAAGAGAATTCAATAGACCTTCGGCTTGTAAGACAGCAAAAAAGGGGGACAAATTACTGGTAACCTATGAAGGAACTGATAGAGTAAAGCAAACTAGAATAGATATACTAGTATCTCAATATGAGCAATTCAAAATGCTTCCAAGTAAAATATAACACAAATGTACAACAGATTCTCAAATATAATTGTAGGATTAAGTGCCTTAAGGAAAAATCTAACCAATGAAGAAATAGTTAGAAAGAATTAAGATCTCTAACAAATGTATGGACCCAAAGTCACTGCCATAGAGGAAGCCATGATCTCACTGAATTGTCTATTGTGAAATTAATAGGCTCTCTCATGGCACATGAAATAAATTGGAAAGATTTTCTGAAAGCTCTTCAAAGAAGAAAACTTCAAATGCTCTAAAGATTGCGATTCTTCTTCATCTGAGGACGTCCAAAGAAAAATCAGATGACAGTGATGATGAGGCTATGCTCTCAAGGAAATTACAAAGAATATTGGCTAAGAAAAAGAAGTTTGGTCAAGAAGTCTTCAAGAGAGATAAAAAGAAAGAGCCAACCTGTTATGAGTGCAATCAGCCGGGACATTACAAATCTGAGTGTCCAAGACTCAAAAAGAAGGACTAAGCAGAAAAGTCAGAAAAGAAGAAGGTCAAAGAAAAGAGATTCAAAAAGTTCAAGAAGAAAGCTATGGCAGCAACATGGGATAACGAAGATGCTACCAGCTCAGACTCCTCCAGCTCAGAATCTGAAGAAGAAGAAAAGGAAATCTAGCCCTCATGCAGGACTAGAACAGGTTAAATTCTGAAACATCTTTTACTTCCTGCTCAGAATCTGATTCAGATAGTCTAGAGGATGCTTCAATGAAACTTATGAAAAATATAAGTCTGTTGTAAAACAAACAAAAATAATCAAGCTGAATTGTAAATCAGAAAAGAGCAATACTTTTCTTAAAAAGAGGCTGAAAGGTTAAAGAAAAATTCAACTGAAACTAAAAGAGCTAATGAACTTTTATGTGAATATTGAAAAATAAGAATAACAAGATATTAGAATTAGAATCGAAATCTAAGAAAACTGAAGAACGAAGAGAAATTGCAAGAGGGAAAATAGTTATCTAGAGCAACTTTAGATAAAAAAATACCTGCAAAAGTTCATTATTTGTAGATCTGAAAGGTGTAAGAAAAGGAACAAGGAATATGGGAGTAGGATACACACCCCCACAAAATGAAAACATATTATTCATCCTAAAGTATATCCAACTCCTAAGTTTGTAACAGAGGACATATAAAAAATACCAAAAGGGAAATCACCATGCTTATAAACAAAAACAGAAATACAGTAGAATATACACAAGGAAAAATCCTTTTGATTTATGCTGTACACATTGCAACCAACTAGGTCACACAGTTAGCACGTGCACTACTAGAAACTTAAGATGGATTCCTAAAACTAACCATCAAGGACCCAAGAAATTTGGGTACAAAAGTTAAAACTTAGCTTTGTTTGCAGGGTCGGCTGAGGGCATCCAAAGGTATTTGGATAGTGGATGCTCAAGACATATGAGGTCATAGGAAGCTATTTACAAGCTTTAGAGAAGAATCTGGTCAAGTTACTTATGGTGACAATGGAAAAGAGAAAAGTGCTAGGGTGTGGAACTATTGGTAAAAAGAAAAGAACTTAATTGAAGATGTCATGTATGTAGAAGGTCTCAAGCACAACCTGATCAGTATTTGTCAGTTATGTGATAAGGGTCATCTAATAAGTTTTTAGAATGATAAGTGGTAATTTCTGAAGAATAACAAAAGGTCTTTGAGGCACAAAGAATAAAGAATTATACACTTACAACTGGCAGAATTGAAAGAAGTAAACCTTTGCTGACAACTACCAAAAGTGAAGAATCTGATTTGTGGCAGAGAAGACTTGGCCATGCAAGCACTTCAGTGATCAAGAAATTATAAAAGCATGATCTGGTTGAGGGTCTTCCCAAGAGGAAATCAAAAAGTCTGGAATTTGCTCAGCATGTGCAAAAGGTAACAGACAAAAACCTCATTTCAGTCCAAGACAATTGTTACAACTTCCAAGCCTGGAATTGATTCACATGGATTTATTTGGACCTATGAGGACAGTCAGCCTTGGAGGAAAGATTTATGGCTATGTATAGTTGATGATTACTCAAGATGTACTTGGGTGTCTTTCTAGAAGCCAAATCTGAAGCTTTTCAAGCCTTCTGAAATTCAGCAAAATTGTTCAAAAGAATAAAAATTTTAGATTACCAATATCAGGTCTGATCATAGAAGAGAATTCAAAAATGAAGAGTTCTGGAATTTGTGAAGAAAATGGTATTGAACACAATTTCTCAGCTCCCAGAACACCTCAACAAAATGGTGTAGCAGAAAGAAAGAACAGAGCATTGCTAGATATGGCCAGAACTATGCTAAATGAGTATAATCTACAAAGTACTTCGGGTAGAAGCAGTAAATATAGCTTGCTACATTATCAACAGATGTATGATCGACCCATCCTGAAGAAGACTCCTTATGAATTATACAAGGATAAGAAGCCAACATCAGTCATCTTCGACCTTTTGACTGTAAGTGTTTTATCTTAAATAATGGTAAGACAACTTAGGAAAATTAGATGCTAAAATGATGAAGGTTTTCTATTAGGGTATATCTCGAAACCTAGAGGATATAAAGTGTTTAATAGAAGAACACTAAATATAGAAACAACTATGCATATTTTATTTGATGAAACTAACCCTCTATCAAAAGGATAGAAGAAGAGGAAGATGGTATTGATGATCTTCATAGGGATCTTGAAAAGACTCTCTGAAGAAGAACAGAACAAAGATGAAGAATCAGAAGATCCCCACTAGAAGATCTCCAACAACAAGAAGAATCACAAGAAGGACTACCTAAAGAATTGAGGTACCATCGGGACCATCCTAGAGAAAACATAATTGGTGATCCTCAATCTAGGATAAGAACAAGAGGTATGCAAATCCAAGTGATTTCTCTGCATTAGTTTCACAAATTGAGCCTAAGACAATCAATGATGCACTGGGCGATGAATCTTGGATCCTTGCTATGCAAGAGGAACTTAATCAGTTCCAACGCAGTGAAGTTTGGACTCTGTGCCTATACCTGCTAACCATCCAGTTATTGGAACCAGATGGGTTTTCAGAAACAAATGGATGAATCAGGGGTAATTATCAGGACAAGGCTAGACTTGTTGCTCAAGGATACTCCCAAGAGGAAGGCATAGACTTTGATGAAACCTATGCTCCAGTTGCTAGATTAGAGGCAATCAGAATTTTATTAGCATATGCTTGCTCTCTAAATATTAACCTATTTCAGATGGATGTTAAAAGTGCTTTTCTGAATGGTTTTATAAAAGAAGAAGTGTATGTTGAGCAACCACCTGGATTTGAAGATACTAAAAATCCTAATCATGTTTTCCGTTTAAAGAAAGCACTATAGCTTGAAACAAGCTTCAAGAGCTGGTATGAAAGACTAATAGTGCTTATTATATCTTATGATTTGCAGAGGAATGTAGGTAGTACTTTATTCATAAAGAAATTTTCAAATGAATCTTAATTGTACAAATCTATGTTGATGATATTATCTTTGGTTCTACTAATGAATCTCTCTGCAAATTCTTTGAAGATCTAATGCAAAGTGAATTTGAAATGAGCATGATGGGTGAACTAAATACTTTCCTTGGGTTGCAAATTAAGCAAACCAAAGAAGGGACTCACATCTGCCAAACTAAATACATATCAGATTTGCTTATCAAATTTGGCTTTGACAAATGTAAGCCTTTAGGTACACCTATGAGCTAGGCATTAAGCAGATAGTGATCTTCTTGTTAAAAAGGTAGATCAAAAGATCTATAGAGGAATGATAGGATCACTGCTCTATCTTACTGCAAGTAGACCAGACATATGTTCAGTGTTTGTTTATGTGCAAGATTCCAAGCTGATCCTAGAGAATCTCATGTTCTTGTTGTTAAAAGAATTTTTAGATATCTTATAAATTCAAGTAATCTAGGTCTATGGTATCCCAGATGCTCAGAATTCAAGTTAATTGGATATAGTGATGCTGACTGTGCTAGATGCAATTAGATAGAAAAAGCACCAGTGACATTGTCAACTTCTTGCAGGATGTTTAATATCTTGGTCTTCCAAAAACAAAATTCAGTAGCTTATCCAGTACAGAAGCTGAATACATTGCAGCTGGAAGTGCTGTACTCAACTGTTATGGATCAAGCATCAATTGGAAGACTATGGTCACAGCTTCAAGAAATCCCAATGCTTGGTGATAATACAAGTGCAATCAATTTGACCAAAAATCCAATCCAGCACTTAAGAACAAAGCACATTGAGGTTAGACATCACTTCATCGGGACCATGTAAGTAATGGCAATATCTCTCTTGAATTTGTTTCCATAGAAAATCAATTAGCAGATATTTTTACTAAGCCCCTACCTGAAGTAGATTTACATCTATTAGAGAGAAATAGGTATGTACAATCCTGATTAAATTTGACTAAATTATCATGCTTAAAACAAAAAAAAATATGCTTGTGTGAATTGTCTGTGAAAGGTATCCAAGAATTTCTAAGTCCTAGTCCTTTGACTTGTGCAGTCGAACTCATGAAGAATCAATGCATTCGATCACATAAAGTTAAGGAAACGATTCACTTAGTTTCCATGAAACGTCTCTTAATATTCAAATCCGTAGCTGACAACTAATTAAGGCGCGTCTCTTCATGACGTAACGCTCACATCCTTCCATCGCATTCGTTCAGCCTGAGATATGAAGGGACGGTTTTCCTCCAACTTTATATAAACAACTCTTTCACCCCTTTAGAAAGCACCCATTTGAAATCTCGTTCGACTCCTCTGTTCTCATCCTTTCTCGCGCCTTCTGCTCTCCGGCGAAGAACCTCCAGAAGCCTCTGCGAAACCTCATCCTCTCGAGAAGAAGGTAGGTCTTTACCTTATTTCAAGTATATCTTCTCCTCCTTGAAGGTTTCTAACTCTCCTTTCGTCTATCCATAGATGGCATCTCCCAGGGCTCAAGTTCTCGTCCAACTCACTTTGACCAACTCCAAGACTAGCTAAGATCCCATCTGTTCTGGGAAGTCGTTGAGTTTTCCCACCTGAGTGGAAACCTAGCTTGGGTAGAAGAGACCCTCACTGCAATGGGATGGACCAAGCTTTGTCAGATTTCTGAACCGTTTGGTGGCCAGTGCAGTCAGGTCATTTTATGCTTCCTGAAAGTCTCAAGGCAACACTGTAGTGGGGTATGTTAAAGGAACCGAAATCACTCTTCTGAAGAATATCTAGTGGAGCTTTTGGATTGTCCCAACTCCGGCCACTGCCTTAGTGAGTTATCACCTAGAGAAGCAAAAGTTGGGGATTATTGGAGTCTGGGGACTTTGGCAAAAGAGGATGCAAGTAAATGAACTATCAGCAGAAAAGAGGCTAATTCACTCCATCATCTCAAATATCATACCCATAGAGCAGGAACCCATTCCTTAATCACAGCTAGAGATGGGAACCTTCTCTTTGGGGCCATTCAGAGCATAAAGTCAACCTCCCAGCAGTCATCTTGGAGAGAATGATAGCAGTAAAGACTTACAAGATCTCTCCCTTATGGATCTTTACTACCATGATTTTTTAAGAAGCTCTCTGTGGATCTGTCTGGAGATGTATGTGAGCACAGGAGAAGATTGGGCTCATTACTCTCAGAAGGAGTCACTACTCCCTGGTTGGAAAAGAAGCAGAACTTATGGTATAAGGACTCAATCCCGAGTGTGAGCATGAAATTTATCCAGATGAGCCTAGTCTCTTGCTCACCCAAGATATTCCTACTTCTAGTGTTCACTTACAACCCCAGCAGTTCCAGCAATTTCAGACGCTTTTGTTCAGCCACCTGAACCCATTATAGAGCAAGTTGCCCAACCAGTTATCCCTCCTGAAGTACCATCTGCAGATGCTCAGCTTCCTGCCTCCTCCTCTCTTCCTGAGCAAGATGCTCCCTCTGAGACTGTGCATGAAGTCTTAAAGATCTCAGAGGTAAAGGATTTTATCTGAAGATGTTCCTGAGGAACACTTTTTTAAGAAAGAGAGACCTCCTACTCCCCATCTCAGTTGAGACCCGGCAAGGTCTCAGGGGGAGAGTAGCAATAGTCTTAGCACCATTTTAGAGTGTCAGAACCCAGTAAGAGAATTTGTTAGTCCTCAATATGCAAGTTGAAGTAATAGATGTCAAGTTTGATAGTTTAGGCATGAGGTGAAGCAGATTAAAGATCTTATGCTTCAGTGGTGTGCCAGTAAAGCACTCCCAGGCCAGCCGGGCCAGCTCCCTCTCAGCAACAAGAAGAAGTTCCCTCTGCTCAAGAGCCGCAGCATCAGACCAAACCCAAGAAAAATTTCCTGAAAATCAAGAACTTGAGCAGACAAAAGAAAAGGATCAAGAGATCCAGGCTGACCAGCAGCCCATATCTGATGAAATCCACCAGCAACAGCACGTTTCTGAGCCTCAGTTAGCAGTGGTGATTTATCACCCCCCTAAAGAGCAGCAGCAGCAGCAAGAGTCCGTGGCTGATCAGCAGCTAGCAGCAGCAGCAGCAGAAGAAGAGGTGTCCCTAGGCAAGAGACCCCTTTAAGCCTCTCTTGAGGTCCGCACCTTCAAGAGAAAAGTTAAGAGAAGGCTGATCAAGAATGGCAATCCTATCCGTCCTTCTCCTTCTTCCAGGCCTAGCTCTCCTGCCACTCCAGAAATTACTCCTACAGCACTGTAACACCCCGGAAATTCGGTAATTGGAAAATTAGAAATAAATCGAAAACGATAAAGCAATAATTGTGAAATAGCAAAAAATGCACGTGTCATTATCATACATACAAAACCCATTAGAAATTTCATAAAAATCATAGTTCAACTCTAAATAATACTCCCTAATACCCACCGAGGAAATCCGTGCAAAGGAAATTGGAAGGTCCAAGTTGAAGGCATTTTGCGACGAGTATCGCAATCAGGGATAAGTCAGGAAATCATTATCACACATACTTAGATGAGTCAGAAAAATTAATTGAAATCATAGATGGACTTCAAATAATATATTCTAATGATTTATCAAGAAATTTGGGTCAACAAAGTCATTTGGGGTATATTCAAGAGTTAGTATGACTTATTATCGTAATGAGGAAATAAGTGGACAACCCATTATCAGGTGTATAAAATGAGATCATAAACTAAAAAATGAAATTATGAAGACTCCAAACAATATGTGGGATAGTCCATAAAATAATAGGATTAAGGACAACTTATGACCCATGAACAAATCCAAGTATGAAGTTAGTAAATAAATAACTTTCGTTCTTATTATCGGAATGATAGAACTTACGTATCCCTATCGTACGTGAGAACAAACATCGGAAAATTCTAAAAATTATAAACCAACCCCAAATATTATCCCTAAGTGTTCCACAAAGGAATTCGTGCAACGGAAAATCCTATTGGCCGAGTATATGTCACACGTGATCAAGTTACCCGAATTAGGAAACTAAGTCGGAAAATTGTTAACACGGAAAAATAACGCGACCATAAATTAAATAAACATGTGGAGAGACTCACAACATTATGTATTAATAACCCATTAACAAGATGGGTCAATGGAGTACTTTTGGCCCAAGAATAAAGTCTGGGACAAGAAAATTGCCCAGAAATTCGTGTAGGTAATATGCCACAATTAGGAAGGGCAATTTAGGGTTAAAAGATGGGTTGATTAGTCATGTAAAGGAAGCCAAAACCGAACCCAACTCTAAGAGGTGGTTTCCTAAACCTCTGCTACCTCTTTTGAGTAAGGGAATCCCAGATTTTCTGGAAACTAGGAAACAGAGCTCGTAGCCCTTTCCTAGTATCATTAGGACTCTTAACAACATCCTAAAACTATAAGAACTCATCCCTAAACTCTTGGGAAGGTTTAACAATGAAGGAGTCGTTTGGAGGCAAGCAAGAACTTCTGAGGAGCAGGAGAAAGGCTGGGAACCCGGAGCTTCATCCCCTGCATCCTCTGTTATGTCCAGAACATCAACAGGTTTTAGATCTTCGTAAGGTAGGTGTTCTCGGCCCAAGATTAAGAAAACCAATGCCAACATGTAGTTCTTGAGTCTAGGATCATTTGCACTTGTTTTGCCTAATTTTCCATGGGTATTCTTCGTGTATTGGTGATTTTCCCGAAGTCTTGCACAGTTAGAGCTTTTCTCGTTCGTCATATGTGCACACGATTCAAGACAATATTTGACTAAACTTCTTCATGAAAGTTCTTCCAATTGAAGTCACAATCATCTTCTACTTGGACGTTTTGTCCAAAAATCCTCGTTAGAGAGGTTAGGAGCATGATAAGAGAGTCTCTGCAAGATACTACGATTTCGGGCTACACTTGACTTTCTGCTCTTCATATGTTTTCTTGGATACGATTCGAGACCGAATTAGATCAAACCCCAACATCAAGTTCCTACTAGTTGTCCTATTCATCTTTCATGTTGAATGTTTTTTCTAAATGTCATTCTTTAAAGAGTTATAAGAGTTGTAAGTGAATCACTACACTAGTGTCGACACTGCCTGGGCTAGTGTCGACCTGCTGTCCCAAAACAGCCCAGATGGTGTTATGGGAAAGCCCCTAGTGTCGACACCACCTGTGCTAGTGTCGACACACTGTCCCAGTTTGACCCAGAAAGTTCTGGAAGCTGATCTAGTGTCGACACCACCTATGCTAGTCGACACACTGTCCCATATTGACCAGAAGGTTTTCTGGAAGCTGTCTCTAGTGTCGACACTACCTGGACTCTTGTCGACACTACTTGACGTTTTGTCTTGCATTTGAAGCACTGTGTCGACACTACCTGGACTCGTGTCGACACGACTTGACCTTTTTTCCTTGTTTTGAGGCACTGTGTTGACACTATCTGAACTAGTGTCGACACTACCTGACCAGTTTTGCCTGTTTTTGTCTTGGGTTTGGAGCATGGTGTCGACACCACCTGATCTAGTGTCGACACTACCCTTACAAGATTTTTGTATAATTTGGGTCTAATTATTTCATGATGTCTTCAAGCATGTACATGATGTATATGGTATGCATGGACTTAAAATAAATCAAACATTAAATGAAATGGTAATGATATGAATAGATTCTAATGTGTAAATTTTGATTGTTCTTATGATCCTTGGATTATCTTGTGATCTTGCTTATTGTCAATTGATAAGATAAGAATATATTATGAATGTGGGGATGAATACATGATTAGTATGGACATGTTAGTGGTAATTTGCATATAAGTTTCATGGTTTCATGTTTTCCGGTGTTCAAATGATTATTTGTCATATGCATACATGTTAGGAAAGTACATGTTCTACATATGATCTGTCTTTAGAAACACCCTCTTGTCAAGACATTAATGAATTATGAAATATAAGATACGACGTTATCCTGCCTTGTTCTTTTGAGCTGTTTGTCATTCCTTGACTCTATAAATAATCATGTCCTTTTTACTATGAGCTTGTCATTGAAACTCTCTGTGGCCATAATATGAATATGTGTGTTCGGCACATCGTGGGACTCCGGTCCAAAACTTGATACAATGCCTGTGTAATAGGGCCCTGTCCGGTCCTGGGGAGGAGCACCCCAACGTACTTATAACCGCGGGAGTATGGACTCATGGTGCTTGGCATAACACAAAAAACAAGCAAGGTTGTGAAAATGTGCCTTCTGTTTGACATGATAAGTTTGACTTGACATGATATGATACGTTTGTTCTTGTGAACACATGAGATCTGTTTGAATATGGCCAATCTTTTGATATGATTCTATTCTTGAAATATCTGCCCATTGTATATGAAATTCGACATTGATCTGATATGATATCCGTTCTATTCTGCTATTCAATCTGTTAGTATTGCATACATTGTCATCATATTCATGTGCATATCTGCCTATTTAAAATGTTAATCATGTATACTAGTGCCCGCACGTTATTGAGATGTAAATCCTACTGAGCTAGTTCGCTCACCCCTATCAACCTGCCCTTTTCAGTTAGTGATGAAGAACCAGTGGAGTCAGATGGGACTGGGCAAGAGTGATGAGCACCCGCCATATGAGTAGTTGACAGTTTAGAAGTAGATAATTGAGTAGTCTATGAAATAGTGAAGCTTTTCTGGAAGTTATTTGAATAATGGACCCTTTGGTTAATTCTTCTTATGTGAGGTTGTATCTAGTTGAATGAAATGAATTAAAGTATACTATTGGTGACCATATTATAGTCTTGAATGTGTTGTTATATCTGAATGTGACTCTGCACTATTCAACTGTGATACGCCGGTTTGTATCGTTCACATCCCCCGGTATTTATTCCGCTGCTAAATATTCGGGGCGTGACAAGCACCCTCATTCACTGCTCCCTCTGCCTCAGTTCTTGAGGTATCCTCTCCAGATATGCCTTCCCCAAGCATCCCAGTAGATCCATACTTCAAAGATATCCAATTCTCTATCTACCCCTTGCAGTACCAACCCAAGCAACTCAAAGAGGTAGCAATAACCCTGTCCACCCAACCTCCTCAGTTTTATTCATCTCTGCCAACTATTCCCAAATCGGGTTCTCAGCAAACCCATTTGTAAATCATTGAAATGGTTCCCAGCCTCCAACTACCAGCTTCCTGTGGTCCCAAATTGGGAGACAAAGCAGCTTTACTCCTTCCTCCATTTTGGTATGCCTTTGTCTACCATTCTCCTCAGTTCATGGCTCTATTCAGAGAATATCTTCAAATTAGAGCCTTTCTTGAAATCCACAACATGCCAGGTTTCACTTTTGAACACTGGCTTCCAACTCTGATCAACACTTCCCAGGTTTCAGTCTCTGAACTTCAGTTTGTTTCTCAGAAGAGTCACTGTCTGACTCCTCAAGAGTTTGTTGATCTCTATCCTGAGGAAGCCATGAGATTTCAAGAAGCCCAATCTCGGAACCACCACCTCAAAATCTATACTCATATCTCCCTCCAGTTTCATGACCTCATGCCACTCTTCTTCGAGAGTCTCAGGCCAAATATACTGCAATGAAAGCCTTCAATTTTGAGAGGTTCAAACTTGGTTTGCATGATGTCTCTAGAGGCCAATATGACATGCTCATCAGAGGTCAAAGGCCAGTGGTTCGCTCAATGACAGCAGCATTGTTACCTGATCTCCATCCACCCGTTGTAGGAGTAGTTCTCTATAGAGGCCCCTTTGCTGATACCCTCTACAACAGATTCCTTCGGATCTCTACAAGGTTCAAGATCAAATACAAGTCCAAGCTCAGCTTTCAGATGTTCATCCTTCTTCACTTACCCAAATTGCAAAAGAACCTTCTTGATCTCCAATTAAGCTTCGCTGAATCCGAACGGTTCACTCCTGATCAATGGGAGAAAGCTTATCCTGATCATCATGCTAAGAGCCAGAAAATGAAACTCACTCTGAATGAGTATCACTCCAAGAGCCTCCTTGACCTGAGAAAGCTCATAGGCCTCAAATGGGCACACAGATATTTATACTATTATCAGGCCAAGGATGCAGCTCTCTCGTCTAGTCTCCACTGGAACATCACTCTCCATGAGTTCCTATCACTGGCAGTTACTAAGAAGTTTACTCCACTTCAGATCAAATATGTCATGGATCCAGAAAAGGCTAACCTCAAGCGCGCCTTTTACAGAAGGTGCCACATCAAATCTCTGAAGAAACTGCCTTTCACCAGTCCTACCTACCATGTGGACCCTTCAAAGTTTGACCACATTTTCCCAACCAATGAGCTGAAGCTTTGGAACCTTATTGAGCCATTCCTGGCTAGGCTTCCCCCTGCTCTCTATCTCCCCAGCTCTACCAGAACTTAAAAAAATTGTGTTGTTATCTTTTTTTTTTAATTTGCTTCAATATTTGCTTCAGATACTTATTTCTTTTTCTGAATGAATGAATTTACTGCTTGTCCTCTTCTCTGTGTTTGATTGCTATCCTTTATGTTAATGCCACAAAGGGGGAGAAAAGAAAAGGTAGTAGCGAGAAAAGAAAAGGTAGCAGCCACTCAAGTTTTCTCAAACTATACCAGAAATTTAATGATATATCAGGCTATCAGCTACCATTTAAAGATTTTTTGTCATTAACAAAAAGGGGGAGAATTGTTGAGCAACTACCCCTAAGTCTTTAATAATAATTTTGCTATGACAAATTTTTAAATACATATTTTGCTTCTACCATGAAAAATCCCTAAATATGGAATTTCCATAATATAGATATATCACAAAAATTTCTAAACAGATGCAATACTCAAAATTTTCTAAGTCCACAAAGTTACACTGTATTCGACTCATGACTTCGACTCATACAGTCGAATGTCTTTTACATTGTATTCGACTCATTCAGAAGTTCAGTCACAAGTCTTGAAAATCTTTCTAAGTCCACAACGTTACACTGTATTCAACTCATGACTTCGACTCATACAGTCGAATGTCTTTTACACTGTATTAGATTCATGACTTCGACACATACAGTCGAATGTCTTTTACACTATATTCGACTCATGTCTACAATTCATTCTTTTAGACTGTATTCGATTCAAGACTACAACTCATAGTTAAAGATCATTCGACTTACCACCTCGACTCATAGTCTTACACTTCATTCGACTGATGTAGTGGATTTACATAGTTCCTACCATTGTCAAATCATGCTCAAAATACCTACTCTTCTGCACTGTTGGTTGTGTACTTGTACTCGTTGTCAAGAAATATTTCTATTTGTTCTTTGTTTAATCTTAAAATTCTTAAGTTTAAAATCAGTGACAAATTTCATGATCATTATTTTAATATATATATTTCTTCTGACGAAACTCAGTACATTCAATTTTCTGCAAAATATTCCTTGCAATTTATTTTTAGTCTTACAGTTTTAGTGTCCTTTGCCTCAACCTATATCTTCTAAAAGACACTAAGCATTTATGTAAGTTTCAGACGCATGGCTTCTGACCATCTCACCTTCCACTGTCAGAACCATACTTTACCTTCTAGTATGTTTGCTTTATTTTCTGAAAAGACTAAGAATACTAGGTTCCATACTGTTTGTTGTACTCCACTGACCCACCTACCACAAAGGTATGGAGATGCTTCTGTCTTTGTCTTGCCCTTGCTAAACAGGCCTTTATTGGAGCACGTTTTTGGCATGGGTTGCTCAGCTCAAGATTTTAAACAGCCTATCTTCTAGCTATAGCAACTGCTCCTATTTCTGAAGACCTTGGAAAGAGACAATTTTCTTGTTCCTTGGATAAAACCTTCAAGATCCAAAGGATCCCCAAAGCTATCTCCAAACGGATAAGAACACAACAGCCATCTTACTCCAACGGCTATCTTCTCCAAACGGCTAGTTTTTGAAGACTATAAAAGATGAAGAAAGCTCTTGAAGAAGATATACAGAACAAGGCATAGTGTTTAAGTCAATTCTTTGAAAGCTCACCTTGCATTCTTCAAAGCTCTCTCAAAGCCTTCCTGCTCAAGTTCCTATTTGAGAGAATCTCTTAGAAATTCTGTTCTGAAGATTTGTCTTTTGGGTGGCTCTGTATTCTCTTTTATTTCAAAGTCCACCCAAGTAGCTTCAGCTAGGATTTAGATTAAACTCCTTATCTTTTCAATCCTACTGGAAAGTGTGTGTTCTGTGCCCATTCTTGAGGCGAACATACAAGAGTTTCTTTCTTCATTTCTGTTGTATTTTCTGCAGAGATTTGATTCTGCATTGCCCCTCTTGTGAAGGGAAGGCCTTTGGTTTAAGGCAGTCTTGTTTACCCCTGTTTTAGGGAAGACTTGCTTTGGAGCAAGTGGGTGTTGTAATTTCCTCTCAAGGGTGAGAGAAGGCCAAGTTGATTGGCGGTTTAGTGAAAAGCTCAAGTGGTTGGCTTGAGGATGGATGTAGGACTTCCTTGTAGGAAGGGCCGAACCAGGATAAATCTCTTGTGCAATTTTCTGTGTGATTGTTTTTCTGCCAAGTTCACACTTGAATCACACACCACACCAAGTACTAACACATCTACTTAGTGTTGTGATTTTCAGAAGAATTTTGAAAAGTTACAAAGTCCTATTCACCCCCCCTCTAGGACTGTGAATCTGCCATTTCGATCCAACAAACTAGACATACTGGTGCCATGTTGTGCTGGTGCAACTGGCAGTACTGCTACTCCAGGTGGTGGTGGGGGGGGGGGGGGGTACCACTGGTGGTGCCTTCTCTACTAGCAGAGGCTTCGCTACTACTTATAGTACTGGCGCCTGGTGATTTAATCTTGTCTAAATCTCAGTAATACTTTGCCATAACCTTTCAATAAGTTCATGTGTGGACTCCCCTGGCTCACCTCCTCAATCTCTTCTCTCAGCCATTTCAAACCTTGCAACAACAACAATTACATACCACACAACACAACAACAAATCAATCAGAAACCAAGGGCCAACTACTAGTAGTGGGTTTGAGTTGGGATTAAGGTTATGAAAACTTCTTGCCCTTTTATATATTCACAAGAACCATTCTCTGATACCAACTGTAGCGGTCCTCATCATTCGAACCTTTTAACTTAATAATGAGCTAGCCGGATCTGACTCTGCCTCTCGCGATTAGGTCAAAGCCTCGCAAAGGATACCATTACAATTGTCTGTGAGAACATAAAAGAAACAACTAAACATACTTAATATTACACATAATTACATAGTCTCATGTATATTTACATGAAGTTTACATAGCAATGTCTCGACTCAAGCCAACAAAAAGTAAAAGTACAACATCTTGGGGCATACCCCAAGGTGAAGAACATAAGAGGAATTACATTGGTGGTGGAGTAGGCCCACCTCCACTACAACGTGGCTTAGAACTAGACGAGGGATGGGAACTCTCCTACTCTTCTTCACCTGAAAGGGGGAAGTAGGGGTGTGAGCTAGTATGGAAGAACACGAGTAGAAGGAGTATGCAGCTAATGGGTAGACTAATAACAAAATTAAATGTACATGAAATTAAGTGTTATAAGTAAATAAACTATGAAGTGCTGGAATTAAGTCAATAAACGGCAAGTCACACATAGGTGCACGAGCTAGCAGGGAACAACGCTATACTCGGGTCACGAAGCCTAGTTCGTGGCACCAGAAACTAACATGGACAAGCAACACAAGACTACCTCTTAGTCTTGTAGTCACGGACGAAAGGTCCAGCTACGACTCTACCTCTATAAATACAAGAAACTGTGGAGTCCAACCAACACCACATACAGATAACCAAGCTGTAAACCTATGCCCAACACACCTCTAAGGGTTCCGGAGTCTATAGAGTGAGGCCATAGAACACGGGAGTATATGGTGACCAGTATGTCTACTAGTGTTCATCCCCCAACCATGAGCACACTACCAGCGATCAAATAGAAAGTCAACTACACCACAAGTTGCTGCCCCACTGTCATCTTTCCCTCAACCGGATGTACAACTCGACATATGAGTCAGGGTGTCAAAGAAGACGACATAAACCACTTTGATACAAACAGTATTGGGACAAACCCCGAGCACTAATGTGCCTGGCTTACAGAGAACCTTGGGAACCCGAGTAGAGAGGTATCTATGGTAAGCGTCGAACCACAAAGCCTGATCACAATCAATTTTACTAATAGTACTGATCATTATCAATAAAACATGATTAGATGCCATCAGGAATATCTGTCTGCACTTAACTAATAAGTACACACTATAAACCAATATCCAAAGGACCCACATTACAACTAGGAAGCTCAATAACCATAGAACCAGAAATGGCAGGTGGGTGGTCGTGTTAAGAATGCGACGCCCCAATACACAATGTTTTGAATGAGAACATATCGGGGTACTAGTCACGTTCTGAATGCAACCACCTAGTCCATCGCATTGACAAACATAACACATAGAACACACATTCCATTCAGAATTCCCTTAAAACCACCATTTCCATATCCAAACAACATTCGTAAGCATCTATATCAATGAAGCGACATACATATACCTTAAAGGACCATTTTCATGCATTCAATCATGCAAACTACACATAAAATGAGATACTTTCCCTACCTACGCGAAGAATGTAAAGAACAACACTTGATCGATGTTTCCCATGCTCTGGTCGATCTCCTAGCATGGAAAAAATGCCAAAACATGAACTTCTGGGTCGAAACCACCAATATCTACCCCTAGGGACGGGACAAGGCCTACCATCGAGTTCAGAAAGCGACATGTAAAGTTGTCATGTTCATGAATGCAATGCCACGCGATAGCCCAGCGCACCACGCATCACACATTCAACTGAAGAACCAAAATAGACGGCACTGAGGTCGCACCATGGGTGAGGGCACATTACGAATGCTACGCCCTCCCCCATCGCGTTCTCAGACAGAGAACCAGTGAGCGATATGGACCAAAACCTCCAATCCACAACACCCACACAACATGTTAAAGCCCAGAACATGACTCAATGACCACACATTTGCCCCAAAATCTCTAAACTAAGATCTGAACAATTGCAACACTACATCATTCTTCCCCAAAAGTCTTTTCTTTTGCATTGAAAGTTTATTTTATTTTCATGGAATTATCCTGAGAAAAAAAGTAAGGTGGCAAGCAAAAATGAAGTTGCTAAGTTAGGTTTAATTCCGCTATAAATTAGTTGTAATTAATTTCAATTGTATTTTTTTGTGTTGAATGAAGACATTAAAATTGACTTAAGAGCTGATTAATCAACCATGTCTTACAATTAAAGCCACGTGAATTCAAAAAGGCATTGTCATTGCCATTCCCAACATAATTCGAAAAAGTCACTCGTGTTCTCAATTGTGCTTATTTGGCACATTCATTATTATCTTTCCATGAATATATATGTTGCAAATTTAGAGCAATTAAATGAATACTTCTAATCAGCTTATAGTGAATGGATTATTAATTAAATAGCAAGGGCCATAACTAAACCCCACTAATACATTTCATCTTCATTTGTGAAAACAATGCTTTGCACATTTGCTAGCAATAAACTCATTCCTTATAGTTAAAAATAAGGTTTGGCGTGCCACACGAGCTGTCCGTGCCAAATTCTCATTATTACGGTGCATATCGCACCGACTCACCCTCCCTCTTTCCCTCTCCCTTCTCCCTTTGGTCAGTGCCCCCCCAACCTCCAGGTCGATTGCCTCACTCCCCTTGGTCCTCCACCCCTCCCTTCATCCCTCTTCCCGCACCTCCCCCCCCCCCCCCCAACAGCACCCCACACAATTCCTTTCTTCTACCTCCCCTCCCCACCCAAACTCATAGTGTTGATGGCAATGCAACCAAGAATGGCGGCGATGGAGGAGATAGACATCCAATAGCACTCATTCCCGCTGTCATATGTGGTGGAGGAGCATGCCACCAACAGGTTGGGCTACGCAACTATTGCCAACGGTTTTCTAGCCTTGTGAGATTTTTCTTTCTACTTCTCCTCCTTCCCCACTACTTCCATACGTGTACCCCTCCCCTTTCCCACCTCTAGCTATGCACCTCCACTCCCCCTCAGGTTAACACCAACATTAGGGGTGTCAATTGGGCTAGATTAAACATAGGTCTAATGGGCAGTCCATTCTGGGCTCAATTTGGGCCCATACTCAATGTCCCATGGACAATTGTTGGACCCCACTTGCTAGGCCCATCAATTGATGGGTTGGATTGGGTAGGCCCGTCGGGTGGAAGAGGCGCTCCAAGAAGGCGATCATGAACATATCAAAGAAGCCCCCGAGAAACATGTCTATATCCCACTATTCTCAAACTTTTTGGGGGTAGCGCATGCAATCTAGAGGGATCTCCCAGGGCTGCTTGTGCCTGTCGGAGTGGTTTTAGAGCATTGATTCATGTAGCGGTAGTGCCAGGTTAGTCCACTGCCTGCCCAGCCCCCTCCCACCCCCCTCCTGTTGTTCGATCTCTTACCAGCTCCAAATTCGCATGTGGATGGTGATTTGTCATCGTGGTTTGCCTCGATTTTTGGATCTTGTGGAAATCATGGCGCTCCTGATTTTTTAGAGCTCAAATGGTTGATGACAACAATTTGCACTTCCATGTTTTGCTTTTGTTTTTCTTTTGAACTTTTGTCTTTTCATTGTTGAATGCTCTTTTCTTTAGCTAATTTTTGATGATCAGTCCATCCCCATATAATTTATTATTTATTATATGTATTTTTGGTGATTAACAAAACCTTGGAAATATTTATCTAACATCATGTTGCTGAAGTTCATCAACAGGCACCAAATCAATTAAAATCAATAAGTTGTCTACACACACTATTATTTGATGTTCAATGCATATGTTTTGTCTAAGTATACATCGACTTCTTTGATAGAACAACGATTTCATCAGAAGGACATCGATTTCGGTTTTACATTGACTTCACTTAAACAATGACTCCCTTAGAAAGACATCGATTTCATTTCACTTAAACATCGACTTCATTGCTACGACTTCGTAAAAATATCGATTTCGTCTCACTTAAACATCGACTTCGTTGCCACAATGACTTCATAGAAACATCAATTTCGTTTCACATAAATATTGACTTCATTGTTACAACGACTTCATAGTAACATCGATTTTGTTTCACTCAAACATCGATTTCGTTGCTACATCGACTTCATCTCACTTAAACATCGATTTAGGTAGAACATCGACTTCATGTGAAACAACGACTTCGCTTCTAACAACGATTTCATCTGTACATTGACTTCAGTTCAACAATGACTTCAGTTAAACAACGACATTGTACATAAGATCGATTTCCTTGCATTCATACATGGAGTATGTTCACATTGACTTTATTTCAACATGGATTACACTATCACATGAATTATGATTATATCATCGATTCGATATCAACATCGACTCTCTATACATAGACTGTTTCCAAAACATCAACTCTCTTGGGTTAACAATTATGTTTTAGACAGCTGTTAAATATTCTTATTTAAATTCTCTTCAAACATTCTTAAGTTTCATTTCACACAATATTCAAATATATTTCAAATCTCTGTGGACTTCGAGTCTTCCTGTGAATTAGGTTGTATCTTGCTATCTATAGCATTTATTGTGATGGTACAAATCTCTGCATGATATATCTTTGCTTATCTTACATATGTCACATAAAAGCACGCCTTATATGATGATATAATAGCATTTCCCATTTGGTGTATCTTCATACAACACAACTACTAATGTTGACTTATAGTTTAGACAAAGATAAGTTGTCTATGTGTCAGCCTTATATGTTGACTTATAGTTTAGACTACTATTAACCTTCTCAATAAGTGGTTTGAAATCAGAGCCAAGAACCCTACCTGGTCTCAAAGGAATGCCCAAGTAAACCATGGATCCACTTTGTCTTTTGAACCCAGTCACCCTTTTGATCCTGTTAACTACTTGAGGGGGAGCTTTGGGAGATATCATGAAACAACTTTTGGAAGAATTAATAAGCTGCCCAGAGGAATTCGAATATCTACACAAGAAGTCCGTCAATTTCTTAACATTGTGTATCCCTCCATTCAGAAAAATAAGTGTGTCATCTTCATAAAGAAGGTGGGAAATAGGTGGGCAAGCTCTAGGCCCAGCATAAGGTTGGAGTTCTCCTAAATGAACCAGATTCCTGATACCTCTATTGAGAGCTTCCTCCATAATGATGAAAAGAGCACGGGCAATAGGATCACGTTGTCTAAGACCCCAGGTTGAATGAAAATAGCCAGTAGGTAAGACATTGAATAGGATAGAGAACCAACAATTAGTAATCAACATACCAATGTAAGAAGTGAATCTTTGGGAAAACCAAAATTTTTTAAGAACCGCAAAATGGAAATCCCACTCTACACTATCATAAGCTTTCCTAATGTCAAGCTTAAACAGCACATTATGCCCTATGACCTTGCTGCCAATATCTCTCACAAGTTGTCTAGAAAGGGAGACATTATCAAGGATATATCTTCCTTTTACAAAGGCACCTTGCTCTTCAGAAATCACAAAAGGAATGATGTTGATCAACCAGTCACACAGGATTCTGGGAACAATTTTGTAACACAAGTTGCACAGACTAACCGGTATGAAGTCCCCATAGGAAGCATGGTTCTCAGTCTTGGGGACCAGGGCAATCAAAGAGGAAGTGACCCCTCTTGGCAGGGGAAAGCTCTGGAAGAAGCTCATTACTACAGCAATAACCTCCTGGTGAATAATGTCCCAACAAGAAATAAAGAAATGGCCAGTGAAGCCGTCAGGACCTGGGGCACTATTAGCATTCAGACTTAAATAGCCGCCTTGATCTCATCCTTAGAAGGTATAGCAGTAAGCTCTTGATTCTGGGCCTCTGAAACAATTGTGGGAATGACATGAAGGAGAGAGTCATCAATAGCATGTTCTGAGGATTGAAGAAGAGGCATAAAGTATTTAACAGTGTTCTACTTAAGAACCTCTTGGTCCTCATTCCAGACTCCCTCAACCTGTAACCTAGAGATAGTATTCCGCCTCCTGTTACCTTTGACCACAACATGGTAGAAAGCTGTGTTTTTGTCACCATTTCCAACCATTGCATGCGAGCTTTTTGGGCCCAGAAAAGTTCCACACAATTGATAGCTTTCCTCAAGTTCGCATTAGCCGCTCCCATAGCAGTACGGTTCTCAGGAGAAGGATCAGCATCAAAAGCTTCTTGCTTCTCCCTGGCCTCCACTTCATATTTAAACAAATTATCATTGATGTTACCGAAGGTCGACTTGTTCCAGGTACGTAGAACCCCTCTAACCGCCTTCAGTTTTAAATGTAAGACTACAAACAAGTTGTAGTGCCACCCAATGGGAACATCCCAAGCAGCTTTGATAGTGTCTTTAAAAGTTTCATGGGAGGTCCACATGGATAGAAAAGTGAACCTAGCAGAAGTCCTAGATGAAGGAGAGAAGGTGACCAGAAGAGGAGCATGATCTGAAGGGCCTCTAGGGAGATGCCTAACATTCAGGCCAATATAACTATCATCACAGGAAGAGTTGCTAAGGAGTCTATCCAACCTGGCTGTGACAGAAGCTTGCCCAGTATGATTATTAGACCATGTAAACTTGGAACTAATGTAACCCACGTCCATAAGAGAGGCACCCGAAATAAAAGCATTAAAGTCCAGCATTCCATGCAAGTTAACAGAACAGCCACCTTTCTTCTCCGATGGAAGGGAAATATAGTTAAAATCCCCCCTACTAACCAGGGAACATCCACATTACTCAAAAAAGTCAATAAATCATTGAAAAGGGTACGTTTGTTTTCAGCATGGCAGCTTGCATATACAACTGTAATAAACAGGTGCACCCTGTCATCCTGCACTGCTGCCATTGTAATATGTTGGTCTGAGCAATTAACCATATGGAACAGATAATTCCACCAGAAAACCCATATTTTGGAACTATCACCAGAATTACCAGTAACCAAATCCATACGTATATATGACCGCATAGAATTCGCCTATTCTATGGAAACTATAGGTTCTGCAATCGCAAGAAAATCCACCATGTTATTCCGAACAATTCTCCTAAGTGAATGCCGAGAGGCTAAGTTAGCTATTCCTCTGATATTCCAATATATATGGAAAGATTCATGAGGACAAATATCCAAAGGAAGATCCCACATTTGCTTTAGCCTTGGAACGAGTCTTGGCTCCCACTTTCTCATGCTTTCCCTCCTTGGTACATTTCGTCATATTAGGCATGTATATATTCTTCGTATCCGCCAATATAGAAGCCTTGTAAAGAATGGACTCAGGTGGTTTAATCTTGGAAATTACAGAGTTTGGAAAGTCTACTTCTTCTCCAGCGGGAGCCATCACCGGAATATCCCTGGCTTCCCTTCTCTGTGCTACAGGAACCTCAACTGTAACAGCTTCAGAATGTGAACCATGCAAACGTACCACCATATTATTGCCATGCATCCCATGCAACGTGGGATGGAGCTGTTCTTCCTCTTCCTGAACCCCCCGTGAACCAATAGCCTGGACCTCTACAAAAAGACCATCTGTCACCAACTGATCCACTGAAGTAGTTTCCTGCCTTCCATGCAACAAGTCTTGGAGTTGAACAATATCTTCCTGAACCCCCAGAGCTTGAGGGCCTGGAACGAAGAGCTCGAATGAAGGACCCTCTGTTTCCTCCAAAGGAGGATCACTATCCATCAATGGAGCAAAACTGTTAACCTTCACGGGGGCAATTTGATCCTCACGAACCTCCTTCTGAGGCCAAGATTTTTTAAAAGTAACATTATCATCTAGCTTCCTCTCCTGAACACTCAACTTTTTATGAGGAATAATTGCCACCTCCGTTACCTTGTTCTTCTTGTTGCACTCCGACTCTGCATGCCCTAGCTTATGACAGAAGCCACAAACTGCAGAAACCCTATAATAATTTATCTTTTGCTAGAAACCATCCTTCCCACAGCCTATCCATATCCTTCCAGGTCTAGCCTTTGCAATATCCAGTTCCACGCAAACAAAAGCTTCCTGGATCTGGATGAGAGCCAAGGTTGGCTCATAAACTCTCAGGACCTGACCCAAATTCCCAGCAATGGATATTAAGAAATCTTGGTAGTAGAAATTAACAGGGAGCATAGGAAAACCCACCCAGATAGGCATAACTGTCGGATCAGCATTGAAATCAAATGAGCTTCCCACCTAAAAAATCGATATGAGACCTTTGATGTATAGAATCCTCCTCAAAATGACCTTCAAATAATCCTCCTTATCCTCAAACTGTAAGAGAAAATGTCTATGGTTAAGGACACTAACAATGAAATCCTCCTTAAGATCCAGCCTTTGAGATAGACAACTTTCAAGATTCGAGATGAAGCTCCTGCCATAAGCGCATCTAACAATGACTGCCAAGTTAAGGGTAACGATGGATTTACCTACCTCTTCCCTTAAGAAGAACACCTTCGGCTCTCCATAATCTATAAAACCAGGAGGCTTGATGCCTATATGCACTGGAGGAGGTGGCTTAGATTCTACAATTATTTGAGCATAGGAGTGCCGCCCCGAAGAGGATGCTCCAACCGCCAAGCCTTGCGTAGCCTCCCCAACCACTACTAGAGACGCCACGAAACCAAGCTGCAGAAGAACACCACCGGCCCCAGGCTGGCGGCTGACCCCCAGCGAGCACCTACAACCGAAAACCCTAGAGCCTCTCTCTCTAAAATCTAGAGAGAGAGAGTTTAGCTCTCCACAGCACATTGCCTAGCCTTTGAAAGCTTGAGTAGATCTGAGAGATAGTCCATTGTTGATAATCTTTGTCTCTCAGACTTTGCCTCAGATCAAGCAATGTGTATAAGCTTGGTCTTGGGGCCTTCCATTTTTATTCATTCTTCTTAAGTGATCCTCTTCGGGTGTGAAGAGAATACCTGTTGCATTAGGTTGTTCAGCTCCTCTTCTGGTAGGAGAAGAGAAAGCCAGCTGCGGCTGGATGTGTAAGTGTCCTTGAGGGGGACTGTACCCTTGCTTAGTGAAATCTCAAGTTGTTGCTTGGGAACTTGACGTAGGACTCCTTGGGATAGGAGATCCGAACCAAGATAAAATTTCATGTTGTCTGTGTGCTTATTCTCTTTGTTTAACACTAACTCTAACTATCGAACTTAGTGTTTTCTGTCAAGTGTTTTATTTATAGGAATTACTCTAAAAGAAATTTTAGCAATCCATTGACCCCCCCCCCCTCTGGGCTTGCTATATGGGCAACAAGTGGTATCAGAGCCAAGTCTCTTCGAGTAAGTAGATCTCACGATCTGAAGAGCAAAGATAAATGGTAGCTCAAGGTCATGCAGAAGGTCAGTCCGTCAACAGTCCTCCTCTATTTGATGGTGAAGATTACAACTACTAGAAGACAAGGATGGACTTCTTCCTTTAAGGACTTTATTTCCAGCTTTGAACGATAATAGAAGATAGAGACCTCAAGGTAACCAACAGTAAAGACAAATGGATAGACGAAGACAAGAACAAGCTATCTCAAATCAGAAAAGCTAAAAGCATACTATGTTGTTCACTTAGTAAGAAAGAATTTAACAAGATATCAGCCTGTAAGTTAGCTAAAGAGATGTTGGACAAGTTAAGGCTCACACAAGAAGGAACTGACAAGGTGAAGGAAACAAGAATAGACATCTTGGTAGCTCATTATAAGAGATTTCAAATGCAGTCTGGTGAGTCAATCTTCCAAATGTACAGTCGATTCACAGACATCACTAATGGTCTGGTTGGGCTTGGAAAGACCTATGACACTGGAGACATGGTAAGAAAAATACTAAGATCTCTACCAACCTCATGGACTCCAAAGGTAACAACAATAGAAGAAGCTAACGATCTTAGGAGAATGTCACTTGAAAAACTCATCGGGTCATTAATGGCTCGTGAGATAAATATGGAAAAGCTGGGAGAATCCTCCAGCAAGAAGAAGCACAACAATGCTCTCAAGGCTACAGAAGTAACCTTTGATGGCGAATCTGAAAGTGATAAAGTAATGAGAGTAGTGAAGATGAAGAAGCTTTCCTCTCTACAAGATTATAGTGCATACTAGCTAAGAAGAAATACCAGTCAAGAAGAATGTATTTTAAGAAGGGTAGAGACTTCAAAAGATCTGAAGGCAAAGAAGTCATGAGATCTGAACCAATATGCTACGAGTGAAAGAAGCCTGGACACATCAAGGCTGGGTGTCCAAAACTAAAGAAGACAAAGTTCAAGAAGAAGGACAACATGAAGAAATTCAAGAAGTATAGAAGAAAGCCATGGCTGCTACATGGAACAATGAGAGTGACTCAGACAGTGAGTCAAGCTCTAGCGAAGAAGAAGAAGAAAAGGCCAACCTGGCCTTCATGGCAAACATTGATGATAAGGTAACTTCTGACTCATCCTTTACATCATGCAATGAATCAGATTTAGAAAGTTTAGAAGATGCTTTTAATGAACTATACAGTAAATACAAAGACGTCTGTAAGCTATTAAAACAACCAAGAAAAATCATGCATGCTTAGAATTAACTAACTCATATTTAAAATATGAAACTGAGCAATTAGAAAAATAAATCTCTGAATTAAAAAGAAGAAATGAATTGTTATGCGAAGATATAAAAGCTAAGAATGAAAAGATAACAAATCTAGAAAATTATAAAACCACAAGCAAACTCGAAAGTGAAATTAAAACACTAACAAAAGATAATGAATACTTGACAACTATAATTGAAAAATTCACAAACAAAAAATATTCCTTGATATTAAAAGGAGCAAGAAGATCAGTTAAGAAAAAATATGGTTTAGGATATACTCCACCTGACAATGAAGAAACAATTATTCATCCTAAAATTTATCCAACTCCAAAATTCATAGCTGAACAAAATCACAACTATAAATCAAATAATAAAAACCATAAACCAAACAAGACAATAACAATATCCCTTGTTGCACTCATTGTAATAAATTAGGTCACACTAAAATAACATGTACAACTAAACACTTAAAATGGATTTCGAAGAGAAACTATGAAGAAGCTAACCAACCAGGACCCAAAAGAACTTGGGTATCTAAATCTCAATGATTTATTGCAGGGAAGCCTTAGAGCATCAAAGTGGTACCTGGACAGCGGGTGCTCAAGGCATATGACTGGCAACAAAAGACTATTCTCTCACATCAAAGATGAAGAAGGTACAGTAACCTATGATGATAATGGAAAAAGGTCAGTAGTTGGTTGCGGATCCATTGAAAGCCATGATAGAATCCTGATAGAAGATGTTCTATACGTCAAAGGACTCAAGCACAATCTAATCAGCATCAGTCAGTTGTACGACAAGGGTCACCAGATCAAGTTTCAGGAATCTAAGTGTTTGATCATCAAGGATGGTTCAACTATCTTTGAAGCCAGCAGAGAAAAGAATTTATATATACTGCATCTAGAAGAGTTGAAGGAATAAGACATTTGTCTAGCAGAAAGTAAAGAGCAGAATGCTGAACTGTGGCACAGAAGGTTATGTCACTACAACTTGGATGGAAAAAGAAAATTCATCAAACATGATCTAGTGGAAGGTCTGCCGAAGATAAACTCAAAACTAGACAGCATTTGTGAACCTTGTGCAAAAGGATAGCATGCAAGATCCTCCTTCAAATCCAAGACAATAGTCACTACCTCCAAACCACTAGAATTACTTGATATGGACTTATTTGGACAATGAGAACAACTAGCCTGGAGGAAAGAATTTTGGATTTGTTATAGTTGATGATTATTCAAGATTTACATGGGTATCATTTCTTGAGCATAAAGATGACACATTTGAGAGCTTTGTGAAATTCAGTAAACTTGTTCAGAAAGATAAGAAGTTCAATATCATAAGTATTCGATCAGATCATGGAGGAGAGTTTTAGAATGACATGTTTGAAGAATTTTGTGATGATCTGGGAATTGAACATAATTTCTCAACACCAAGAACACCACAGTAAAATGGATTAGCTAAGAGGAAGAATAGAACTCTGTTGGATATGGCCAGGACTATGCTATCCGAGTATAACCTTCCAAGATATTTCTGGGCAGAAGTCATAAATACAGCCTGTTACATTATAAATAGAGTCATGATCAGGCCAATTCTGAAGAAGACTGCATATGAGATGTACAAGTAAAAGAAGCCCAAGATCAGCCATCTCAGAACATTTGGATGCCCATGCTTCATTCACAACAATGGTAAGAGAGACATAGGTAAGTTTGATCCCAAATCTGATGAAGGCATCTTTATGGGGTGCACTTCTAAACCTAAAGGCTATAGAGTTTTTAATAAAAGAAGTTTATTAATTGAACAAACCATGCATGTTATTTTTGATGAGTCTAACCCTTCCTTGAGAAAGGAAACTGGAAGTGATGATGAAGATGCAAATAACCTTTCCAAGAAGCTGAAAGAATCAACCATCAAAGATGATGAAGATCCACCCTTGGAAGAACTGCAACAGAAGGACATTATTCATGATGATCTTCCAAAGGAATGGAGGTACAAAAAGATCACCCAATTGATAACATCATTAGAGATCCATCAGTTGGGGTAAGAACTATATCATTCCCTATGATTATTTAGCATTTGTATCTCAAATAGAGTTGAAGACAGTCAATGAAGCACTGTCTGATGAGTCTTGGATTTTAGCCATTCAAGATGAACTTAATCAGTTTAGGAGAAATCAGGTTTGGTCCTTTGTTCCGAGACCATCAAATCATCATGTGATTGGCACTAAATGGGTGTTCATGAACAAATTGGATGAAGCTAGTGTTATCACTAGAAACAAGGCTAGACTGGTTGCTCAAGGCTATTCCCAAGAGGAAGGCATAGATTTCGATGAAACCTATGCACCAGTGGCTAGACTAGAGGCTATTCGAATATTACTTGCTTATGCATCTGCCTTTGATTTAAAATGTTTTCAAATGGATGTTAAATCAGCATTTTTGAATGACTATATAAAGGAGAAAGTCTATGTGGAACTACCTCCTGGTTTTGATGATTTAGATTTTCCAAATCATGTTTTCAAATTGCATAAAGCATTATATGGTTTCAAACAAGCACTTATAGCATGGTATGAAAGACTTAGTGCATTCTTACTAAATCATGGTTTTATTAGTGGATAGGTAGATAGCACATTGTTTATTAAATCAAATGTCAAAAATAAATTATGTGTGCAAATTTATTGTAGCACCCCAGAAAACTTAGTGATTTAAAAATTGTAAATAAAGGGAAATAAATAATTTTTGTATTATCGGAATGGTAGAACATACGTACCACTATCGTACATGAAAGAACACATCGAAAAATTCCGTAAAAATTATAAATCAACCCTAAACATTGTTCCTAAGTGTTCCACAAAGAAATTCGTGCAACAAAAAATCCGATTGGCCAAGTGTATGTCACAATGTGACTAATTACCCAAATTAGGAAACTAAGTCGAAAAACCGTTAATGCGGAAAAATAACACAACCATAAATTAAACAAATATTTTGGAGAGACTTTCAACATCATGTATTGATGACCATTATCAAAATTGGGCCAATGGATCACTTTTGGCCCAAGAATAAAATGGAGCAAGAAAATACCCAGAAATTTGTACTTGTAATTATGTAGAAATTAAGAAGGGTAAATTATGGTTAAAATATGGGGGATTAGCCATGGATGGCAATCCAATTCGTGCATAACCATGTTAGGAACCTTCCCAATGGTGTTCCTACCTCTATTGGGAGGAGAATTCTAAAATATGGCAATTTCCCATGCATAAACCTCAACCACCTTTCCCTAGCCCCATGAGGACTTGAATAAACCCTAGATGTATAAATAAATGTGAAGAGACTCTTAGGGAAGGTTTACCATCGTGTTGGGATCGTGTGGAGGTGAGCTAGGGAACCAGAGGAGGAGGAGAACTGTAGCAACCCGAAAATTTATACTTAAAATTTTGAAATAATAATTTGTTTAAATTGAAATAATAGAAACATACACACCACTATCGTATGTGCAAGAACACATCGTAAAATTCCATAAAAATTATAAATCAACCCCAAATATTATCCCTAAGTGTTCAACGAAGAAATTCGTGCAACGAAATATCCGATTGGCCAAGCGTACGTCACAACGTGACTAATTATCCAAATTTAAAAACTAAGTCGGAAAACTATTAACACAGAATTATAACAGGCTCATAAATTAAATGAACATGTCGGAGAGACCTCCAACATCGGGTATTGATGACCAATTATCGAAATTGGACCAATGGACCTCTCATAGCAATGAATAAATTCAAGTAAGAAAAATATAATAAAATCCAAAATTTCTATTATTCCCTAAATAAAAAGGGAAATCCCATAAGATAAATTTCAAAAATTAATGGGCTTTGATAAATGGACCATATAAGATTTATTGGGCCAAAATAATGATTTTTAAAAGAAGAATAATAAGAAAATATCCTAAATTCGTAACCTAAATATTACCTAAATAGAAAAGGGTTATTAAAGCATTAAAATAAGTAGTTTGAGTTAGAATTGGATTCCTAAACCTACCCTAATGAGTTAGCCACGGATTTGGATCCCAACCCAACCCAAATTGGAGTTGGCAAGAATGGAAAGGGTGAAAGAAATAGGAAATCCCGGAATTTAATAGGAGTTAGAGTCCTAATGGGAATTGGAAATCTAGGGAGCTTAAATACTCTCTTAAAACTCCATGGCCGGCCCTAGCTAGTTGTCAAGGGTTGCTGGACCAGGAGGAGAGGCCAAAGAGGAGGAGATTTCATGGGGAGAAGGCTTCATCAAGCTTCATCCCGAGTTCTTCAAGTTCTAGCCCTAGAAGAGAAAAGGAGTCAAAGGTAGGCATTCTCACGAGAAAAACTAAAGAAATTTCGAATGTAGATTGCTCCATGTACTAGGAACAAAACCCTCAAGTTTAATAATTTTCCATCGAGCCAATATTTTCTTCTTGATTTTTGAATTTCTGTAAACACCTTTACCCCGAACCTTCATGTTTAATTTATATCTTCTTGAATACTCTCCTCCCATGCCTTGAAATTTTTAATGGAGACACTGATGATCGTTAGAGAACTTTTTCCCCTTAAAGCCCTAATTTTCATCCATCCCATCTTGCGAATTAAATCGCGTAGGATCGAATAGGTGGATGGATCAGATCTAGAAGGGGGGGTTGAATAGATCTAACACCAATTAATGTAGAAGCTTAAGCAATTCAAAATTACTTCAAATCAGAGATCAATTCAAACAAACAATTTACTAATCTGAAGTGTGGGTGTGTGTAGATGATGTGTGAAGCAATTAAACACTTAGTGTGAAAGTGAAATCGTATGCAAGCATCTAGCGCAGACAAGCAAATCAAACCATTGCACAAAGGATTTTTAGGTGGTTCGGAAATCACACCAGTGATTCCTACATCCACCCCTCACACAATGAGGCTCCACTACTTAAAAGAGTACAACTCACACCGGAGCACGACGACTCCAAACACCCTTGAGCTCGATGGCTCAAACACACAACCTTGAGTTCAACGACTCACAAACTAAGAACGATGGCTCAAACAACAACCGGAGCACGACGACTCCAAATTGAGAATGACGACTCAAACCACATAGTGAGTGCGATGACTCACAAACCAGAGCTCGACGGCTCACAGTACAAAAGCTAGATCAAAGACAACAGAAATTAGATCCTCTAGCAATGATCTGATTCAAGATAGATTCGTACACAGAAATTTGTGCAGAACTTTGTGCATAAATCTCATAGACGAAATAAGGAAGAACAAACTCAGAAGTGAGAGAAATGGATGTAGAATGAGTGTTCTTCGATGAAGATTTCCTGCAGAAGGTTGAATTGAAGAGGCTTGAAGATGCTCCCTTTCAATTGGCGATGCACTGCTTCAATAGCTTCTGAATTGCCAGAGATTTCTCTTCAATTGCTCTGCTTCTGCTGGATCTACTCCCTTGCTCTGAACTTCAAAGCCCTCTCCAGAGATTGGCCTTCACTCTCTTGTACTTTCTCTTGAAAAGATGGATCACAACTTCTGAAGATGAGCAGGAACTGGAGAGATCCCTTTGTGCCGCCAAAAAAACTTTTCTGGGAGTTGTATGGGCTGGCTTGCCTTTGGGGTACAAGGAGCATGGGTATTTATAGCCCCATATGTCCATAAGGTGCCTTGGGGTGCATGGGCACAGAAATCTAGGTCAAATCTCTTGATTCCCAAGCAGCCACATGTCCATAGAAATTCACGTTTTTGAGCTTTAGTTGAAGTGTGTCGACACACAGGCAGACTGTGTCGACATCACAGGCAACTGCTGCAGAATAGGCTCCTGGGACAGTGAACTAGTGTCGACACATAGGTGGACTGTGTCGACACCACTGGCAGACTGTGTCAACACCACTGGCTACTGCTTCAGAACATGCTTCTGGGACAGTGATCTAGTGTCGAGACCACACGGCACTGTGCGACACCACAGGCAGACTGTGTCGACACACAAGTGGACTGTGTCGACACCATTGTGACAAATTTGTGTAAACCTGAAAATATAAATTGTAAACCATTAATACAAGATATTATCATTAAAATGTGAGATATTAAACATCAAAGACATGTTTTTTAAACATTATTGTGATATGTATAAAATGTATAACATGTTCAATTAGTCCTCATTTTAATATGTACAAAATGTCATCATCAAAATCAAATTATGAGTGATGTCAATTAGTCATGATTAAAGTCATCATTAAAAGGTTTGAAATACACACTCAACCCAACATTCTCCCCCTTTATGATGATGACAAAATATATGCACAATCTCCTAATAGCCTGACTCAAATCTCCCCTTTTTGAATTTTCTCCCATAAAAAATAAACTCTCTCCTTTAAAGAACTTTCTCCCCTTTAAGGAACTTTCTCCCCCTTTAAGGAACATTCTGAAGGTTGCGGAATTCCCTATATGGTAATCTAGAAGGAGGGGTTGAATAGATTACTGCCGATTAAAAATGTTTATCACCTTCTTTTCTTTAAAACACATATTATCAAAATAATATTAAACTCTAAGCTATGTGTGGATGTGTGTGACTTGATGACAGATAGATAGCAAACTACAATACATGTGTATAGACGTCGTGCCTACCAAACATCTAGCGTAAAAGTGTTCAAACTATGAGACACGCAGATTTACGTGGTTCGGAGTACACAACTCGTGTATCCTACATCCACGGGCCACACACACACGCAGAACAAACTGCTTATGAGCTAGTTCACAAACTACGACTCACACACACGTGTTATCTGATATGCAACCATGATCAGATCAACATCCACACGGGTATCAAGCACAAGGACTGCTTGAAACATAACACACACACACAGATATGAAAAAGTATAAATAGAGAAGAGTTTGAGAGTTGAAGAACAAATACAAATTTGTAAACTCTTCTTGTAAACGTCTGGCTGGACTTCAAGCTTCGTCTTGACAATCACAAGTTGATGGAGACACTTGAATCCACGACGTTCAGGCTTCACCTTTCGCTGGAGAGACTTCTCTTCTTGGTTCTGGGCGGTAGGTTGAAGCAGAGCAGAAGAACAAGACTTCTCTTGAGAACTCTTTAGGGTTCTTGCTTGGAGGCTGCTTGTGTACGAGATCCACTTGACAAAGGTTGTTTATATAGTGGTGTTTACATATGGAGAGTCGTGGTAAAGAGAAACACCATCTACAGCAACTTGGAAACTTTCCGTATCTGAAGATCTTCTTCGTCTGTCGATAGGTCTTGGTGCATCTGTCGACAGGCATAACGGTTTTGCAAATACCAGAAGTGTGGAACTTCTGTTCTGTGCAATCTGTCGACAACCAATGGGCATCTGTCGACAGATGACTGCAATTGTGTAAAAGATCGATGACTGGAAGTTCAGGTCTATGGGATCTGTCGACAGTCGACTTGGCATCTGTCGACAGATGGATGTTTTCTAAGATTTGTGTCTTCTAACTGATCACACCTGTGCAATCTGTCGACAGGTACACTGGGATCTGTCGACAGGTGACCTAGTTCCTTGCTTTTGTGATCTTTTTCACTTGTTTTGTGAGAGCTTGGCTTTATGCATTTGTACCTACATGATAAAACATGTATTGTCAAGTATAATGTATACATAGATAACCAAGTATTGTATCAAGTTCTTTGTCATGTATCAAACCTTAATGAAACTTATTCATCATCAAAAACATGTTGTTAAAAACATTAGAATGAAAACCCAACAATCTCCCCCTTTTTGAGGATGACAAAATTATTCAATTAGTGCACAAATTGAGGTTTCTCCCCCTTTTGACAACATCGAAAAACATTCACATCAGTCACACATGTAGATAACATAGAACGTAGCACTGTGAATTCATTGATATGAAATTAAGCATACACAGTACAAAAGGTGTTTGACTGAATAGACTTGAAAGGGAAAGAGATTACCTGATAACAAAGTGAAAGCTACATGTCACAAGAAATGACAAGACTCAGACACTACGTGACCCACTCCTAGACACATAAGCTGTCTAAGCAGCATCGTCTGCAGGCGGTGCTGGAGCCTGACGGGTATCCTGAAGCTCAGTCTGAAGTCTGGTGAGTCGGAGCTGAATCTGAACTTGCGTGTCCGCTAGTGCTTCAATGCTCGTATGCACTATGTCCAAACGTGCATGTAGCTTGTCAAATCCAGTGGACATCTGGAGTTGCATCTGTGCAAGAAGATCATGCAAAGAAGGCTGAACATCTGCATCACTAGCACTATCTCCCAGAGCATCAAGAGGCTCAGCCTGGGAGTCTTCATCATCTACTTCTTCATCATCATCAGCAGCATTCGCTTCAACATCTGCATCATGCTCAGGATCTACATCCTTGGCAACAGCTGGTGCCTTTCCTTTGAGTTCGCGAGTGACGACCCCATCAACGAGCTTGTATCCCATCCGATGTGCAGTAGTGAGATCGAAACTACTGCGGGAGTTGAGGGTGATGCATTCACTATCCGGAATGTCGATGCCAATGAACCTCATAAGGGAGGTGAGTGGACAAGCAAAAGGCATGGACCTCCGAGGTTGGTAGAAGCATTGTAGAATAAGGCCATGCATCAGGAGAGGTAGATTGATGGGCTCACACCGGAGGAAAAAGGTGAACAAAGATTTTTGAACATCGGTGACGAGTTCCCGACTACCATGTTTTGGCACAATCAGGGTTGTGAAGATGTGGTGGATCATCCGGTTCAATGGAGGGAAGGAATTGGCATTCATTTTGGCAATCTTCTTTGTGCCATCATAATCTTCAAGAGTGAGGAGGTGATAGTACACAAAAGCATCCAGAGTGTGGGTGAGGATATCGGCTCCGGAGTTGGGGATTTGAAGGGCCTTGCTAATCAGGTTGGCAGTGACTTTAAAGGTTGTGCCCTTCACAGTGGTGTAGAAATCATTTCCCTGAGTGTATCCAAGGTGATTGAAGAAGTCACGAACAGCAGTGGGAGAATAAACCGTGTGACTGTAGAGAAACGATGTCCACTCCTGAGTGTCAAATAGGGGTTGGAGGTTGGGAAAAAGATCTGCCAAAGACTCAAAATCGACATACCTAGGCTGAACAAACTTGGTATGGGTCCCCTTAGAGTGAGTGAGATGGAGACGGGGAGGAACCACGAGTTCGGGCAAATGGTCGTCCCGAAGCTTCGTGCGGCGTTCAGCAGTAGCCCGGTCGTCGTCGCTGGCTCGAGATGAGGAGGGACGGCGGCGAGATGCTAGTTTCTTTGCCTTGGGAGCCATGGAGACTGTGGACGGGTGAAGTGCAAAGAGGGAGGATCAAGAAAAGAGGCGCACGGCAGAGATAGGACAAGAGAGATGAGAGGTAGGGTTTGCGTCCAGGAGGAAGCAGAGGCTCGTTTGGAGAGGGAAGAGAGGGATTTGAAGGTGGGGAAGAAGAAAGGGACGTGGTTGCCTTTTTAAAGATGGTGGATGGAAGTTTAGAAGGCAAGGGTCCTACTAAATCCGTCCCCAAACGGCGCGCCCGTTGGTTTTCCCAAATCGGGTCTGCCGCCGGCTGTCGACAGACGCCAAGGGATCTGTCGACAGATCCTTCAGAGAAGTGGCCCGAAAACCTTTTTGTGTGGATTTTGAAGGAGAAATTGTTAGAAATGGTCACACATTGTATAAATAAGGTGTAAAAAGGGTATACACACATTGGAACCCACCATAGACATGGATATTAAGGCCCTCCCATTTACCTAAATGGTTTAGACATAATACCTAAGGAGTTTCAAATTAGAGCATTAAGAGAACACCTTAAGGTCTTATAGAAAAGACACCAATACCCTTGTTTGATTAAGGACATTGTAGACCAACACTATCCTTAGTTTGATGATGATCAAATGATGATTGAAATGAATGCCTAAACCACTTGATAACCATAGACACTAAATGACCTCGTGATTTGAGACACTGTGGAGGCTTCACTCTATTTCAAATTTTTTTTTTTGCTTGCAACAACTGAATGCAATGGGAAAAGTGGTATTAAAGATAGCTTCTTACCTTTTGACTTGAGGATAGACATGACAAGTGCCCGTACCCCCAGTTACTCAGTGGAAGTGTCCATCATACCGTTGTATAGAGTTGATGAGATAGCTTTTTGACGCGAGGGCAGACATTTGTGATGCCCATCTCCCTGGTTACTCAGCAATACACATCATTTCTCTACCTTTTACCCAAGTGTAGATTGACTTTTGTCTATTTTTTGTTGTTTTTCAGAAATAGGTAGTTTTTCTCCAATTTAGATTAAAATTCCAGATCAAAGAATGTATATGATTAGCAGTCAATATTAGACATAAAGTTCAATGACCATAAGACTTTTCAAGTTACTTGAAAATAGTGTTTGCCTACAAGGAAATTATTCAATAGAGTTAGCTGTTTATCCTCTATGACGGTTCAATGTTTTCAAAATGATGTAACCTAAACCCGTGCATGAGTAGTATGTCCAAATCATGGTGGTTTAGGGAATAACATCAATATCATGTGAATATGATGGAGTCAAACACGTAAAAATACCCAATAAATATCTTAGATAAAGGATATGAACCTGCTCATGAAGAATGTTATGAAATAGGCATGAATTGCTTTGAGTGAGGGTGTCTGTCGACAACTAGAGATGAGCCTGTCGACAGATCACACAGACAGAAGATGGGCCAGTCGGGGATGATAGAAACTGTGAGATCTGTCGACAGATGAGATTTTGTCTGTCGACAGAATGCACAAATAGAAGAAATGGTATTCTGTGGGGCTTGATCTGTCGACAGACTGAGTGAGGGCTGTCGACAGATGCCTGTGCAAATTCAGTTTAAGGTTAGAATGGAGAATGTAATGATCATGACACATGAGGGAATTGAAGATACACATGGAATGAGTGATTTCCTTCACAATGACAACCATCTAACCTGAACTAGCTCCCCCATAGTGTGTGCTCCTGTGTACACAAACAATGAAACGAATCAAGACACACTAGCACAACTAGACCAATCAAATGAGCACATCAAAATGTTCAGGAAGACAAATCATGAAGATATTCAATTTTTCAAATTAATTAGAGAATGGACAAATTGTAAAGAGACTATTCCCTATAGAAAGTACATAACCCTTTCATGCAATCTCAACTATAGATATGTGGCGGAGAATCTTTCCTCAAACATAATGAAAGTTTCCAAACAAGCATGACTTGTTCTTCCACAAACACCATTTGATATACCTCATAGTTAGTGCACACAAGGGACATATGCTTAGTATATGGATGAGTTTCATTGCAACTTGCACAAGCCCAATTCTCTTCTCAATGTGGTGAATCTATCTTCAGCTAGAGGTTTGGTAAAGATGTCAGCCAATTATTTTTCTGTGGGTATGAAACTGATTTCTAAAGTTTTGTTGGCTACCTCATCTCTCAAGAAATGGTGACGAATTTCTATGTGTTTTGTCCTAGAGTGTTGAATGGGATTCTTTGATAGATTGATTGCACTAGTGTTGTCACATAGGATAGGTGTGCATCCAATATCAATGTTATAGTCACACAATTGACTTTTTATCCACAACACTTGTGCCGCACAACTCCCTGCAGCAACATATTCTGCCACTGTAGTGGAGAGTGCAACCGAGTATTGTTTCCTGGATGCCCACGAAACCATGCAACCACCAAGAATTTGGAAATAGCCACTAGTGTTTTTCTTGTCTATTTTACACCCAGCATAGTCAGCATCAGAATATGAAACCAAGTCAAAGCTACTACCTGCAGGATACCAAAGACCCAAGTCATACGTACCTGAGAGATATCTGAAAATTCTCTTAACTGCAATTAAATGGCTTTCCTTTGGACTAGATTGGTATCTAGCACAAAGGCAAACGCTGAACTGAATGTCCGGTCTACTTGCAGTAAGATAGAGGAGTGAGCCAATCATACCTCAGAATTGTTTGGCATCTACCGATTTACCTTTCTCATCACTTTATAGCTTAATGCTTGTGCTTATTGGTGTTGAGGCAGGCTTGGCTTGTTCGAACTGAAATCTTTTGAGTAGTTCTTTTACATATTTCTCTTGGTTGATGAAGAATCCGTCTTCAAACTGCTTAACCTGTAAACCAAGAAAAAATTGAAGCTCCCCCATTAAGCTCATCTCAAATTCACTGTGCATGTGTTGTGAGAATTCTTCACACAGTGAAGGGTTAGTGGAACCAAATATAATGTCATCCACATAAACTTGAACAACTATGATATGATTGCGGACTTTCTTTGTAAAGAGTGTTTGGTCCACCTTACCTCTTGAGTAGTTTTTGCTTACCAGAAATGTGCTTAGTGATGATCAGTCTGTCCCCATGTAATTTTGATTAATTACATACATATTTATTTTGGTGATTAACAAAACAATATCAAAGTTCTCTAACATGCATTTCATAAGTCTTAAGTACAGGAAAAATACCAAGGTCAAACAAGCCAATAAAGGTATGCATTACTTCTCTGAAGCTTTAATCTTTTCAACATGATATTTCTCTAAGTCCATATCAATTCCTGTTGAACATCATAAGGATTTGTTTATAAGACTGAAAAGTCATGTTGTTTCAAACAAGTCGACGCCGTAACGATTCTATAAGTCATTGCAACAATTTCTTCAGAAACACAATGATTTGCATCTTACAACGATTTGTTAAGTTTTCCATATCGATTTCTTCAGAAACACAACGATTTGCATCATACAATGATTTCTAAAGTGTTCCATATCGATTTCTTCAGAAACACAACGATTTGCATCTTACAACGATTTGTTAAGTGTTCCATATCGATTTCTTCAGAAACACAACGATTTGCATCTTACAACGATTTGTTAAGTGTTTCATATCGATTTCTTCAGAAACACAACGATTTTCCTTGTATAACGATTTATTAAGTGTTTCACAACGATTTCTTCTGTCTCATAATGACTTGGTCAACCTGACTTATTCATAACGATTCCATAAGTCATATAGATAACATCTTTATAGTTTATATATCGACTTGATATTTAAAACGTTGAATTGTCAAAGTCATCTCTTATGTGCATTTAATGAAGACAGATCGTATCTACTACATCCATGCAGATGATATCTTTTCATTATCGTGCATACTCTGTCAACATCTTCTAGATCAATCTATTTGGCATTGCTATTTTGGTGAAAACTCATGTCAACGTTTACTGACAACGAGAGACAGCCTAGCTGTCTACTTTTCTAGCATTTAATGTGTGCAGGGTCCTAAAGATATTCTGGCATACAACGTCGGACCATACCGACGCCAGAAGACATTATCTCTTTGCGTGCTCAAATGAATAAAAGATTGTTGAGGACTCCCAAACTGTCAAGCAGTCTAACGACTACTCAAGAGAGAGACAACGGACACTTCAACGTCTAGATTTCAAATTGAAGATATAAATACAAGTAAGAAGAACAGAAGAAGATATAACGTATGTTCAAGCATTCAAATTCTTCTGAAGAAAGTCTAGAGCCAAGAACCTTACTTTTCTTCATCATCTTCAACTCTTCGCTCTCTGTGCTGTAATAGATTTTCTAAGAGAGCCCGTGTAGTTCTGAGAGTGCAACTTGTTTTAGATCTTTGCTCTCAGCACTAGTTGCTTCAGATCCTTGCTTATTTAAAAGCTTGATCTAGGGGCTTGAATTCTTTCTCTAGCTTGTGCTTCCCCTTCGTGTGTGAAGGAAGACCTGGTGGTATCCAGGGTGTTGTTTCCCTTCGGTTGTGAAGGAAGACCTGGTGGTATCCAGGGTGTTGTTTCCCTTTGGTTGAGAAGGAAGACCCGGTGGGGTATCCAGGGTGGTGTAATTCCCTTCGTGTGTGAAGGAAGACCTTGTGGTATCCAGGGTGTTGTTTCCCTTCGGTTGCGAAGGAAGACCTGGTGGTATCCAGTGTGTTGTTTCCCTTTGGTTGAGAAGGAAGACCTGGTGGGGTATCCCGGGTGTTGTAATTCCCTTCGTGTGAAGGAAGACTAGCTGAGCTGGGTGTTGTTGCGTCCTTAGCGGGACTGTACCCTAGTTAGTGAAATCATGAGTTGTTGCTCAGGGACTGGACATAGGACTCCTAAGGAAAGGAGGTCCGAACCAGGATAAACCTTGTGTTGTGTGATTATCTTCTTTGTGTGTTTGATATTTAAACTACTAGTCACTAACCTCCTTCGAAGATTGTTTGTGTGAATATTTTTAGTTATAGGTATCCTGTAGATTATTTTTAAAAGACCCATTCACCCCCCCCTCTGGGCTCGTTAACTGGGCAACAAGTGGTATCAAAGCGAGTCTCTTCGACAAAGAAAGAAGATCAAACGATCTGAAGAGTAAAGATCCATGGCAGCCCAAGGTAGCATTGAAGGTCAGTCTGTCAACCGACCCCCTCTCTTTGATGGTGAAGACTATCCTTACTGGAAGACTAGGATTGAATATTTTCTACAAGGCCACGACTATCAAATTTGGTCAATAGTAGAAGAAGGTGACCTGGTTGTCACAAATGAGAAAGCTCAATGGACAGATGATGACAAGAAGAAAATTTCCTTGAATTGCAAAGCTAAGAGCATCCTTTGCTGTGCCTTGAGTAAGAAGGAATTCAACCGAGTTTCAGCCTGCAAATCCTCGATGGAAATGTGGGAAAAGCTCAGGATTACTTATGAGGGTACAGACAAAGTAAAGGAGACAAGAATCGACATTCTTGTCACTCAGTATGAAAGATTTCAGATGCAGTCAGGTGAGTCAATCACTCAAATGTTTAGCCGATTCACCGATATCACCAATGGTTTAGCCAGTCTAGGGAAGACTTATGAGATTGCAGATATGGTAAGGAAAATTCTTAGATCCTTGCCATCCTCGTGGACACCAAAGGTCACAGCTATAGAAGAAGTTAATGATCTGAAGAGAATGTCAATAGAGAAGCTCATTGGGTCCCTCATGGCCCATGAGATCAACATGGAAAGGCTAGGAGAGTCATCTAGCAGAAAGAAGTACTCCAATGCTTTGAAAGCAGAAGAAGATTCACCAGAAGCCAGCTCAAATGAAAGTGAAAGCGATGAGGACAGTGAGAATGAAGAAGCAATGCTCTCTAGGAGATTGCAACGGATCTTGGCCAAAAAGAAAAAGTTTCAATCCGGCAGAAGGCACTTTAAGAAAAATAAGGACTTGAAAAGATCAGATGGTAAAGAAATGAAGAAAGGAGAAACCATCCGCTACGAATGTAAAAAGCCTGGACACATTAAAGCTGATTGTCCAAAATTCAAGAAACCAGAATTTAGGAAGAATGAGAGCTCCAAGAAGTTCAGAAGGTATAAGAAGAAGGCAATGGCAGCAGCATGGGAAAACAGTAGCGACTCAGACAGTGAGTCAAGCTCCTGCAGTGATGAAGAAGAAGCCAATTTGGCCTTCATGTCTAATACTGAAGAAAAGGTAACCTCTGACTCTTCTTTTGATTCATGCAATGGTTCAGATTCCGATAGTTTAGAAGAGGCTTTCAATGAACTATATGAAAAATATAAAGAAGTAACCAAGTTATTAAAAGTAAGCAAGAAAAACATAGTCTGTATAGAAAATACAAACTCAGATCTAAAATCAGAAAATGAACAATTGGAAAGTCAAATTACTGAACTTAAGAGTAGAAATGAAATGTTATGTGAAGACCTAAAAGATAAGAATGATCAAATAAATAAACTAGAGAAACAAGTAAGTTCAGATGAACTGAAAACTGAAATCAAAACACTAACAGAAGAAAATATATAGTTATCTAGCACATTAGAAAAATTCACCAATGGTAAAACTCCCTTATATTAAAAGGTGATAGAAGATCAGGTAAGAAGAAAAATGGATTAGGATATACACCTCCAAATAATGAAGAAACCATAGTTTATCCTAAAACATATCCAACACCAAAATTTGTACCTGAACAAGATGTAGCATACAAAGCTGATTTCAAATACATAGAGAAAGTAACCAAATTATCCTGTTGTAGTCACTGCAATAAATTAGGACATAGTATAACTACATGCCCAACAAGACATAAGAAATGGATAATAAAAGGTAAAATCAATGATACTGACAAATCAGGACCCAAAAAAATTTGGGTACCTAAAGCTTGATGTTTTTATTTCAGGTTAACCCTCGAGCATCCAAATGGTACTTGGATAGTGGGTGCTCAAGACACATGTCAGGAAACCAGAAGTTATTCTCTCATCTCCAAGCTGAAGAAGGAACAGTCACTTATGGAGATAACGGGAAAGGAACAGTGATAGGCAGTGGGTCCGTGAACAACAAAGGAAAATCAGTCATAAAAGATGTACTATTAGTCAAGGGACTGAAGCACAACCTTATTAGCATCAGCCAGCTGTGTGACAGAGGCCATCAGATCAAGTTTCAAGAGTCAAAATGCAGCATACTTAAGGATGGATCAGTCATCTTTGAAGCAAATAGAGAAAAGAACTTATATGTGCTCTATCTTGAGGAACTCAAAGAACAGAATGTCTGTCTGTCAGTGAATAAGGAAAAATCTACAGAACTATGGCACAGATGACTAGGACATTGCAGTATAGATGGCATGAGGAAATTGTTGACGAAAAGTCTTATGGAAGGTCTACCAAAAGTCAGTGGAAAGTTGGAAGGTGTCTGTAGACCTTGTGCTAAGGGAAAGCACACTAAAAGCTCCTTTAAGTCAAAGACGATGGTGACCACCTCAAAACCCTTAGAGCTCCTACATATGGATCTATTTGGGGCAATGAGGACTACCAGTCTTGGAGGAAAGAACTTTGGATTTGTCATAGTTGATGACTATTCAAGATTTACATGGGTATCATTCCTAGAGCATAAAGATGACACTTTTGAAAACTTTGTTAGTTTCAGCAAGAAGGTGCAGAAAGATCAGAAGTTCAGCATTGTGTCTATCCGATCAGATCATGGTGGTGAATTTCAAAATGAAAGGTTTGCTAGATTTTGTGATGATCCGGGAATTGAGCATAATTTCTCAGCACCAAGGACACCACAGCAAAATGGTATTGCTGAGAGGAAGAACAGAACCCTATTGGATATGGCAAGAACTATGCTCTCAGAATATGATCTACCAAGATATTTTTGGGCTGAAGTAGTGAACACAGCAAGCTATATTGTCAACCGAGTGATGATCAGGCCAATCCTGAAGAAGACTGCATATGGACTATTTAAAGGGAAGAAGCCAAAGATCAGCCATTTCAGAACATTTGGATGTCCCTGCTTTATTCACAACAATGGAAAAAGAGACATTGGTAAGTTGGATGCCAAATCAGATGAAGGCATCTTCATGGGGTACTCTTCTAAACCCAAAGGCTATAGAGTATTCAATAAACGTACTTTACTGTTTGAACAATTTGTACACATTATCTTTGATGAAACTAACCCTTCCTTGAAAAAGGAAGTAGATAGTGATAATGATGATGCAGATGAACTGTCCAAGAAACTGAAGGATACATCAATTGAGGACAAGGATGATCCACCTCTGGAAGAATTGCAACAAAAAGAAGTTACCCATGAAAATCATCCAAAGGAGTGGAGATACAAGAAAGATCACCCACTTGAGAACATTATTGGTGATCGATCCGTAGGGGTAAGAACAAGAGGTAATGTTATCTCTTGTGATTACTTAGCTTTTGTATCTCAAATAGAGCCTACAACAGTCAATGAAGCTCTTTCTGATGAATCTTGGATATTAGCCATGCAAGATGAACTAAATCAGTTCAAGAGAAACCAAGTATGGTCACTTGTTCCTAGACCATCAGACCATCCAGTCATTGGCACCAAATGGGTGTTCAGAAATAAACTGGATGAAACTGGTGTAATTCTAAGAAACAAGGCCAGATTGGTAGCTCAAGGCTATTCTCAAGACGAAGGCATAGATTTCGATGAAATCTATGCAACTGTAGCTAGATTTGAGGCTATCAGAATACTACTAGCATATGCATCAGCTTTAAACTTGATATTATTTCAAATGGATGTTAAATCTGCATTCTTAAGTGGTTTCATAAAAGAGGAAGTTTATGTGGAACAACCTCCGGGTTTTGATGACACAGAATTTCCTAATCATGTTTTCAAACTTCATAAGGGTTTATATGGTTTAAAATAGGCACCTAAAGCCTAGTATGAAAGGCTTAGTTCTTTTCTTTTAAACCATGGTTTCAGTAGAGGTCAAGTAGATAGCACTCTTTTCATAAAGTCAAAGGTCAAACACATCCTATTAGTTCAAATCTATGTAGATGATATCATTTTTAGTTCTACTGATGAATCTCTTTGCAAGTATTTTGAAAAGTTAATGCAGGGAGAATTTGAAATGAGTATGATGGGAGAACTCAACTATTTCCTTGGATTACAAGTCAAACAAGGAAAAGAAGGAACTTATATCTGTCAAGCACAATACACAAAAGAACTTTTGAAGAAGTTTGGATTCGACAATGCCAAACCACTGTCAACACCAATGAGTACATCAACAAGGATGGACAGTGATAAAGATGGTAAGAAAGTAGATCAAAAGATCTACAGAGGTATGATTGGTTCACTACTTTATTTAACAGCCAGTAGACCAGATATTCTATTTAATGTATGCATGTGTGCTAGATATCAAGTTGATCCTAAAGAATCACATTTAATTTCAGTGAAAAGAATATTTAGATATTTAACTAGAACTCATGACTTAGGTCTGTGGTATCCAAAATCTTGCGAAATCGATTTAATAGGATACTCAGATGCTGACTATGCTGGATGCAAGATAGATAGAAAAAGCACCAATGGTTGTTGTCAATTTCTTGCAGCATGTTTGATATCATGGTCTTCAAAGAAACAAAACTCAGTGGCACTATCAACAGCTGAAGCTGAATATGTAGCTGCTGGAAGTTGCTGTACACAACTCCTATGGATAAAGCAACAACTTGAAGACTTTGGATTAAGTATCAAATCAATCCCATTGCTGTGTGACAACACCAGTGCCATTAATCTCACCAAGAATCCAGTTCAGCACTCAAGGACAAAACATATTGAGGTTAGATATCATTTTATTCGTGATCATGTTGCAAATGGAAATATTGAAATATCCTTTATTGATACAAATGGCCAATTAGCAGACATTTTCACAAAAGCCTTACTTGAAGAGAGATTCACATCTCTTAGAAGGGAATTAGGCATGTGCAATTTGTGATAAAAGATTGCTTACAACTGGCACATTAATTTTCAGATTTAAGCTATTTTTCCCTCTATGTTTTTAAGCAAAAGAAATTCAAATTATCCTTTGTAACCGCTCTTTCATTGAAGTCGGTTTGAATAGTCAACACCTTTTGTCGTTTTCCTGCGCCTTTTTAGCGCCTCACTTTCCACCCCATTATTTATTCCAAAAATTAAATGCGATACCGATTCACACTTCACCTTTTGTCGTTTTCCCTCTTTCACCTGAGCCGATGCTCTAGCGATTACGACATCGACTCTTTGCCAGACTTGAAGCTTCTCATCCCTTCCCGCAAAATTTCTTGAGGAATCTCTCTCCTCCTACCTTCTCAATCTTCCAGAAACCCTCCATACTTGATTCCTTGGCCGCGTCATCCATTTCCGAAAGCTTGGGTGGCTACAGCACCGAGTTCTTGACTCGTGAGCAGCAGGAGAGGTTCCAGTTTGCGAAGACAAATACTTGTGGGAACAAGGCAGTGGATGTAGCAGACCTCGAAAAGAATGGAAGAAGTTGTGGCATCAGGCCACATTGAAGAATCTGGTAAAGCAGCAACTCAAGTGGAGCAGTCCAGTGCTCCAGTAGACGCTATTGTGGAAGAAGCTCCCATTCAGGGGGAGCAAATGGAAAATGAAGAAGAAGCTCCTGCTCAGGGGGAGCATTCAAATGGAAAATATAGAAGAAGAAGAAGCTCACCTTGACACTGTACCAGAAAATGATGATGACCCTCATGGTCCAGAAGATGTCAGAGAAGGGGAGACAACCAGCTCCTCCAGTTCGGATGATGATGAGCCTCCTCCAGCTTCAAAGGCTAAGAAAAAGGGGAAAGAAGTAGAATTTGGAATTCCAATGTTAACAAATACTCCCTTTGAAAGGCAAGTAAAGCAGAAGATTATAATCATCTTGAAGCCAGTAATAGAGAGACTTGATGCTCAAGGTCAAATCTTATGTTCTCTCCAGGCAGATACCAATTCAATCTTCATGAGCCAAACATCAGCCACCAAGGAGTTGGCCAGTGTAAGAAATGCCATGAAGTGGTTCAATAAAGAAATGGGCACTATGACGGAGATGCTAAAGCAAATTCTGAAGGTGGTTGGAGATCAAACTCCTCCTCCTCCTCCTGCTGACCAAGCCCCAGAATCAGGGCCTTCAGGGCCAGAAGCAGCAACAGCAGCATCAGCAGAGGCAGCAGTGCATGAGCAAGGGCCGTCAGGGCCAGCTGATCAGGTTAAAAGGCCTCCAGGGCCAGCTGAGCAAGGGTTAGGGCCATCAAGGCCAGTGGAGAGTGAGTCTGTGCAGTCTAAGGCAGCTAAAGAGATCTTGGCAGCCAAGCCCCCAACTCCCTCTTCTCCCTCTGGCCCAGCAAATGATATTCCAACTACTTCTGACTCTTTCTTTCATCCTTCTCCTCCACCCTCTTTCATCACTCTCATACCTGATGACACTGCCCTTCCTCAAATTCACTTCCTTGTTATGGAGTCTTCTGCTGGTTCAATCATATTTGAGCGTTATGCCAGAATCATGGGCAGGATTAAAGTACAGAAAGGTTGCCTGGTAGCTTTTCCCAGATTCTTGTTTAGGGAATATATCCAGGGACATGTCAGTGCTGATGTCCTAGGCCCTATTCTGTCAGAATGTGAGAGGCTGACTTCCACAGAATGGTCCAAGTATTATCCCTTGTCAGCCCAACAATTGATTGCCATCAATGAAGCCTAAGCCAAAGAAGGTAAGCCTGTAGTGTCTCCAGCCACATTCCTTGATATGAACTCTATCCACCTAGTCAATGATCCCTTCAAAGTCTGGGAGGAACGATACAAAGTCTATGTGGCTCTTCACAAGGCTCTTAGGGACAACCACAATCACTATCCTGTCATAATGGACCAGTTCCTCTCATGTGCTAGCTTTGGGAAATCTTCTTCTCTTCGGATGACTATGGACAGAAACTCCTACATTGAGCTTCTTGACAAGCACTATCAGCTTCATCTTAAGAAGATGGCTCCCACAATGGGACCAAATTACTCTATTGCTGTTGGAGCATTTCAACAATACTTTGAAAGGCAAGAAGAACAGGCATGGGAAACCATTTCCCACTATACCTCCCTTTTGTCTCATGCTTACTACTTACATGTACCTCCACAAAGTTAATAGAATCTCTTTGCTTATGATCCAATCTTTCTCTTCTTTCTTTATCTCGGCTTGCTTTTTGCTTAAGGACAAAAAGGGGGAGAAAAATATTAACATGTCTGAAATATTCATCCAATTTTTTTTAAGGGGAGAAAACTAGCATGTCATATCTTTAGACTGATTTCAGATACTTTTCATCCATGCTTATTGTTCAGTTTTGTCATCACCAAAAAGGGGGAGATTAATGATCAGTCTGTCCCCATGTAATTTTAATTAATTACATACATATTTATTTTGGTGATTAACAAAACAATATCAAAGTTCTCTAACATGCATTTCATAAGTCTTAAGTACAGGAAAAATACCAAGGTCAAACAAGCCAATAAAGGTATGCATTACTTCTCTGAAGCTTTAATCTTTTCAACATGATATTTCTCTAAGTCCATATCGATTCCTGTTGAACATCATAAGGATTTGTTTATAAGACTGAAAAGTCATGTTGTTTCAAACAAGTCGACGCCGTAACGATTCTATAAGTCATCGCAACAATTTCTTCAGAAACACAACGATTTGCATCTTACAATGATTTGTTAAGTGTTCCATATTGATTTCTTCATAAACACAACGATTTGCATCTTACAATGATTTGTTAAGTGTTCCATATCGATTTCTTCAGAAACACAACGATTTGCATCTTAGAACGATTTGTTAAGTGTTCCATATCGATTTCTTCATAAACACAACGATTTGCATCTTACAACGATTTGTTAAGTGTTCCATATCGATTTCTTCAGAAACATAATGATTTGCATCTTACAACGATTTGTTAAGTGTTTCATATCGATTTCTTCAGAATCACAACGATTTTCCTTGTATAACGATTTATTAAGTGTTTCAAAACGATTTCTTCTGTCTCATAACGACTTGGTCAACCTGACTTATTCATAACGATTCCATAAGTCATATAGATAACATCTTTATAGTTTATATATCGACTTGATATTTAAAACGTTGAATTGTCAAAGTCATCTCTTATGTGCATTTAATGAAGACAGATCGTATCTACTACATCCATGCAGATGATATCTTTTCATTATCGTGCATACTCTGTCAAAATCTTCTAGATCAATCTATTTGGCATTGCTATTTTGGTGAAAACTCATGTCAACGTTTACTGACAACGAGAGACAGCCTAGCTGTCTACTTTTCTAGCATTTAATGTGTGCAGGGTCCTAAAGATGTTCTGTCATACAACGTCGGACCATACCGACGCCAGAAGACATTATCTCTTTGCGTGCTCAAATGAATAAAAGATTGTTGAAGCTCCCAAACTGTCAAGCAGTCTAACGACTACTCAAGAGAGAGACAACGAACACTTCAACGTCTAGATTTCAAATTGAAGATATAAATACAAGTAAGATGAACAGAAGAATATATAATGTATGTTCAAGCATTCAAATTCTTCTGAAGAAAGTCTAGAGCCAAGAACCTTACTTTTCTTCATCATCTTCAGCTCTTCGCTCTCTGTGTTGTAATAGATTTTCTAAGAGAGCCCGTGTAGTTCTGAGAGTGCAACTTGTTTTAGATCTTTGCTCTCAGCACTAGTTGCTTCAGATCCTTGCTTATTTAAAAGCTTGATCTAGGGGCTTGAATTCTTTCTCTAGCTTGTGCTTCCCCTTCGTGTGTGAAGGAAGACCTGGTGGTATCCAAGGTGTTGTTTCCCTTCAGTTGTGAAGGAAGACCTGGTGGTATCCAGGGTGTTGTTTCCCTTTGGTTGAGAAGGAAGACCTGGTGGGGTATCCAGGGTGGTGTAATTCCCTTCGTATGTGAAGGAAGACCTGGTGGTATCCAGGGTATTGTTTCCCTTCGGTTATAAAGGAAGACCTGGTGGTATCCAGGGTGTTGTTTCCCTTTGGTTGAGAAGGAAGACCTGGTAGGGTATCCAGGGTGGTGTAATTGCCTTCGTGTGAAGGAAGACCAGCTGAGCTGGGTGTTGTTGCGTCCTTAGGGGGACTGTACCCTAGTTAGTGAAATCCTGAGTTGTTGCTCAGGGACTGGACGTAGGACTCCTAAGGAAAGGAGGTCCGAACCAGGATAAACCTTGTGTTGTGTGATTATCTTATTTGTGTGTTTGATATTTAAACTAACGGTCACTAACCTCGTTCGAAGATTGTTTGTGTGAATATTTTTAGTTACAGGTATCTTGTAGATTATTTTTAAAAGACCCATGCACCCCCCCCCCCTCTAGGCTCGTCAACTGGGCAACACTTAGCCTGTCGCACCAAGCTCGAGGTGCCTATTTCAAACAATAAAGAGCTTTGTGCAATTTAAATACATGGTTTGGTTTATGATGATCTTCAAAGCCAGGTGGTTGAGAGACATAGACTTCCTCTTTTATGTAGTCATTCAAGAATGCAGTTTTGACATCCATTTGAAACAATTTAAACTTGTTTGAGCATGCATATGCTAACAAGATTCTAACTGCTTCTAGCCTAGCTACAGGTGCAAAGGATTCTTCAAAGTCCACACCAAACTCCTGATTATATCCCTTTGCAACCAATCTAGCATTGTTTCTCACCACTTTACCCTCTTCATTGAGTTTGTTCCTAAAGACCCATCTTGTCCCAATTACAGAAATTTCAGGGGTTCTAGGAACTAAACTCCAGACATTATTTCGTTGAAATTGCCCAAGCTCCTCATGCATAGCATCAATCCATGAGTTTTCTTTTAATGCTTCTTCAACATTTTTAGGTTCCACTTGAGATACAAAAGCTAAATGATCATGTTCAAGTATTTGATTAACCTGAGACCTAGTTTGAACTGAGTCATTTATGTCACCTATGACATTCTCAAGTGGATGAGCTTTAGAATACCTCACATTAGTGACTGTTGAAGGTCCGAGTTGATCTTGCATTTGAGGAGGTTGTTCTGGAGGACGGGTGGCTGGAGGACTTTCAGCTTGAGGTTGATCTTGTTGTTGTGGATCTTGTGCAGGTACTTCTTCTTCATTTCTGAACAGATGTCCATCATTTTCATCATCGTACCTGCAAAGATATCCACTTTTTTGTTTTGAGAGTTGTTTTAGAGATTGCATTTGGTTTTCTTTGTAGTTCTCCAAGTGTTGTATCTTTAGTTTCATCTGCAAACCTGTAAAGATTAGAACTATTAGGCTTTGTTTGAGATTCATCAAATACAACATGTGGAGTTTCTTCCACTTTTCTAGATTTCAGATTAAACACCCTATAGGCTCTAGAGTGTTCTGAGTATCCAAGAAAAATACCTTGATCGCTTTTGGCTTCAAACTTGTCTAGATCATTTTTATCATTGTTATGTATGAACACCTTTGAACCAAAAACTTTGAAATACCCAATTGTTGGTTTCTTACCTTTCAGAAGTTCGTAGGGAGTTTTCTTGAATACTGGTCTTACCATGGCTCTGTTAAGAATGTAGCATGACGTGTTTACCGCTTCTTCCCAAAAGGTTCTTGCAAGTTGATTCTCGACCAGAAGCGTATGAGCCATCTCCACCAAGGTTCTATTCTTCCTCTCCACAACCCCATTTTGTTCTGGAGTTCTTGGAGAGGAAAACAAGTGTTCGATACCTTGGTTCCTGCAAAAATCAGTGAAGGAGTTGTTTTCAAATTCTCCCCCGTGATCAGTGTGGATGGAGCATATTTTGTTTACATTTCCATGCTCAACTTTATTGAAAAATTATTCAAAAACATTCAGTGCTTCATTCTTGTGAGCCAGAAATTTCACCCAGGTGAACCTAGAGAAATCATCTACAATGACAAAACCATAACGCTTGCCATTGAGACTTAGTGTTCTCGTAGGTCCAAATAGGTCCATGTGCAACAATTCATAAGCTTTAGAAGTACTCACCGGTGCTTTTGATTTGAAGGATTTCCGGGTTTGTTTTCCTTGTGCACATGCATCACAAAAATTTTCATTTTTATTGAATGGAATTTCAGGAAGTCCACTTACCAGTTTGAGCCTCATGATCTTGTGCAACACATTATAACTAGCATGACCAAGCCTACGATGCCACAATGTAAACTCGTCATGTTTGTTTGTTACAAGACACAAATCATTATTTTCTGGAACATCTAAGTCAACCATGTAGATGTTGTTTATTATTTTTCCAGAAAATTTCAAACATCCTATTTTCTTATCAAGAATTTGACATGAATTGGATTCAATGACAATTTTATGACCCTTATCACACAATTGACTTATGCTAAGCAAGTTGTGATGCAGGTCATCAACAAGTAAATCATTGTCTATGGAGTTAGAGGCAAACTTACCAACCTTACCTGAGCCGATGATCTGGCCTTTGTTGTTACCTCCAAAAATCACTTGACCTCCATTTTTTTCCATGAGCAAACAGAATTTTCCTTTGTCGCCCGTCATATGCCTCGAGCAGCCACTGTCCAAGTACCATTTGTTTTGATTGTGGACTGCTAGGCATTCCTATACATGTGGATCAGACAAGAGGTTTTGGTACCCAAATTACTTTGGGTCCCTTTGTATCATTCATGCCAAATAACAAGTGCTTAGGAATCCAAACTTATTTGATTTTCATTTGGTTTGGGCTATTCCAACATTGTTTTTCATTGTGCCCAACCTTTTTACATATTTTGCATGATGATGATTTTTGAACAACAGTGGGCTTTACCTTTTTAGGAGCATGCATAGGCATTTTACCCTTTTGTTGCCTTGTTAGTTTAGCTTTCGGAGGTTTCTGTTTGTCCTGTCTTGGGCTTGTTGCAAATTCCTTAGATTGACTAGGAACAAACTGGATCATTTTAGGTTATTTTTTCTTACCCTTTGAAGGATTTTTCTTATTCTTTGAAGGGGTTTCTTTACTTGAACTTGGGCTGGAATCAATGAAATCTGTTAACAATTTTAGCCAATTTGCTTTGGCCTTGCATTTTGAAACCCAATCCCATGTCTTGCAACAAAAACATTTGAACCTAAAATTACATCCAGATTCTGTTTACTTTTGACAAAACTAGATAAATCTTTAGACTTACCCTTTATGTCTTTTTCAGCTTTTTCCTGTTTCTCCTTTAGCTTTTCATGCTCACTTTGAAGATTTTCAAGAGAGTTCATTAGATCATCTCTTTCCTTTTGAACTTCTTAAAGTTTAAGTTTCATGCTATCCATTTCTTCACTGTGTGTTTGTTCATCAAGCTTCATCATTTCAATCACCTTATTCATAGATTCAATTTCTTCATTGTTGCTAGTTTCATGAACAAGGGAAGTGATTTTCTTCTTGAGTGCTTTGTTTTCAGACTTAAATTCACAAACTTTTCAAATAAGACAGTATAAGCTTCTTCCCATTCATCAACTGAATAGCTTTCAAAGGAAGAATTTACATCATTTGAGTCATCACTTCTCGCCATGAGACAGTGGACTTCGTCATCTCCGGAGATAGCTTGACCGTTCTCATCTTCATCTTCATCACTCCAAGTGGCCACCATTGCCTTGGCCCTCTTGAAAGTGAATTTGTCCTTCTTCAGCTTCTTTTTGAGCTCGGGGCACTCTCCTCTCATGTGTCCTTGCTTCTTGCACTCATAACAGACAATCTCAGACTTTTTGTTAGTATCAAATTTATTAGCAAAGTCTTTCTTTTAGAAAGGTTTAGAGTTACCTGTACCTCTCCTCTTGTATTTCAAGAATTTTTGAATTGTCTAGTGAGCATAGCCATTTCGTCATTTTCACTCTCACTAGATGATTCAGTCACATCGCTTTCTTGAATTATCTCCTTTTTGGAAGCTGAAGAACTCTTCCTAGAAGCCTTCAAAGCAAGTGACTTCCTAGGATTTTCTTCAGTTTCCTTTCTTTTAACATTCAGTTCATAAGTCATCAGAGATTCAATCAATTCATCTACTTTCATTTTTGAGAGGTCTTTGGAATCCTCAATGACAGTGGCTTTGGTGTTCCATGAGGATGGAAGAGACCGAAGTATCTTCCTCACCAAGTCACTCTCTGAGTATTCCTTTTTAAGACCTTTCAATCCATTTATAATTATCATGAAACTATCAAACATGTCAGAGATGGTTTCATCATTATTCATTTTGAACATTTCATATTCTGAAACCAACATGCTTACCTTTGATTCTCTTACCTCAGACGTACCTTCATAGATCAGCTCAAGCTTGTCCCACATCTCCTTTGCTGAGGTGCATGTGGAGACTCTTGAGTACTCCTTTGGGTGGACTGCGCACTGCATCATGTTGAGGGCGCTCCAGTTGAGTGTCCCCTTGGCGATCTGGTCCTTAGTCCAGGTATCCTCATCCTGAGGCAATTCGTATGCTCCTTTTCTGACTATTTTCCGTAGTTCGAAATTTTGCGCTCGTAGAAACACCTGCATCCGATTTTTCCAATACGGATAGTCAGTGCCATCAAAGAAGGGTGGCCTGGTCACTGAGTGTCCCTTGGCCATATACCCCTTGTTAGACTCCATTAGATCGTGAATCTCCTGATCGTAAGATCAAATAAGTAAAGCAGTAAATCGGAGAAACTTGGCTCTGATACCAATTGAAGGGTTGCGGAATTCCCTATATGGTAATCTCGAAGGGGGGGTTGAATAGATTACTGCCGATTAAAAATGTTTATCACCTTCTTTTCATTAAAACACAGATTATCAAAATAGCATTAAACTCTAAGCTATGTGTGGATGTGTGTGACTTGATGACAGATAGATAGCAAACTACAATACATGTGTATAGACGTCGTGCCTACCAAACATCTAGCGTAAAAGCGTTCAAACCACGAGACACGCAGATTTACGTGGTTCGGAGTACACAACTCGTGTATCCTACATCCACGGGCCACACACACACGCAGAACAAACTGCTTATGAGCTAGTTCACAAACTACGACTCACACACACATGTTATCTGATGTGCAACCACGATCAGATCAACATCCACACATGTGTATCAAGCACAAGGACTGCTTGAAACACAACACACACACAGATATGAAAAAGTAGAAACAGGGAAGAGTTTGAGAGTTGAAGAACAAATCCAAATTTGTAAAATCTTCTGGTAAACGTCTGGCTGGACTTCAAGCTTCGTCTTAACGATCACAAGTTGATGGAGACACTTGAATCCACGACGTTCAGGCTTCACCTTCCGCTGGAGAGACTTCTCTTCTTGGTTCTGTGCGGTAGGTTGAAGCAGAGCAGCAGAACAAGACTTCTCTTGAGAACTCTTTAGGGTTCTTGCTTGGAGGCTGCTTGTGTACGAGATCCACTTGACAAAGGTTGCTTATATAGTGGGGTTTACATATAGAGAGTCGTGGTAAAGAGAAACACCATCTACAGCAACTTGGAAACTTTCCGTATCTGAAGATCTCCTTCGTCTGTCGACAGGTCTTGGTGCATCTGTCGACAGGCAGAACAGTTTTGTAAATACCAGAAGTCTGGAACTTGGGTTCTGTGCAATCTGTCTACAGCCAATGGGCATCTGTCGACAGATGAATGCAATTGTGTAAAAGATCGATGACTGGAAGTTTAGGTCTGTGGGATCTGTCGACAGTCGACTTGGCATCTGTCAACAGGTACACTGGGATCTGTCGAAAGGTGACCTAGTTCCTTGCTTTTGTGATCTTTTTCACTTGTTTTGTGAGAGCTTGGCTTTATGCATTTGTACCTACATGATAAATATGTATTGTCAAGTATAATGTATACATAGATAACCAAGTATTGTATCAAGTTCTTTGTCATGTATCAAACCTCAATGAAACTTATTCATCATTAAAAACATGTTGTTAAAAACATTAGAATGAAAACCAAACACATTCTCCCCCTTTTTGACATCATTAAAAAGATAGATAAGAGAGAGAAACAAAGAATGGTAGGAGATCAAGAAATGAAATATAGGAAATGAAGGTTCAGGAATGATCAAAATAAGTGAGGCAAAGTGATATTATCAAATGAGAGAAATTATTGTGTTTTGGTTATTGTGCAACAAAGTTTAATCACAAAGACACACTCAATACAAAGTATAGCCAAATATAATGATCTGAATGTAGTTAAAATAATGATGCAAATATGAAGTAAAGTGACCTATATGAGTGAGCAGAAGTATTTAACAAGGATGTTAGGAGCTTTAATTTTAACACAATGCATAATAATAGGTCTAAACTCAGTATAAATGAACTTTATTAAGGTCTTAAGCTTTTCAATCCTATCACTTTGATTTTCTTTCATTTTTAACTATGAAAGAATACAAGAATAAATTAGTTAAATCTCACTTTTCAGTGCAAGAGATCACATTGTTCAGATGCAAAACCTCCCAATTACTCAATGGTTTAACTTTCATTATCTTATACAGAGTTGAAAATTTTGATTTCCACTTTTTGACGGGAAACAAATCACTTTTTAGGTGAAATGACCCAGTTACTCAGTGGTTCAAAAATTTGCATTGCTCTGATTGTATCTTTCCAGATTGTTTATCATTTTCGTTTGATGTTTTGCAGGAATATGTTTGCTTTGACCAGAAAAGTCATGACTACGAATTTAGAAAAATTATTCTTAACATGTGGTAAAAATAAAGCTTAAACATACACATGTTAAATAGTAAAGCCACTCATGTGCCTACAAGTGTTTTGCAAGTCATTTTAAAGGCATTCAGTATTAAGATTGCTTAACCTTGAAATGATAATGAATCTTTAAAATTAAACTAAATGCACTATGAGTTTAGTTTAAATGTCTTAATTTTCTCATAAGAAATTAGCACACTGACTCAAAAATTCTGATGATTTTTGGGTTCAAGATAGACAAGTAAGGTCAAGGAATGTGACAATGACTCCCCCTTTCATGTATCTCCCCCTCACAAGGTGAACATGTTGATTATTGAAGAAATAGGAATGAAATGAAGTAAAAATAGAATGAACAAGAATATTTTATTGAAAGACAGAGACTCCCCCTCAACAATTGCATACAAAACTCTTGATACTTGGTGGAGACATATACTCACGCATAGTGAAAGTGTCTAGACAAGCCTGACTTGTCTTTCTTCAAATCACCATTTGATATACCAAGAATACCAATGCAATGAGAGAGTGTGGAATTTATTTGCAAGAACAGGAAAACTTTTATTTGGCAGCTTTGCAAGAACATTTGTCAACAAAGTGAATGAGATTTGTTAATAAATCAGATATGAAAGAATATTTCTCCAGCATTTCACTCAAAGATTCTTTTGACTCACTCCCCCATAAGACATGCATGATATGAAATGATCATTTAAGCAATTCAGATATGTTCATTCAAAGCAGTTTGCACAGAAAGAATATGAACATGATCAAGAATACATCAACAGGCAATTTATTGAAGGAGAAAAGTTTTTCAAAGACTCAAAAGTGTTTCAAAGACTTAAAATAAAGTTTTTGAAAATTTCATTTTTCTTGATGACCTTTATGCAGGAACAAGCTATTGATACTTGGCGGAGAATTTTTCTCACGTATGATGATAGTTTCCAGACAAGTCTAACTTGTCCTTTCACATTTCACAATTTGATATACCACATAGTCACTGCAAAAAGGTCAATTATTCTTTAGTTTTATCATGAAATTCATTGTATTTTCAAGAATATTTTTGCACTTTTTCAAATTTACTCCTCCTTAATATGTGCATGGAACGAAAAAGCTAGCAAGCAATTCACACATGATTATGCACACAATTAGTTTTAAGCATAACATGACTTTTGGTACTTGGCAGAGTATTTTACTCACGCATAATGATAGCTTCCAAACAAGCATAACTTGTTTTTCCACATGTCATCATTTGATATACCAAAAAGTCAAAGCAATTGATATGCACACAAAATCATGGGCACAGTTAAGCAAGCATGATAACACAAACATGATTCCAAGTGTTAAGACACAAAGTTATTGTTGGGAGCAACATCAAAACACACTTTTCATTGTTCATATAAGACTCTAAGAATTTTCTTTAACTTAAGCAGTTCAATCTGGAAATGATATGCGGTTTTACCTAAACAGTCTTCATTTGGATTTTACCTGTGGTTTCCAATTTTTCTTGCCTTGCATAGCCATTGTCTTGATTTCAGATGGAAAGGTATGGCTACAAGGCTCATCAAATTGCTGATCAAGTTGGCCTTAGGACCCTTACCTTCTTGGGTCCTACAGTGGAACAAGAGTTAGATTGCAGTAATGAACCTTTTTGAATCCAAGATAATTTTCTTTTTAGTATGGATGCACTTTTGTCATTAATGGAACTATGAGCAACATTAGTTCCATAACACAATTATTCTTTGTTTAATGCATCTATGTTTTTCATAAAATGTTCAATTTATATTCACATGGAGTTTCTGAGCATTTTCAACAAAATCATGATTCTTAGTTACATGTGCATGATATGAAAACTTTTGTAAGTAATTCAAGCAAAAATCATCATGGAAGAAATGAAATAAAGAAGCAGTCATGTTTCAATCACTACAAATTTTTTTTTAATTAATGACTCTTACACAGGAAGATTGTGACGACCCTCATTATACCGGTACGGTTATACCAACCCACGTCGGTATAGCGAGCGTCATCACAGTGGGACATTTACCCAACATTAACATTCAGTTGAGATACACGTGAATATAAGAACAGAGTAGCGGAAGTAAAAGAACCACTGTCTTCATTTCATTCATCATCCTCATTTAACATACATGATTCGATAACATTTAAGAAATAAAAGTCCACATAATTTAAATTGCTGAAAATCAAATACATAGATGTCCACACTTATACATTCTTCCATGATAATGCTAGTACAATGTTCAATTTACATCCTATGAAAATCACAAAATGTCACAAGTACTCTAACACTCTAATCTCCGCGCTCGGAGTTTGTCTCCAACGTCTCCTCCACAAGTGTCTCGTCACCAACTACACCTATATGCCGAAGCAAGTAGTGAGTCTAAAAGACTCCGCAAGTAACTCTACACATACCGTACATGCATATATCATAGTAGGTTCTACACACACGTTCACAAGACACAACATGTAGCATGCTTGACATTAAATTTTACAACCTATCATGGTGAATCTACAATTTAAACACATGGACTATGCTTTCAGATTTTCTAAAATAGAATCACCTATCACATGCTTTCTATTCATTTCTCACACCAAATCTACCTTCGACCAACTAAGACATGAAAGCTATTAACATAAATTTTCGAGCATACATGAAAGGAAACATACCTAGCATGGAATCTACACATTCCTACGCATATCCGTGACCATTTTACATGCTTTAAGCTTGCTGGTTTTTCATGCTTTAGCAACCAAAATCTAACATATGAGAGCTACAACAATGATTAAATCACAACATGTGAACAACCAAGGATGGAAGTTGTTTATATATGCTTAACAATTTTTTTCCCTAGCATGGATTCTAGACATTTTACATACATAAACATGATCATAACATAGTAAATCTGCTGGGTAGACATGATTTCAGATTGCCATAACATGGATTACGAACTCACATCCTCACATTTTGGTTTCACATTTTTACACAATTTCAAATTCGCATATTTCACACTTTACACATGCACTTTTGCACATTGTTCACATTCACATTTTTCACATGAACACATACACATTTACACATTCACATTTAGTGCCGTGACACATAGTCCAAACCACCAAAGAAGAACACAACACATCATATCACATAGACGCCATCTAGGCAATACAATGGCGACTCTTGGACTGCGCAGACCGGGAGAACAAGTCTCCACCCTAACCAGTGGTACTTGTCCACCTCTAGGATTTCCCCCTAATGCCCTTAAGGTCACAACACATTGAACCTTCTCAGGGGGACTTTTCCCTGATACGGTTCCACTGCCCTCTACGGAAGCAGTGTCACATTTGGCACAAGTTACACATTACACATTTATCTGATTTTAACACATATGTTTACACATGTCACTCTCATTTCACTTATTCACTCATTCACACACATGGGGCTCTGTTTTCCTGACATGACACTACAATTATAGAAATTTTACACTCAGGGAATTTCACTAATCAGGTTGCTATATACAAAAATCAAATCATTTTACAACGGCATGCATTATTTTCACATTTTTACATGAAAATTTCATATTACATCATATACTGGTCCAAATGACCTGAAAGTTTAACCACATGCTAACTTCGGGTTTAGGATTCTTCATGCAAAATTTCAGATTTTTATAAGCTAAAACGAAATTACAAAAAATCTAACATTAAATTCACATGCCATTCACAATTCAATTTTTTTTGCATAGAGTTGAACACCAATCACAATTTAACAATTCACTGTCTGTACCTAACAGGCATGGAGCTATAGAATTTATTCTTGAAATTCATGGGCAATACATGATTTACCGAAGATTTATCATGACCTATGCATGATTTCTATCTCCCATACAACATTTTCATTATTCACACAAGCATGGAAAAATCTCAAAATTCCAGAACAGAGACTGACTAATACATGCATGACCCATAAAATGTAGGACATTCAGACTCGTCCTGAATCATACAAACAAAGGGTTGACAAGATTAGCAATTCATCATACATGTATTTCCATGGAATAAATAAACTCTATCATTTACCACCTTGCACAAGATCCATCCACACACCACACTCACTAGTATACATAGTACATAAGAGATTACATTATATCCTCATCGTGAAACATATCGAAATTAATCATGTAGAAGGGCAGAATAGCTTGTTGTTCTGCTTAGAGGAACTTAACGGCGGTCTCTGGCCGTTCCAGGAGTGGACGGCCAGATCGTTGGACGCTAAGCAAGATCTTAGCGGCAATGGATATTGCCATTAATGTCAGGTCTGTGCAAAACACAGACCCGAGCTCCAAAGATGGGGTGAATTTGGGGGTCTAGGACACGATGGAACATATATAAAAATGGTAAAACCATCCTAGACACATACATGAACACTATAGGTAGGGTATTTGCCTTTGAGGTACACTCCAAAGGGATCAAAAGCTTGGTGAAACTCTCCTTGGGCTGTCCCAAGAAGTTCCCGACCAGCCTCCAAGATGGCCTTCCTCTGGTTTCTTGAGCAAGCTCCAGTGAAATCCGAGGTCGGGGATGCCCTCCTTGTTGATGCAGCAAGCTCCTTGATGCAGCAGGTGGCCGGATCAAGCTTCAGAACTTCAGATTTTGGGTTGCAAAAGTGAGGGTTTCTCACAGTCCGAAAATGGGGTTTCACTCTTTTCTCTTCTTCCTCTCTTGCAAAGGGCAAAGGGGAAGACTTAGGGTTGTAAGAATGGGTCTGAATATAGGAGAGGGGTTCTCCTATCACGCAGGGGTGACAAGATGTCCTTTCAGACCGTTGGGGACAGCTCCCCAATGGGTGAGCTAGCTTGCTCCTGGAATTCTGGGCTCTGCAATGCATGCAGGTCAGAGAAGTTGGCGTCCACATCGCTGGACGCTAAGGTTAGTGTTGGCGTCCATAAGGTTGACGCCGACACCACATCGACGTCTGTTGATATTGACGCCAATCTGGCCTTCGGCCAGAACTCTAAAACATGCAGAAACCATGCACATCTTACCCCTATATATGCCATACATATGTATTATCATGTACACACTACCAACATATCATTCATACATTATTTACAACTAATTTATACACATGCATACATAAGTATAAATAGTTAATACATACGTAGATATGTACATCTATGCATACACCACATAAATTATTTACACGAAATAAAATAATGTAACAAAATTCGAGGGCCTTACAAAGATCATTAGTACTTGGCGGAGGTTATTCCTCACACATAATGATAGTTTCCAGACAAGCCTGACTTGTCCTTCCACAGTTCACCATTTGATATACCAATTGATCTTTGCATAAGGGTCCCAATTGATTTCAGTTTTATTTAGTAGGGAATCTCTCAGAAGTATTTACCTCGTGAGATTTTCATTTTCTTTCATTCTCTTCAATTACTTTCCTTGTAGCCTTAGTCATGAAGCCTTCATCTTAAAATTGACTACAAGGATCCCTGCATCCAACATTCAAGCAGCAAATTTCAGAACCCAAACTTGTTTGGGTCCTAAGGATCTTCCATGAATCTGCAACAATAATTTTTGAATCCAAAAGGATTTTATATTAGGTGCATTTTTATAAAGACTAGAAACACTAGAATCTTGGTTTCTAATTTTAGAGTTATTAGTATAGATTGCACCACTGACATACTGAACAATTTGTTTTCTATTTTTCAGAATTTTATCATTGAGATTTTTAACATAAAATTCAGAAGAGATCTGTTGTGCGACAATTCTATTTTCATGTACATGGAATTTCTTAGTGTTTTCAGCATGAACATGATCTTTATTCTTATGTACATTAACATGAAACATGGAAGCATGCACAAGATTATCAATTCTATGCCAACATTCTCTAGAAGTATGCCCAAATTTATGATATGTGAAGCACTGGACTGATTTGGCATATTTATGGAAATGTGATCTCTATTCCAACAAAATTTGGCTAAATGACCAGATTTATTACAATTAAAGCAAATGAGATCATTTCGTACCTGGTACTTACCTTGCCTGTATGCATTTGTTGGAATCTCCTTTTCATGTGAGGAGGCTTACCATGAGGAGAAGGAGATACCTTTTGGTGGCTCTTGGCATGATGTGAATATTGAACTTTCTTTTGAACACTTCTGAAGTGTGGAAGAGATGGAGGAATCCTGTGTAAATTGTTTTGTTTTTCTGTTTCAATTTTCTTGTTTCTCACATAAACAAGATTCTTCTTCTTAGCAGCATTTTCCCCATTTTTCTCAATTTGTTTTTGAATATTTTTCTGAACATGAATTTTCACTGATTTTTCATTAGAGATATCAATGTTCTTGTTCGCAACAGTTTTAACAAATATTATTTTGGTTTTCTTTTCATTTTATTTATTTTTTACAGAAGCAAGACTTGTGTTTGCAGTATTCTTCAATTCATCTTGAAACTTTTGTTTTTCTACTTTTAATGCAACAACTTCTTTTTCTGAAATTTGAAGTTTATTTAGCATAACATCCAAACCATTTTCATCTTGTTCTTTTCATTTTCAAATTGAGCAATTTGTTTTTCCAAATCAGCAATTTTATTACTTAAATTGCTACAGTCATTGTCCAATTATTTGTCATGCAACAAACATTCAATCTTCCTTTTTAGATGATTATTTTCTTCAACAAGTTGTTTGCATCATTCATTTATTTGATGATCATGAGCCATGTTAGAAATTTGTTTGTTTAATTGATCATTATCAAATTTGAAGTTTTCATTGAGATCAATCAATTTTTCATTTTCATCTTTCTAATCAAGATTTTCATATTCCAATTGATAATGATTTTCTTTCAACTTGGACAACTTGTTTTCACAAATTTTGATTTTATCTTTCAAAGTTTCTTTTTCAGAATTCAGTTTCTTAACTTCAATTTTCAAATTCTCATTTTCTTGTGAATGATCTTTATAATTGTTCTGGAGCAATTCAAGTGTACTTTTTGATTTTTCACTTTCTTTATGGCAATGTTTTAAAGTCTTTTTCAAATCTTTATTTTTAGTGGTCAGTTTTGCATTAAGATTTTGCATCTTCTCACAAAATTCAATCAATTCAACATAAGACACGCCTTCATCTGCATCAGAATTAGAATTAGAATACATAAATGGATCTGGAATTGATTTACCTGACCTTGTAGACCCATTTGAACTCTTGTGTTCTGAAGAGGATGAAGAATGCTCTGAGCTCATGGAATGTGCTGTTAGTGCCAAAGTCTTTAGAATTGTTGATTTTCTGGATTCATTGAAGCTCTTCTTTGTCATTAAGTACTTGTGAATTTCTTTTGCTCCTTTTCTTTGTGAATCCTCTGAAAAATCCGATGAAAATGAGCTTGGGAATTTCTCTGAAATTATAACAGGAAATTCATGCAGATCAAAGCAATTTGCCATTATACCAAAACTCAAAAGACTATTAGATCTAATCACAATAAATCAATGTAACAAGGAATTAGATCTAACAATTAGAGTGGTTAACTCTCTCTGATACCAATTGTAGGATCGAATAGATGGATGGATCAGATCTAGAAGGGGGGGTTGAATAGATCTAACACCAAATAATGCGGAAGCTTAAGCAATTCAAAATTATTTCAAATCAGAGATCATTCAAACAAATAATTACTGATCTAAAGTGTGGGTGTGTGTAGATGATGTGTGAAGCAATTAAACACATAGTGTGAAAGAGAAATCCTATGCAAGCATCTAGCACAGACAAGTAAATCAAACCATTGCACAAAGGATTTTTAAGTAGTTCGAAAATCACACCAGTGATTCCTACATCCACCCCTCACACAGTGAGTCTCCACTACTTAAAAGAGTACAACTCACACCGGAGCACGACGACTCCAAACACCCTTGAGCTCGACGGCTCAACCACACAACCTTGAGTTCAACGACTCATAAACTGAGCACGACGGCTCAAACAACAACTGGAGCACGACGACTCCAATTGAGCACGACGACTCAAACCACACAGTGAGTGCGATGAATCACAAACCAGAGCTCGACGGCTCACAGTACAAAAGCTAGATCAAAGACAATAGAAATCAGATCCTCTAGCAATAATCTGATTGAAGACAGATTCGTACACAGAAATTTGTGCAGAACTTCATGCACAAATCTCATAGACAAAATAAGGAAGAACAAACTCAGAAGTGAGAGAAATGGATGTAGAATGAGTGTTCTTCGATGAAGATTTCTTGCAGAAGGTTGAATTGAAGAGGCTTGAAGATGCTCCCTGTCAATTGGCGATGCTCTGCTTCAATAGCTTCTGAATCGCTACAGATTTCTCTTCAATTGTTGTGCTTCTGCTAGATCTGCTCCCTTGCTCTGAACTTCAAAGCTCTCTACAGAGATTGTCCTTCACTCTCTTGTACTTTCTCTTGAAAAGATGGATCACAGCTTCTAGAGATGAGCAAGAACTGGAGAGATCCCTTTTTGCCGCCAAAAAAACTTTTCTGGGAGTTGTATGGCTGGCTTGCCTTTGGGGTACAAGGAGCAAGGGTATTTATAGCCCCATATGTCCATAAGGTGCCTTGGGGTGCATGGGCACAGAACTCTAGGTCAAATCCCTTGATTCCCAAGCAGCCACGTGTCCAGAGAAATTCACGATTTTGAGCTTTAGTCGAAGACTGTGTCGACACCAAAGGCAACTACTGCAGAATAGGCTTCTGGGACAGTGAACTAGTGTCGACACACAGGTGGACTGTGTCGACACCACTGGCAGACTGTGTCAACACACAGGCAGACTGTGTCGACACCACTGGCTACTGGTTCAGAACATGCTTCTGGGACAGTGATCTAGTGTCGACACATAAGGCACTGTGTGGACACCACAGGCAGACTGTGTCGACACACAAGTGGACTGTGTCAACACCACTGTGACAAATTTGTGTAAATCTGAAAATAAATTGTAAACCATTAATACAAGATATTATCATTAAAATGTGAGATATTAAACATCAAAAACATGTTGTTTAAGCATTGTTGTAATATGTATAAAATGTATAACATGTTCAATTAGTCATCATTTAATATTTACAAAATGTACAAAATGTCATCATCAAAATCAAATTATGTGTGATATCAATTAGTCATGATTAAAGTCATCATTAAAAGGTTTCAAATACATACTCAACCCAACAAATCGTTGATCTCAACTGTGTACTGTATCATGCACCCTATGTATTAACGTATTTGAATCATATCGAGATCATGCTTACTTTTCAATTCCTAATTACTAGGAGTTCCCTTTCATGTCTAGATTGATTCGCAGCTAGTTTCATGATTTTTCATCGATTGTACAATTAGTTATAATTTTATGAATGACCATGTGTCAAAAGATAGAAAGTTGGCCGCAATCCGAGGCTCTATCCTTTTTCCCGCTCGACTCAGGCGTAGGACCTGAGAACGCGACAGGCCGATAGGCCGCATTTTCAGGGCCGTTACGACACAGGACCTTGTCGCGATCTGATCGCGAAAGGGTAAACCGTCGTGTTCTGGCCGCCTAACCTAAACAACCTGTCGCGATCCTCAAACAACTCTACCGCCTTCTATTGTCACCCCGTCGCGACCTTCATATGGGTACGTCGCGTTCTAAAGTTTTTCATGAAAACCCCCTATTTTTGCAAGTCTTGTTTTCTACAGTGAACTCATGCCTGTTAACTCTCTTAACACAGTAAACGAAGCTGATAAATGTTGGACATATTTTAATTAATTTAAGTTATTCACATGACTCTTTCACATTCCATAATTCTCTATGTCACATGCACACACTTGAACCATCCAATCGAACTTAACATGGCATGAAACTACTTCATAATATATCTCTTCAAACATTTGGTAATTATATATTTAAATTACCCTATTTAAATAAACTTGTCTATGATTCTCGTGATATTTTGGGAATACCGTTATCGACGGCCCACTATCCTAGAATTCCCTTAGAACGACGAGCACTTGTTTTTATATATACACTTTCTCTTGACATAGACGAACTCTCCGTCGGATACTCCTTCTGCCAGACTAGTGAGTCTTTGTTCAAGGCCTCCGTAAGACTCCTCTGTCCATAGATTCCCACATGGTCGACGAGCTGGTTGTACCCTAACACCTATGACACCTCTAGGGATCAGCAAGATCCAAACGGCCTTAGTTGCTCTCGCTCTTATCTTGTATCATGCCGGACCTCTGGACCTGTGCATAACGAGGCCAGCGGAAGGGTTGTGTATACCACCTGACTGCCAACACCAAACATGTAAGGCCCTCGAAATTTTGTTGCATTATTTTAATTTCGTGTAAATAATTTATGTTGTGTATGCATAGATGTACATATCTACGTATGTATTAACTATTTATACCTATGTATGCATGTGTATAATTAGTTGTAATTAATGTATGAATGGTATGATGGTAGTATGTAGGTAATAGTATCATATGGTACATTATAGGTGTAAGTTGTGCATGGTTTCTGCATGTTTTAGAGTTCTGGCCGAAGGCCATCTTGGCGTCAATATCAATGGACGTTGATGTGTGTCGGCGTCAACCATATGGATACAACCACTAATCCCAGCGTCCAGCAATGTGGACTCTAACTTCTCTGATCTACATGCGTTGCAGAGCCCAGAATTTTCGGGAACAAGCTACCCCAACCATTGGGAAGCTGTCTCCAACGGTTGAAAGCCTTCTTGTCCGACCTGCGTGAGAGGAGAGCTTCCTCTCCTCTATATACAAGCCCTTTTGCAACCCTCAACCCTCTCTTGGCTGTCCTTGTAAGAGGAGAAGAAGGAGAAGAAGACAAACCCCAGTTTCTTTGAGAAGGACCCGACTTTGCAAGCCTAGATCCGGGAATTTGGAGCTTCATTCGGCCATCTTAAACGACTGGGAGATAGCTGGAGCATCAGGGAAGGTTTCCCCGATCTCGCTTTGGTGTCTACATCAGTCAAGAACTCGGAGGAAGGTGTCTTTAGAGGCTTCTTGGGACTGCCTAAGGAGAGCTTCTACTAACTCTAGATTCCTTTGGAGTATTTTTCAGAGGCAAGTAACCCTCACACTTCGTCCATGTAGATGTCTAGCATGGTTTTGCTAATTTTGCATATTTTCCTCGTGTCCTGGATCCCCCAAATCCCCTTGTTTTTGGAGCTCGGGTCTGTGTTTTGCACAGACCTGAACTTGACGGCAACATCACTTGCCGTCAAGATCTTCATTAACGGCCAACGATGTTTCCGTTAAGCTCCATTAATGGCCCAAGCATGTCATTAAGTTTATCAGGACAGAACAGTGAACTGTTCTGCCCTTCTATATGATTAATTTCGACGTGGTTTGCGATGAGGATATAATGTAACTCTTATATGCTATGTATACTAGCTAATGAGATGAATGAGAGAATGAATGTGCATTTATTTTGTGGGTGTTGAGTTTATTCGTCTATCTAATGTGTATGCGAAAAGAATGGCAATGTATATTCACCATGATTCTAATGACCCGTGGCAAAATTTTGTTGCCCAAATTTTGTTAGACCATGTATGTATGATCCTGTCTGTGCTTTGAGTTTCTGACATTTTTCCCCATGCTTGAATGGTTATTGAAATTTCTGTTTGGGGAAATAAAATCATGCGTAGGTCATGTTAAATTTCCAGTAAATTGCGTGTTGCTCAGTAAATTTGGGAATAAATTCTGTGACCCTGCGCATGCTAGGGTGCAGACAGTGAGCTGTTAAATTTGTGACTATGTTCAACTCCATGTTAATTTGCATTATGAATAGTAATGTGAAATTGATGTTAAATTTTCTGTAACTTCATTTTGAGTCAGAAAAATCTGAAAATTTTCATGTGGAATCATAAACCTGAGATCAGCATGTGGTTAAAATTACAGACTGTTTGGACAAGTGTATAATACAATACAAATATTCCATGCAAGAAATGCGAAAAATACATGCTAATGTGGGAATAATTTGACATGTGGGGATAATCTGATTTATGCAAATTACTGAACATGTGACTCTTGTTAATTGTAGTATCATGCCAGGAAAATAGAACCCCATATATGTGTGAGTGAGAGAATGCAAAGAGGTGTGTGTGTCATATGTAAAAACTATGTGTTAAAAATCGGTAAAGGTGAAATGTGTAAATTGTGCCAAGTGTGACACTGCTTCCATAGAGGGCAGTGGAACCGTATCATGGAAAAGTCCCCATGAGAAGGTTCAATGTGTTGTGATCCTAGGGCATTAGGATGAAATCCTGGAGGTGGAAAAGTACCACTGGTTAGGGTGGAGACTTGTTCTCCCGGTCTGCGCAGTCCAAGAGTCGTCACTGTATTACCTAGGTAACTTCTATGTGTATGTGATGTGATGTGTCCTTCTCTAGTGGTTTGGACTATGTGTCACGGCACTAAATGTGAATGCGAAAATGTGTATGTGTCATGTGTAAGAACTGTGGATGTGAACAATGTGTAAATGTGCACGTGTAAAGTGTATACTATGTGAATAAGAAATTGTGTAAAAATGTGAAACCAAAGTGTGAGGTTGTGTAATTGTGATCCATGTTGTGGTAATCTGAAATCATGATAAAACAACAAACTAAAAGTACTTATGATCATGCTTTACATGTGTAAATTGTCTAGAATCCATGTTAGAAACAATTCTTAGCGTTGTGTAAGTAATCCAATGATTGTTTGCCCTCACGTGGTGGTTTGAATGAGAATGTAGCTTTCATGTGTTAGATTGTAAAGTGATAAATCATGTCAAAACAGCAAGCTTAAAGCATCTGAAATGGTTATGTTCATGTGTAAGAATGAGTAGTAACCATGTTAGTAAATGTTCCTTTCACGTATGTAAACTAATCATGCTAGATTGCTTTCATGTTTTAGCTTAATTGAAAGTAGAACTTTCATGTGTTGGAATGATTAGAGAGCATGTGATAAGAGATTTTAATTTAGAAAATCTGAAAGCATGAATCATGTGTTTAAGTAGTAGAACCACCATGATAGGTTGTTAATTCAATGACAAGCATGCTACACGATTGTGTCTTGTGAATGTGTATGTAAAACCTGCTATGACATGTACATGTATGGTATGTGTAGAGTTATTTGCTGAGTCTTTTAGACTCATTACTTGCTTCGGCGTACAGGTGTAGTAGGTGACACATCTTTGGAGGAGACCGTGGAAAGCGACTCCGAGCGCGGAGAGTAGCTAGTTTGGTGGAGCTTAGTTGTGACATTTTGGCGTTTTGATGTATGTATTTGTAACATTGTATTAGCACTATCATGGAAAGAAATGTTTAAGTGTGGACAATTATGTATTTGATTTTCAGCAATTTAATTATGTTACTTTTTAGTTCTTTAAATGTTATCGAATCATGTATGTTAAATGTGGATGATGAATGAAATGAAGATAGTGGTTCATTTACTTCCGCTACTCTGTTCTTATATTCACGTGTATCTCAGTTGAATGTTATTTGTTGGGTAAATGTCCCACTGTGGCAACGTTCACTATATCGACGTGGGTTGGTATAACCCTACCGATATAATGAGGGTCGCTACAGAGATTGGTATCAGAGCAACCGGTTGAGATTGCACATGAATATACATAAGTCATCATCTTCATTACATGCTAAGTCTACATAGAAATGTCCACATGTGTAGAATTGATTAATAAAAATTGAAAAATAGATAAGAAAATGGTTAGAAAATTTAGTAACCTAGCTCTAATGGTGGCTAAAATTTATTACAGCCATGGCTTCGAGAGGTAGGCGTGGCGGAGCCCCAGCCCGTGAGGACCAGCCAAGACGTGACGAGCGGGCGGAGCAGTAGGCCCCAGCACCGCAAGGTCCTGCACTTCCCCCACCGCCGCCTGTGGATTATGGAGTATTTATGCAAGGTCTAGTGCAAGCCATGCAGACGCAGGCTCACACTCAGGCAGCACTCCAGGCACAGTTGGAGGCTCAGGTTAGATTAATAAAATGATTAATAGTCTGTTTTATTTAATTATGCAATATTGTGTTGATTGTGAATTGCTTGTTGTGTACTGTAGCAGGCTCAAGTACCAGCTCAGGACCATGGTGGACCTTCTACCATGGAAAGATTCAAGAGGATGCTGCCACCCTCTTTTAAGGGGGAGAGCGATCCATTGTTGGTAGAAAGCTGGATGAGGGAGATAGAAAAGATCTTCCGAGCTATCAGGTGTGCACATGAGGATAATGTCACATTAGCCACCTACATGCTACAGGTATGCTTTAGTTATATGCCTGTATGTTTTGTTAAGTTAGATTGTTTAGATGGTGCTTATGAGCGGTGTACTGCAGGAAAGAGCTGATGTATGGTGGACTTCATTGCTGCGTACCCAGTTTGAGGATGGAGCTATTGATGTTTCTTGGGATGAGTTCGTGAGGCTCTTTCGGGCCATGTTCGTCCCTAAGCATGTTCAAGATCGGATGGTGCAAGAATTCCTATCTTTGGCTCAAGGCTCCATGACCGTGCTAGAATATGAGGCAAGATTTTCTGAACTCTCTAAGTATGCACCTCATATCGTGGCAGATGAGCACAGGAAGACAAAGAAGTTCGTGATGGGACTCAAGCCATCACTGCGGATGAGACTTGTGGCGTTCGATCACCGCACGTTGGACTAGGCCCTTAGTGCTGCTTGTAGGCAGGAGGGAGAGATGGAGCAATACCTTGAAGAGAAGAAGGCTTCGCAGAAGAGACCTGCAGCTACGTTCCAGCGACAAGATAAGAAGAAAACGGTGTACCAGACGCAGCAGCGATCAGTGGCAGTCGGCAGTTCTCAGGTCGCGAGGACGCCGAGCAGGCGGAGCATGTCACCGAAGGTACGGTTTTGCTTTTAGGTGTGCACGCTCGGGTTTTGTTTGATACGGGTGCTACTCACTCGTTCATTTCCGAGCGGTTCGCTAGGCAGTTAGCCCTAGAGTCAGTGTAGAGTCTAGGGAGGTCCCATTTCGTCGTTACCTGTGTGCATTGAGGATAGAGTCCTAGAAGGGTGTTTCTTCTTGCTAAAGATGAAGGACTATGATGCTATTCTTGGTCTGGATTGGCTAGAGGAGCACTATGCGTTAGTGGATTGTCGTCGGAAGAGGATTGTTTTCCGCATTCCTGGTGAGGATGAGTTCTCTCACCCCTTGCCAAGGAACTTGGCGGGAAAGATGGTCATCTCTACCATGAAGGCGATGCGCATGGTAAACAAGGGTTGTGACGCTTTTCTTGCCAGCGTGGTGTTAGTACCAGAGGCTGATGAGTCACCTACTCTTGCGGAGATTGAGGTAGTGTAGGATTTTCCAGACGTTTTTCCTGATGATTTGTCTAGTTTGCCACCAGATAGAGAGATAGAGTTTACCATAGAGTTGCTTCCGAGCACCTCTCCTATCTCGAAGGCTCCATATCAGATGGCACCTGCGGAGTTAGCCGAGTTGAGGAGGCAGTTGCAGGAGTTGCTTGATAAGGGATTTAATCGCCCGAGTGTTTCCCCTTGGGGCGCACATGTATTATTAGTCTAGAAGAAAGACGGGTCACTTAGGTTATGCATTGATTATAGAAAGCTGAACCAAGTGACTGTGAAGAACAGGTATCCCTTACCTCGTATTGATGATTTGTTTGACCAGTTGCGAGATGCATCAGTCTTTTCTAAGATTGATTTGTGGACTGGTTATCATCATTTGAGGATTCGGAGTGAGGATGTGTCCAAGACGGCGTTTAGAACCCGTTATGGACATTATGAGTTTTTGGTCCTTCCTTTCGGATTGACCAACGCCCCTGCAGCGTTCATGGATCTCATGAACAAGGTGATTAGGCCTTATCTAGATAGCTTTGTCGTAGTGTTTATTGATGATGTACTGGTCTACTCTCCAGACGAGGCCACACACCGTCAGCATTTGAGGGTAGTGTTAGAGGTTCTTCGTGAGCACAAGCTGTATGCTAAGTTCAGCAAGTGCGATTTTTGGTTGCGCGAGGTTCATTTCCTCAGGCATGTCATCTCTGGTACTGGTGTAGCAGTTGATCCAGCAAAGGTCCAGGCAGTTATGGATTGGGAGATTCCCAAGACCCCTTCGGAGATTCGTAGTTTTATTGGGTTAGCTAGTTATTATCGACGATTTATTGAGGGATTTTCGTCCATCGCCGCCCCTTTGACTCAGCTCACCAGAAAGGGAGTGAAGTTTGTTTGGTCCGAGAAGTGTGAGAGAAGTTTTCAATTGTTGAAGACTAAGCTCACGTCAGCTCCGGTGTTAGTTTTACCGAGCGGTGTAGAGGGTTTTGCTATCTACACGGATGCGTCTCGGATTGGTTTAGGCTGTGTGCTCATGCAGCAAGAAAGGGTAGTGGCTTATGCTTCTCGTCAGTTGAAGGAGCATGAGAAGAACTATCTGACTCATGACTTGGAGCTCGCAGCAGTGGTTCATGCACTAAAGATCTGGAGGCACTATCTTTATGGTGTCAGATTTGAGGTGTTTACCGACCACAAGAGCTTGAAGTATCTTTTCTCCCAAAAGGAATTAAACCTGCGGCAGAGGAGATGGATTGAGTTCTTGAAGGACTATGACTTCGACCTTCAGTATCATCTTGGAAAGGCGAATGTCGTAGCGGATGCTCTGAGTAGAAGGAGGCCATCTCTCTAGCAGGATTGGAAGATGTTGGAAGATGCGGCTTGCGCGTTGACTGAGTTAGAGCCATCGCTATGCCAGGCTTTTGTAGCTCAGTTATCCCTTAGGTCCTCGATTTTGGATGAGGTGATCGAGCAACAGGAAGCCGACCCTAGACTCTTAGAGTTAGTGGGCAAGGCATGCATTGCTCGTGATGAGGACGGTGTGATTAGATTCCAGCACCATGTTTGTGTCCCTGATTTGGTAGATGTCCGTGAGCATGTGTTAGCGGAGGCTCATAGATCGCGATTCTGCGATTCTCTATTCATCCGGGTAACACTAAGATGTATCAGGATCTGAAGAGATCATTTTGGTGGTCCGGCATGAAGAAGGATATAGTGGATTATGTGTCTAGGTGTTTGGTGTGTCAGTAAGTAAAAGTCGAGCGGCAGCGACCATGCGGCCTTATGCAAAGGATGGAGATCCCAGTGTGGAAGTGGGAAGCTGTCACTATGGACTTTGTTTTGGGTTTACCTCGATCTAGAAGGGCAATGACTCGATTTGGGTAGTTATAGATCGATTCTCGAAGACTGCTCATTTCTTGCCTATGAAGAAGAAGTAGTCAGTAGAGAGTTTAGCTAGATTGTATGTTAGTAGTGTCATTAGATTGCATGGTGTGCCGAGCCGATCATTTTGGATCAAGATCCGAGATTCACTTCGAGGTTGTGGAAGGGTCTTCAGGATGCTTTAGGTTCAGAGCTGAACCTCAGTTCGGCGTTTAATCCCCAGACATGATGGACAGTCCGAGCGAACTATCCAGACGCTCGAGGATATGTTGAGGGCGTGTGTTCTGGATTGGAAGGATGATTGGGAGCGCCATTTACCTCTTGTGGAGTTCGCATACAACAACAGCTTTCATGCGAGTATTGGTATGGCTCCATTTGAGGCATTGTATGGTAGGCCTTGCAGATCTCTTTTGTGTTGGGAGGAGACCGGTGATAGGCAGCTGATCGGTCCGGAGTTAGTTCAGGAGACTTCGGATAAGGTCCAGCTTATCAGAAAGAGGCTTGTTGCGGCACAGGATAGGCAGAAGAGTTATGCCGACAACAGGAGAAAGGATTTGGAGTTCGAGGTTGGTGATCATGTCTTCTTGAAGATAACACCTACTCGAGGAGTCGTCAGATTTGGCAGGCATAGTAAGTTGAGCCCTAGGTTCATTGGCCCATATGAGATTCTCAAACGTTTGGGCAGCGTAGCGTATGAGCTAGCCTTACCCCCAGCATTGGCTAGTGTTCATCCCGTTTTCCATGTATTGATGCTCAGCAAGTATGTCTGAGATCCGTCTCATGTGATTAGTCATGAGCCAGTGGAGATTTAGCCAGATCTGTCATATGTCGAGCAGCCAGTAGCTATTTTTGACCGGAAGGTTCAGCATCTCCGGAACAAGAGTATTGCTTCGGTAAAAGTTCTCTGGCGGAACTTCTCGCGAGAGGAGGCTACTTAAGAGCTTGAGGATGCGATGAAGAAGAAGTATCCCCTTTTGTTTAAGTAGTGTCTTTCTAACTTCGAGGACGAAGTTTCTTTAAGGGGGAGAGGGTGTAAGGCCCTCGAAATTTGTTGCATTATTTTAATTTCGTGTAAATAATTTATGTTGTGTATGCATAGATGTACATATCTACGTATGTATTAACTATTTATACCTATGTATGCATGTGTATAATTAGTTGTAAATAATGTATGAATGGTATGATGGTAGTATGCACGTAATAGTATCATATGGTACATATATAGGTGTAAGTTGTGCATGGTTTCTGCATGTTTTAGAGTTCTGGCCGAAGGCCATCTTGGTGTCAATATCAATGGACGTTGATGTTGTGTCGGCGTCAACCATATGGAAGCCAACACTAATCCCAGCGTCCAGCGATGTGGACGCTAACTTCTCTGATCTGCATACGTTGCAGAGCCCAGAATTTCGGGAACAAGCTACCCCAACCATTGGGGAGCTGTCTCCAACGGTCTGAAAGCCTTCTTGTCCGACCTGCGTGAGAGGAGATCTTCCTCTCCTCTATATACAAGCCCTTTTGCAACCCTCAGCCCTCTCTTGGCTCTTCTTGCAAGAGGAGAAGAAGGAGAAGAAGACAAACCCTAGTTTCTGTGAGAAGGACCTGACTTTGCAAGCCTAGATCCGGGAATTTGGAGCTTCGTCCGGCCATCTTCAACGACTGGGAGATAGCTAGAGCATCAGGGAAGGCTTCCCCGATCTCGCTTTGGTGTCTATATCAGTCAAGAACCCGGAGGAAGGTGTCTTTGGAGGCTTCTTGGGACTGCCCAAGGAGAGCTTCTACGAACTCTAGATTCCTTTGAAGTATTTTTCAGAGGCAAGTAACCCTCACACTTCGTCCATGTAGATGTCTAGGATGGTTTTGCTAATTTTGCATAGTTTCCTCGTGTCCTGGATCCCCCAAATCCCCTTGTTTTTGGAGCTCGGGTCTATGTTTTGCACAGACCTGAACTTGACGGCAACATCACTTGTCGTCAAGATCTTCATTAACGGCCAACGATGTTGCCGTTAAGCTCCATTAACGGCCCAAGCATGCCGTTAAGTTTATCAGGACAGTACAGTGAACTATTCTACCCTTCTATATTATTAATTTCGATGTGTTTTGCGATGAGGATATAATCTAACTCTTATATACTATGTATACAAGCTAATGTGATGAATGAGAGAACGAATGTACATTTATTTTGTGGGTGGTTGAGTTTATTCGTCTATCTAATGTGTATGCGAAAAGAATGGTAATGTATATTCACCATGATCCTAATGACCCGTGGCAAAATTTTGTTGCCCAAATTTTGTTAGACCATGTATGTATGATCCTGTCTGTGCTCTGAGTTTCTGACATTTTTCCCCATGCTTGAATGGTTATTGAAATTTCTGTTTTGCGAAATAGAAATCATGCATAGGTCATGTTAAATTTCTAGTAAATTGCGTGTTGCTCAGTAAATTCGAGAATAAATTCTGTGACCCTGCGCATGCTAGGGTGCAGACAGTGAGCTGTTAAATTTGTGACTATGTTCAACTCCATGTTAATTTGCATTATGAATAGTAATGTGAAATTGATGTTAAATTTTCTGTATCTTCATTTTGAGTCAGAAAATATGAAAATTTTCATGTGAAATCATAAACCTGAGATCAGCATGTGGTTAAAATTTCAGACTGTTTGGACAAGTGTATGATACAATACAAATTTTCCATGTAAGAAATGCGAAAAATACATGCTAATGTGGGAATAATTTGACATGTGGGGGTAATCTGATTTATGCAAATTACTGAACATGTGATTCCTGTTAATTGTAGTATCATGCCAGGAAAACAGAGCCCCATGTATGCGTGAGTGACAGAATGCAAAGAGGTGTGTGTGTCATATGTAAAAACTATGTGTTAAAAATCGCTAAAGGTGAAATGTGTAAATTGTGCCAAGTGTGACACTGCTTCCATAGAGGGCAGTGGAACCGTATCATGGAAAAGTCCCCATGAGAAGGTTCAATGTGTTGTGATCCTACGGGCATTAGGATGAAATCCTGGAGGTGGACAAGTACCACTGGTTAGGGTGGAGACTTGTTCTCCCAGTCTGCGCAGTCCAAGAGTCGTCACTGTATTGCCTAGATGACGTCTATGTGTATGTGATGTGATGTGTCCTTCTCTGGTGGTTTGGACTATGTGTCACATCACTAAATTTGAATGTGAAAATGTGTATGAGTTCATGTGTAAGAACTGTGGATGTGAACAATGTGTAAATATGCATGTGTAAAGTGTATACTATGTGAATAAGAAATTGTGTAAAAATGTGAAACCAAAGTGTGAGGTTGTGGAATTGTGATCCATGTTGTGGTAATCTGAAATCATGATAAAACAGAAAACTAAAAGTACTTATGATCATGCTTTACATGTGTAAATTGTCTAGAATCCATGTTAGAAACAATTCTTAGCGGTGTGTAAGTAATCCAATGATTGTTTGCCCTCACGTGGTGGTTTGAATGAGAATGTAGCATTCATGTGTTAGATTGTAAAGTGATGAACCATGTCAAAACAGCAAGCTTAAAGCATGTGAAATGGTTATGTGCATGTGTAAGAATGAGAAGTAACCATGTTAGTAAATGTTCATTTCACGTATGTAAACTAATCATGCTAGATTGCTTTCATGTTTTAGCTTAATTGAAAGTAGAACTTTCATGTGTTGAAATAATTAGAGAGCATGTGATAGGAGATTTTAATTTAGAAAATCTGAAAGCATGAATCATGTGTTTAAGTAGTAGAACAACCATGATAGGTTGTTAAATTCAATGACAAGCATGCTACACGATTGTGTCTTGTGAATGTTTATGTAAAACCTGCTATGACATGTACATGTATGGTATGTGTAGAGTTATTGGCTGAGTCTTTTAGACTCATTACTTGCTTCGGCGTACAGGTGTAGTAGGTGACACACCTTTGGAGGAGACCGTGGAAAGCGACTCCGAGCGCGGAGAGTAGCTAGTTTGGTGGAGCTTAGTTGTGACATTTTGGCGTTTTGATGTATGTAATTGAAACATTGTATTAGCACTATCATGGAAAGAAATGTTTAAGTGTGGACAATTATGTATTTGATTTTCAGCAATTTAATTATGTGGACTTTTTAGTTCTTTAAATGTTATCGAATCATGTATGTTAAATGTGGATGATGAATGAAATGAAGACAGTGGTTCTTTTACTTCCGCTACTCTGTTCTTATATTCACGTGTATCTCAGCTGAATGTTATTGTTGGGTAAATGTCCCACTGTGGCAACGTTCACTATATCCACGTGGGTTGGTATAACCGTACCGATATAATGAGGGTCGCTACAAAACATGTGTGTGTGCAACTGTTGCTATCGCTCGTTACTCGACGTTTCATGTGCAATGTCCACTAGCTCTCATCAATACTCTACTCGCTCATCTATTCATGATCACTCTATTATCTCGTCTATCTTGTCTATTCATCTAGTACTCTCTTGGTACCCTTTGAGCTGTGTGGCTCCTACTATTTTGAACTGTTCATGACTGTCTAGCGCTAAAATGGGTCTTGTGACTCTACTGACTTGAATGCATACTGCTGAGGGCACGAAGAGTGTCCGAGGGGCTCCAATCTAGTCTTGGGGCAGAGAGCCACCTAAAAATACCTGTAGGGGCTAATGATGGTGTCTACATTTGCACCGGTTTTGACTGATTGTTTTGAATTAGCTAGACATCTGACTGTTATACTGTTACTGTTAGTCTGTTAGTTCAGATGTACTGCACTGTTACTGTACTGCCACTGACTGTTACTGAACTGTTATTGAGCGACTACTGTCGTACTCTCTCCTTGCTCTACTTCATACTTGCTATCTTGAGTTATTGCGTTCTTTCGTGACTTATTCGCATTCAAAGTACTATACTCTCTCGTTGTCTATTGACAATGAAAGTGCTATATTCTCTTTCGGCTATCTACAGATAACCTAAGTGTCATTACTATCTCGATTGACGAAAGTTAATCCAAAGTGCTATACTATTTCGGTTGATGAAAATCAATCATAGTGCAATTTACTCTCTACATGGCCAATTACTATCTCTCTCCTTGCTATACATGTCACTTGTTACTGCTTGACAATGTCGTTACTTTCTATTGCATTGTTATCATTTTCTATCGTGACTTAACTTTAATCATCGTGCTATACCAGATTCATTTGCTATTTGAACCATGTTACTTGTGCTATTACTTTCTCAACTTTACATGACTCTCTCTATCATTAGTTACTTTGTCCTTTAAAGCATTAATTATTTAAAGTCTACTTGACTATTGAGATTTAAGTCCTACTGGGCGTTATCGCTCACCCTTCGTTATTTGTTATTGTGTCTCAGGTAAGTCGGACAATGACGTCACACACACAAGCGACCTGGAGTCAGTTGATGAAGTTACCCTAGTACCATGGAGTCTAATAATTATTGCTTTAGATTTCTTTTCAATATAATGATGTCATTGAGCCCTATGTATTGGCTCCGAATTAGTGGTTGTAATAGTCTTAGTGATTTTATAATGAAATCAAGAGTTATTCCAATTATTTCATTAGATGCTCTGATGTTTGCGTCTGTATGCGCAATTCACGTTACCATACTCATTGCTCATGTTTCCCTCTGATTTATTCCGCTGCTAAATTGGAGGGGTGTGACAGTTGATATCAGAGCCTAGGATGTCCTTATTAGGATATTTTAAGTCTAGAGATGTTCTAGGTGAACTGCCATGACCGTGTCTAAGTCAACCACCATACCTATGTGAGAGATTAGGTAAAACTTGGGGTATGCTGGGAGCTTAACTATATGTATAACCACCCTAAGTTTAAGAAGAAATTAATAAGTATTTGCTCGTAGGAACTAGAGGAGATGGCTGGCGAGTATGCACAAATGCACGAATTACAATAGGCCATACAGGGGTTAACTCAAGCCCATAACAACGTGATTAAAGCAGAAGCAAGAAATGGGGCAGGAGACTTATATGGGAATTTTCAACGAATAAATCCCCCTAGGTTTAATGGAACTCCGGATCCCGATGAAGCTGAAAATTGGGTGAAGGCGATGGAACGAATCTTTAGAGTTATGCAATGTTCAGAGCAGGAGAAAGTCCTTCTGGCAACCTTCCAATTGGACCGTGATGCTAGAGCTTGGTGGGAAGCTGCCAGTCGACAATTACCCAACATCAACATAGAGTGGGATAAATTTTTTAGAACACTTCAACACCAAATATTTTTCCGAGAGGATTCGTGAGAAGAAGGCAAATGAATTTGCCAATTTAAAACAACGAATGATGTCTGTAGCAGAATATGAAGCGCAATTTGAAAGACTAGCACAGTACGCACCACATTTGGTGAGTACGGAAAAGATGAAGACAAAAAGATTTTAGAAGGGTTGAGACCTGTGTATTGGGAAAAGTTGGCTCCACTAGACATTGAAGTATATTCAGTCATGGTATTGAGACCTCAATTAGTAGAGGACACAATGGAACTTCTTGAAAAGATCCATAAGAAGAAGGTGTTCAAAGGGAACGTGTTACTCATTCCAATGACAATAAAGGAAGAAATACAGTAGATAGCAAGAGAATGAAAGGGGAAGTGAAGCGGAAGGAAGTATGCGAATTTTGTGAAAAGCTAGGGCATCAAGTTGATAACTGTTGGAAGAGATTGGGCAGATGCTTGCGATGTGGAAGTCAACAACATCGATTCATCAATTGTCCAACAAAGAAGAACCAAACTCCACGCCAAGGATGATTACAAGCCCTTGTCGATAAAAATCTTGCCAATGAGGGTGGACAAGGTACCATCACTACACCCTTAGTTTAATTTCATATTATTTTCGCGATAGCAAAGCCCTAAGTGGGGGAAGTGATGGAATGAAATATCCATAATAAATTGGTAGACGTATCATATCATATGAATTTGGGGACCAAATTCTTTTTAAGTGGGGGAGGATGTAGCAACCCGGATAATTTAATACTTAAAATTCTGAAATAATAATTTCTTTAAATCGAAATAATAGAAACATACATACTACTATCGTATGTGCAACAACACATCGGAAAATTCCATAAAAATTATAAATCAATCCCAACTATTATCCCTAAGTGTTCCATGAAGAAATTCGTGCAACGAAATATCCGATTGGCCAAGCGTACGTCACAACGTGATCAATTATCCAAATTTGAAAACTAAGTCGGAAAACTATTAACACAGAATTATAACGGGCTCATAAATTAAATGAACATGTCGGAGATGCCTCCAACATCGGGTATTGATGACCCATTATCGTAATTGGACCAATGGACCTCTCATAGCCATGAATAAATTCAAGTAAGAAAAATATAATAAAATCCAAATTTTCTATTATTCCCTAATTAAAAAGGGAAATCCCATAAGATAAATTTCAATAAATAATGGGCTTTGATAAATTGACCATATAATATTTATTGGGACAAAATAAGGATTTTTAAAAGAAGAATAATAGGAAAATATCCTAAATTCATAACTTAAATATTACTTAAATAGAAAATGGTTATTAAAGTACTAAAATAAGTAGTTTGAGTTAGAATTGGATTCCTAAACCTACCCTAATAGGTTAGCCACGGATTTGGATCCCAACCCAACCCAAATTGGAGTTGGCAAGTATGGAAAGGCTGAAAGAAATAGGAAATCCCAAAATTTAATAGGAGTTGGAGTCCTAATGGAAATTAGAAATCTAGGGAGCTTAAATACTCTCTTAAACCTCCATGACCGACCCTAGCTCGTTGTCAAGGGTTGCTTGACCAAGAGGAGAGGCCAAGGAGGAGGAGATTTCATGGGGAGAAGGCTTCCTCAAGCTTCATCCTGAGTTCTTTAAGTTCTAGCCCTAGAAGAGAAAAGGACTCAAAGGTAGGCATTCTTACGAGCAAAACTAAAGAAATTTCGACTGTAGATTGCTCCATGTACTAGGAACAAAACCCTCAAGTTTCATAATTTTCCATCGAGCCTATATTTTCTTCATGAATTTTGAAGTTCTGCAAACACCTTGACCCGAACCTTCGTGTTTAATTTATATATTCTTGAATACTCTATCTCATGCCTTGAAATTTTTAATGGAGACACTGATGATCGTTAGAGAAGATTCACCCCTGAAAGCCCTAATTTTCATCCATCCTATCTTGCGAATTAAATCGTTGATCTCAACTATGTACTGTATCATGCACCCTATGTATTAACCTATTTGAATCATGTCGAGATCATGCTTACTTTTCAATTCCTAATTACTAGGAGTACCATTTCATGCCTAGATCGATTCGCAGTTGGTTTCATGATTTTTCATCGACTGTACAATTACTTATGATTTTATGAACGACCATGTGTCAAAAGAAAGAAAGTTGGCCCACAATCCGAGGCTCTGTCCTTTTTCCCACTCGACTCAGGCGCAAGACCTGAGAACGCGACGAGCCGATTGGCCGCGTTCTAAGGGCCGTCGCGACAAAGGGCCTTGTCGCGATCGGATCGCGACAGGGTAAACCGTCACGTTCTGGCTGTCTGACCTGAACGACCTGTCGCGATCCTCAAACAACCCTGTCGCGTTCTGTTGTCACCCCGTCGCGACCTTCATATGGGTACATCGCGTTCTATAGTTTTTCATGAAAACCCCCCTATTTTTGCAAGTCTTGTTTTCTACAGTGAACTCATGCCTGTTAACTCTCTTAACACATTAAACGAAGCTGATAAATCTTGGACATATTTTAATTAATTTAAGTTATTCACATGACTCTTTCACATTCCATAATTCTCTATGTCACATGCACACACTTGAACCATCCAATCGAACTTAACTTGGCACGAACTTACTTCATAATATATCTCTTCAAACATTTGGTAATTATACATTTAAATTGCCCTATTTTAATAAACTTGTCTACGATTTTCGTGATGTTTTGGGAATACCGCTATCGACGCTCCACTATCCTAGAATTCCCCTAGAACGTCGAGCACTTGTTTCTATATATACACTTTCTCTTGACTTAGACGAACTCTCCGTCGGATACTCCTTCTGCCAGACTAGTGAGTCTTTGTTCAAGGCCTTCGTAAGACTCCTCTGTCTATGGATTCCCACATGGTCAATGAGCTGGTTATACCCTAACACCTATGGCACCTCTAGGGATCAACAAGATCCAAATGGCCTTAGTTGCTCTCACTCTTATCTTGAATCACGCCAAACCTCTGGACCTGTGCATAATGAGGCCAGCAAAAGGGTGTGTATTCCACCTGACTGCCAACACTAAACGCGTGTGTTGTGCAACTGTTGCTATCGCTCGTTACTCGATGTTTCATGTGCAATGTCCAATAGCTCTCATCACTACTCTACTCGCTCATCTATTCACGATCACTCTACTATCTCGTCTATTCATCTAGTACTCTCTTGGTACCCTTTGAGGTGTGTGGCTCCTACTGTTTTGAACTGTTCATGACTGTCTAGTGCTAAAATGGGTCTTGTGACTCTACTGACTTGAATACATGAATACATACTGTTGAGGGCAAGGAGAGTGTCCGTGGGGCTCCAATCTAGTCCTGGGGGCGGAGAGCCACCCGAAAATACCTGCAGGGGCTAATGACGGTGTCAGCATTTGCACCAGTTCTGACTGACTGTTCTGAATTAGCTAAACATCTGATTGTTATACTATTACTATTAGTCTGTTAGTTCAGACGTACTGCACTATTACTGTACTGTCACTGACTGTTACTGAACTGTTATTGTCCTGTTATTGAGCGACTAGTGTCATACTCTCGCCTTGCTCTACTTCATACTTGCTATCTTAAGTTATTGCGTTCTTTCATGACTTAATCGCATTCAAAGTGCTATACTCTCTCGTTGTCTATTGACAATAAAAGTGCTATATTCTCTCTCAGCTATCTACGGATAACCAGAGTGCCTTTACTATCTCGATTCACGAAAGTTAATCCAAAGTGCTATACTATTTCGGTTGATGAAAATCAATCAAAGTGCAATTTACTCTCTATATGGCCAATTACTATCTCTCTCCTTGCTATACATGTCACTTGTTACTGCTTGACAATGTCGTTACTTGCTATTGCGTTGTTATCATTTTCTATCGTGACTTGACTTTAATCATCGTGCTATACCAGATTCATCTGCTATTTGAACCATGTTACTTGTGCTATTACTTTCTCGACTTTACATGACTCTCTCTATCATTAGTTACTCTATCCTTTAAAGCATTAATTATTTAAAACCTGCTTTACTATTGAGATTTAAGTCCTACTGGGCATTATCGCTCACCCTTCGTTATTTGTCATTGTGTCTCAGGTAAGTCGGACAATGATGTCACACACACCAATGGGACGGGACCAGTGTGATGAGCGACCTGGAGTCAGTTGATGAAGTTACCCTAGTACCATGGAGTCTAAAAGTTATTGCTTTAGATTTCTTTTCAATGTAATGATGTCATTGAGACCAGTCAACTGTCCGCGTGGGACTACACGCCGCGTGTAATTCAGTGCTGGTCTGATTCACGACGGGAACCCCCGACACGATTTGATATGTTTTCCCGCTTAAACGTTTTCGCCAATTTTTATATTAGTATTTAAATGCTTTTCATGAACGCGACGGGGTATCCCATCGCAATTCAAGGTAAAAGGCGACCAGGTAAGCGGTCGCAATTTACATTCTTCACAGTTAACCGTGTTTGACCGTACACTGTGTTATTAAAAGCGTCAACTGTGTAGGACGTGATTTTAGAGGCGACCCAAGACTGTTTTAATGTACTGTCCAGTCTAGTTTATTCATGTTCTTGTGTCATATCATGTCATATAGTTATGTAATGCCCTAAAAGTGTTTAACCTACATGAAAAATTGTAAGAATTTGAACATCGATTCTATGTGCGATTGATTGATTAAATGCGTCCATGTTTTCATGTGATTGTTACATATAATGATTATATTCTGTCTTGTCCATAAATTGGAAAGTGAATATGTGTTAAAAGTACTGCAACCATGTGATAGAATTGAATTGCATACATGTCAAGCATGTTTGTTAATTGCTTTCTGTAATGTTTTAATTGGTGGATTGTGGATTGAGACACGCTCTACATGTCACTTTGCACATATAGGCAGCCCTTTCTTGGGGAATTAGAAGCTCTCTGTCGATCATTCCGTATCGATAGACTAGCGACCTTTTCTCTAAGATCTCCGTAAATCTCCATACTTCATGGATTCCCTCATGAAGATCGAGTTGGTTGTACCAATGAAGTACCCGGAAGATAGAATACACTTCCTTTCTTATCTACTTCTCATGAGAGTGATTTGATATCATTGAAACCAAGCCATTAATGTAAAGATTGAACTAATTAGAATAAGCCGTTATGTTGCCGAGATTAATCTGGATCATGTCCCCTTGCATTGTTCTCTATCATCATTGACATGATCATTAGTTTATCATTGTCTAGTACATGGAAATCATGTGGCCATAAATGAATGAATGGAATTACCAGAAAACTATTGGAACTTCGGTTCACAACTATGCCTGTGCAAATAGAGCCATGTTTGGTCCTGGGAGGAGCACCTGAAATGCTTAATCGCGAGGGTATATAACCCAATGAGGTTTCTGGCAATCACCTAATTGAATGCAATATTGATCTGGGTAATTTCCAAATTGTTGTTGAATGAATGATTGATTGATTGAACTGTTATATATGAAATGGTCAATCCTATTGTACATGTCATTGTTATTGAATCCTACATGTCATTGGTATTGAATCCTACATGTCATTGTTATTGAATCCCACTTGTCATTGTCCATTGGAGTTCTACGGAATTCAACTTGAGAAATCTATTGCACATGCTACATGCTATTGAATTTCTCCCTACATGTCAAGTGATCGAACTGCATTTTTCTCATTGATAATCGTTCCATCCTACATAAGAATCGTTATTGAACCATCCTCGTACATGTTATAGTTTGGATTTGTCACTATCGTTATTGTCATGAGCATTGCATGATAGTATTCTCAATGTTAACATGTTAATTACATAAAGCATGCCCGCACCATGAGATGTAAATCCTACTGGGTGCTAGTGTGCTCACACCTGTTTTCCTTAACCTTTTCAGGTAATGAATATGAGGAACTAGAGAATGATGGGACAGGGGACGAGTGATGAGCTGCTCAAGCATACCAGTCTACTTAGCACGTCAGCCATTGAAGTTAGAGTTCATAGAGTATGTAATATATAGGTTATTTCATTTGATGTCATATGTAGTTGAGATACAATATTGGGCCCTATGTTTGGCTCTGACCATGTAAGGTGTTTAAACTAGTTGATGGAATGAAATAAAGATTATGTTGGCTGGCAATATTATTGTCTTTAATCTTGTGTTATATTTAGTTGTTACTCTGAATTACTCGACTGTGATACGCACAATTGTATCGCTCACGCTCTCGACGTTTATTTTCCACTGCTAAATGTCGGGGCGTGACATTTATGTAGATGATATTATTTTCAGATTCACTGATGAATCCCCGTGCAATTATTTTGAGAAGCTCATGTAGGGAGAATTTGAGATGAGCATGATAAGAGAACTCAACTACTTCCTTGGATTACAAATCAAGCAAAGCAATGAAGGAACTCATATCTGTCAAGTAAAATACACCATGGAACTTCTTAAGAAATTCTGTTTTGAAAATGCAAAACCACTGTCCACTCCCATGAGCACATCTACCCGGTTAGACAGTAATCCAGAAGGTATGAAAGTTGATCAAAAACTATATAGAGATATGATCGGGTCATTTCTTTATTTAACAACTAGTAGACCTGATATTTTATTTAGTGTATGCATGTGTGCAAGATATCAATCTGATCCTAAGAAATCTCATTTAATATCTATTAAGAGGATCTTTAGATATTTAGCCAAAACTCATAACTTAGGTCTATGGTATCCTAAATCTTGTGAAACTAGTTTAATTAGATATTCAGATGCTGACTATACTAGATACGAAGTAGATAGAAAAAGCACAAGTGGTGGTTGTCAATTTCTTGCAGGATGCTTGATCTCCTGGTCTTTAAAGAAGCAAAATTCAGTGGCACTATCAACAATTGAAGCTGAATATGTAGCTGTTGGGAGTTGTTGCACTCAACTCCTATGGATCAAACAACAGCTTGAAGACTATGGATTGCACATCAAGACCATCCCGCTGCTGTGCGACAGCACAAGTGCAATAAATCTTACGAAAAATCCAGTACAACACTCCAGGATGAAACATATAGAGGTCAGATATCATTTTATTAGCAATCATGTAGCTAATGGTAATATTAATATTTCATTTGTAGATACCCAAAATCAGTTAGCAGATATCTTTATAAAAGCCTTACTTGAAGAGAGATTTACGTCTCTTAGAAGGGAACTAGGCATGTGCAATTTGTAATAGATATATCTGTATGTAACTGAAATAATATAATAAATTTCAGAATAAGACTTATCCTTCCCCGCTAGATTTAAGTAAATCCATTACTATTTGCATTATCTTCTCGTATTTTGTTGTTATCTGCATTTATTGCTCCTACGTTTTAAAATAGCCTTTATGTCCTTCTGTTACGTCAGTAATCCTTCCCTCACCCATTCACTTTCTCTCTCTCTCTTATCTCTTTTGACTAGAAAGCCTGTAAAACCCTCATCAACTCCGGCATCTCTCTTTGTGCTTTCGAAGAAACTCTCACTTCCCGCTCAAATTTATTGAGGGGTTCTGTTCCTTCTTCTCCCACGATCCTCCACCCTACCTTGCTCGATTCCATGGCCGCTTCTGGGAGTTCTGACAGCATGGGTGGCTACAACATCGCCTTCCTCACAGCAGATCAACAAGAGTGATTCTCAGTCGTGAAGAAAAAGCTTTGTGGGAACAAGGCAGTGGACCTAGAAGACCTGGAGAAGCATGGCATGCACAGTGCGGTCGAAGCTCTTCAGCGGTTGAAATGGACAGGCATGTGCACAATTTTAGAACCTAGCTATCCGCACTTGGCGAAGGCTTTCTATACCTATTTGAAGATAGAAGAAAATGGGTCTCTCACCTCTACAGTCAAAGGTACATCCATTCAGATCACCCTTGACTTGTTGGAGAGATTATTTAGATTTTCTACAATTGGGCATAGTATGGTGGAGTCGATAGATATTCATGCAAAGGGGCTAGGGATTATTGGAACATAATATAAACTGAAGGATGGGAAGATCGACATCAACCAGTTCAATGCTTTCAACAAAATTCTGCATTTTATAGTTTGTCAGATTATAGTGCCAAGGAGTGCTACTTTTTCATCATGCACTAAGGGAGATGCAGATATGATGTTCTGGGCCGTTTAGAAACAAGACATCAACATGGCTCAGGTTATAATAGAAAGGATGAAGTTTACTATAGAAGCTATTTGGGACAGAAAGAACAAATTGGCAGTGTCCCTTTCCTATGCCCATTTACTCACAAGGATTTTCAATCACCTTGAGATTGATTTGAAGGGAGAATTGATGGAGAAGATGGGTCAGCCCATTCGATCTAAAAACTTCAAGAAGAGTGGTTTTTCACTTGTTGGCAATGTGTGGACAAAGACTTCAGTGGCAGAAGGAGAAGCCATTATCGGAGAAGCTTCTGAAGCTCCACAAGTTCAAGAAGAAGATGTTGCTATCAGAGAAGAAGAGCCTCCTGTATCTGAAAGGAAAATTGAGGATATTGCACCATCGTACATTGAGCCTGTTGGGCCATCTGCTGAAGAAGTGAAGCCTCCTATAGTCCCTACACCTGCTATTATTGAAGAATTTGTTGCTGAAGGTGCTGCTCACACTGAGGGGGAACATGAAGACATTCAGAATGAGGAAACCCCCAGTGCTCCTACAGTAGAAGTTGCTATGGAGGAGAGCCATGAAGACTTAATTCCAGAGGCTGTGGCACCAGGCCACATTGAAGATGTCCAGATGGAGGATGCTCCAGCTCAGGGGGAGCCAGAAGTTCAAGGGGAGCCAGATATTTAGGGGGAGCCTACTGCTAGTGCCTTTGCAGACCAAATTCAGGAAGGTTTGGTTGAAGATACCTCAGATGAAGATGTTGAGTCTGTTGCTGGCTCTAGAGGTAAAGGAAAAGGTGTTGCCTCAAGAATTCCCTTGCTCACCAGGAAGGCACACCACAGATCCAGGAAGAAGAAGAATCATGTGCACTTGGAGCCAGTCATTGCTAGACTAAATGCTCATGGGAAAATCTTGTGCTCTTTGCAATCAGATGTAACATCTATACTCCTTATTCAAAGCACTGAAGCCAAGGAGAAGATTGGAGCAATCAAATCTAAGCTCTAGGAGATGAGAAGTGAGTTGGGTAGCTTAAAGAAGTTGGTGACTGATTTATCAGAGTTTGTGAGGGTGCATTTATCAGCTCCTACCCCTCCTGCTCCCACTCAGTCTGTACCAGAGGTTAGTACAGGGCCACCAGGGCCTTCTGAACTAGTAGAGCTAGTTGCTAGGCCATCAGGGCCATCTGTTGAGGAATCAGGGCCATCAGGGTCCTCTATAGAGGATGTTGGGTCATCAGGGCCATCAATTGCAGAATCAGAGCCACCAGGGCCATCCTTGAAAGAGTCAGGGCCATCAGGGCCATGTGCAGTTGAAGATATTGGTGTTGGGCCATCCGGGCCATCCAAGCAAGTAGAGTCAGTGGCAGGGCCAACCGGTCCTCAAGTTTCAGTAGAGGAAGCTGTTGTGCCCCCAGGGCCTTCTCACCCTCCTAGTCTTCAGACTCCCACCCCTTCCTCTCCACCTACATCATTCACTGGCCCACCTGCACCTGAATCCTCCAAGAAACCTCTTCCGAAACACATCACTTCTCCTACTCCTTTCCCTGCTGCCTCCTCTTCATCACCTCTCCCTTCCTCTTCCATTCCTCATCGAACATCTGAGGCACCTCCTACCTCATCCTCTTATGCTGGTCCCTCTTTAGCTAGTCCTTCTTCTGCAGGACCATCCTCTCAACCTCCTCTCACTTCAACTTTTGCTTCCTTTCATCCACCTACTCCACCCTCCTTCATCACTATCATTCCTGAGAGTGCCAGTGTCATTCAACATACTGTGCATGACATCAAGGATGAGTTTTAAGAAGCCATCCTTCGTACAGTTCTTGCTCTCTCTGCTCACATTTACAAGACTGATTCCCAACCTTCCTCTAGTCCTGTCTCCAAGAAAAGAAAAACCTGAAAGGAACTTGTTTTTCCTTCATCACAAGTTCTCTTCCCCCCTCTATGGTACTCTCTCTCAATTGTCCACAGAAGAAAAACCTTATATGTTGAATATCTCCAAAAGTGCACTTTTGTAGCCACTTTTGGTCTTCCCTAACTTAACCTTTCTGAACATCTGAATATCATTCTTCCTACTTCTTCTTTTCCTAAGGCTGAACAAGCTAAAATCCTATCTACTGCTGAGTCCAAGATTGATATCAGTGGGCCAGGGCCAACAAAGCACTCTACAGAAAATTTGAGGTTGCCAGGGCCAATACATTTCCACCCTCAGACCACCCTCCTACCTTGTCTGAGTGGTTTGTATGCCAGCATAGATCTTCTTGGGGTCCCTTCATTCAGAAGGAGATTAAACTGGTTAGGCACTTCCAGATGTACCAAGATTACTGCTTTGTAAACCGCTTGCCGGAGTTTCAGCTTGGCTAGTTCAGGGCAGCTATTGCTCAGCTTCGAATAGAGAACCTAGTCAACACCCCTCTTCAGGTTGACTTTGCAACTTTGAAGATGCCTGAGATTGCATTTCTCCCCAAGCTCCACTTTCTTCTTATGGACTATGAGGTGGGTCCTATAATTTTTGAGAGATTTGCAAGAGTCATCGCCAGGATCTTTGTTCAGAGGGGAACTCCTCTTGCATTCCATAGATTCCTGTTCAGGGAATATGAGAGAGGCTTCATCAAGTCATCAGTTCTAGCTCCACTCCTTGCAGAGTCTGAAAGGTTTGTTAACACTAACTGATGTAAAGCCTATGTTGAGGCTACACTTCAGCTTGAGTACTTGAATTCCTCTCTGAGCAAGTCCAATCAGCTGACCCTCTCTCCAGAGAAATTCATGGACCTCAACTCCATAAATCTAGTTTCAGATCCGTATTCAACCTGGATTGAGAGGTACAAAATCTATGTAGCTTTACAGAAGGATTTGATTGCTCACAAGCTTCATTATCCTCTTTTCATTGATAAATTCGTTCAGCAAGCAAGTTTTAGAACCACTAGTCTCTACAAGTCCATCCTCAGCAATCAGGAGTACACCAAGTTCATAGACGAGCAGAGGCTAATCCACATCAAAAGACTAAGTCCAGAGATGGGGCCCTCTTATGATATTAGTTGGGGTGTATTTAAGGATCTTTTAGAAGAGCAGGAAGTCCAAGCTTAATTGGTAGCTTATTACTCACCATGCTTCTCGGTTGTCTCCTGCCTTCTACATGCCTACCCCCTCTAATGAATGAAATTTCCCTTTTTGGCTCCATTTATCTTTATCTACCTCTATCTTTTCTCTTCTGCTTATCTATTTCTTTTTGCTTTGTGACAAAAACAGGGAGAAATTATTCTGAAATACATACCTAAAAAATTTTCGCAAATTTATTTCAGTCTTTTATATGTATGTAATTATTTATGTTTTGTCATCACCAAAAAGGGGGAGATTGATGATCAGTCCATCCCCATATAATTTATTATTTATTATATATATATTTTGTAATTAAAAAAACTTTGGAAATATTTATCTAACATCATGTTGCTGAAGTTCATCAACATGCACCAAATCAATTAAAATTAATAAGTTGTCTACACACACTGTTATTTGAAGTTCAATGCATATGTTTTGTCTAAGTATACATCGACTTCTTTGATTGAGCAATGATTTCATCATAAGAACATCGATTTTGGTTTTACATTGACTTCACTTAAACAACGACTCCCTTAGAAAGACATCGATTTTGTTTCACTTAAATATTGATTTCGTTTCACTTAGACATCAACTTCGTTGCTACAACGACTTCGTAGAAACATTGATTTCGTCTCACTTAAACATCGACATCGTTGCCACAACGACTTCATAGAAACATCGATTTCGTTTCATTTAAACATCGACTTCATTGTTACAATGACTTCATAGTAACATCGATTTCGTTTCACTCAAACATCGATTTCGTTGCTACATCAACTTCGTCTCACTTAAACATCGATTTCGGTAGAACATCGACTTCATGTGAAACAACAACTTGACTAGAACAACGACTTCGTTTCTAACAACAATTTCATTTATACATTGACTTCAGCTCAACAACGACTTCAGTTAAACAATGACTTTGTACAGAACATCAATTTCCTTGCATTCATACATGGATTATGTTTACATCGACTTTATTTCAACTTGGATTACACTATCACATGGATTATGATTATATCATCGATTTGATATCAACATCGACTCTCTATACAAAGACTGTCTCCAAAACATCAACTCTCTTGGGTTAACGATTATGATTTAGACAGCTGTTAAATATTCTTATTTAAATTCTCTTCAAACATTCTTAAGTTTCATTTCACACAATATTCAAATATATTTCAAATCTTTGTGGACTTCGAGTCTTCCCGCAAATTAGGTTGTATCTTGCTGTCTCTAGCATTTATTGTGATGGTACAAATCTTTGCACGATATATCTTTGCTTATCTTACATATGTCACATAAAGTCACGCCTTATATGATGACAGAATGGCATTTCTCTTTTGGTGTATCTTCATACAGCACGACTACTAACGTTGACTGATAGTTTAGACAAAGATAAGTTGTCTATGTGTCAGCATTTATTGTGTGCAGGATTTCTGGTAGAAACGCACCTTGCAAAGATGGACCTATCAACCTGACAAGAGGATAGAAGATTCAGACAATCTTTCCTTATGAGTGTGTGTGTCAATCCGAGCATTAATAACTGCAGGCTCACTTGCTCCATACTTCGGACCAAACGCTCCAACGTGCATGAAGATATGAGACAACGGATACTACAACGGTCAAATTATTTCAAAGAAGATAAATAGAAGACTGGTGTCTCCATACAATATAACTTTTACAGTTCTGGAACAACCTTTGAGAAGCTTGAAGATCTCAGTCATTTGTAGAACAACTAGAGCTAGCTCGTCTATTCAAACCTTCTGTAGCTCTTAGCTCTCCACAGCAAATTGCCTAGCCTTTGAGAGCTTAAGTAGATCTGAGAGAGAGTCCATTGTTGATAATCATTGTCTCTCAGACCTTGCCTCAGATCAAGCAGTGTGTATAAGCTTGATCTTGGGGCCTTCCATTTTTACTCATTCTTCTTGAGTGATCCTCTTCGGGTGTGAAGAGAAGACCTGTTGCATCAGGTGGTTCAGCTCCTGATCTTCTGGTAAGAGAAGAGAAGCCCAGCTGCAACTGGATGTGTAAGTGTCCTTGAAGGGGACTGTACCCTTGCTTAGTGAAATCCAAAGTTGTTTCTTGGGGACTCAACATAGGACTCCTTAGGATAGGAGATCCGAACCGGAATATTTCCTATTGTCTGTGTGCTTGTTCTCTTTGTTTAACACAAACTCTAAATATCAAACTTAGTGTTTTATGTCAAGTGTTTTATTTACAGGAATTACTCTAAAAGAAATTTTAGCAATCCATTCACCCCCCCTCTAGGCTTGCTATTTGGGCAACAATTTTATCCCAACGGTAAGGTCGTGGTAGCAAAGGAGTAGTGTGATGATGGCGTGGAGAAAGAAGAAGAAGGTGTGGATGACAGCAGGAGGGGGTGAAGCTTTTTCGGGCCTTGGACGACATTACCAGGGAGTCTGCGGAGAAGAAGTAGCTCCCCCAGTTCCTCTTCGAGGGGGCTCCCAAGCTAGTGAATCAAGACTTGGAGGCTTTACCCTTCACACCCATCGCCAGGACCGCCAGTGCCGGCGCACTGTGGTCAGGGAGGAGGACGCGAACCAGATAGAGGCATAGCCATGGTGGTGATACTCACATGAACGACGATGGTAGGGGAGCTTGGAAGGACACCGTCAAGGGGATGGAGGTGTTGGAGTTGTCGAGTGAGCCGCCCCTCTTGATCCCTTTCTTCCTCCTCCACCTCCTCAAGGCCGAGGAGCTCCTTACCATACCCGCAACTCTGCTCCTCCAGGTCATTGCCCAGGTCAAGCAGGTCGTCCACAAAAAAATGATATGATATCTTGTTGATGAGCAAGAATGTGTGAGATCATGGGCTGTAATGGGCCCCAACGAGCCAACATGGGTTTTACTTATTTTGATCTATTGGACTTGGGTTGGGCCATCTTGATCTTGGGTTGGGTTGGGCTTAAATTGGATCAGTCCAAACCCACCCATTGACACCCCTACCCCCCATCCCCCCTCCCCCGCTCCCCCATCACTGCAAGGGTTCCCCCTTCCCCCAACACCCACCGCGTAGTGCTGCAGCCCTCCCCTTCCCCCCCTACCACTGCAAGTGCAACCCACAGCCCCTACTCCCCACACTACTGCAACCCCTCCCCCACCTCTCACCGTGTCATGCCGACCATGCCTGGGACTGTGAAGTCCCACGCATGGATCGCAGCAGCCCAACCATAGTTAAAAATCTCATTTGTGTAAAAATTAGCCATCCAAAGTTTGTGAAAGTGCATTTTAGCTCGAAATTAACCTATCAGTTAACTAAACATTCTCCAAACAACCTCCTTAATTTTCATTGTCCAAACAATCTAACTTGTTCCCAAGCATGTAGTAACATAATTGCTAGCACATAAGCTAAACCTACATGAAAAATAAAATTATTGCCTGTAGATCAACAGAAAGCCAATCAAATGGAGATAAGATCAGAGGACCCCGGTTGGGTCGATCGGTTAGAACTCTTGCTTAAAAGCAAGAGGTCCCGAGTTCGATTCCTGGGGGGGGATTTACCTGATTTACATGCAATCCTCGAGGTGTGTAAATCCGAGGTTTTTCTGGTCAAGTGGGGTAAGGGCAATACGGGTATACGGAAAGTAGGAGCTGCCAAGTCCTGACCTTGGAGTTCACGAACACCAATCCTTGAGTCCACAAAGCCACACGGGGCGGGATTTCCTCGTTATCAAAAAAAAATGGAGATAAGATCACCCTCATAAACTGGCAGATAGCACCCGAACACAAGAACTGAGGACGTACGTGTATAATATCTGCTAAATACTTGCACAAGGGGCCATCAAATAATTTATCTACGTAGATAAAACAATATAAAGAATTGCCATCCATCTGTGTATGGACAAGAATTAAAAGATCTGATCAAACTGAGGAAAGAATATGGAAGAGATAGAGGGCTACCGGTGGTCGACGTGCACCATGGGAGGACCTAATTACAAGCAAGGGTCGTCAATTAAGTGCGACTTCCACGATCGCTATATGTTATTATATTCTCCTTCACAGAGGGTGAGAAGATCATGGAACTGCATATTTCGGAAGGAGAGAACCCAACATCCGAACATGATCTGTAATAGAAATGGCTTGGATAGCAATACGAAGCAGTTGGTGTGAAGATGGGGACGTCCGGCAAGAACAGGCAAGTGGAAGGGGGATAAAGCACTGCCGGAGGAGACACAGCTGGCGCTGCGGGCGACACCTGCACCCCGTGCGCGTCCTCGTCCCCGGAATTCTCCGACGTGGTTGACGAGTCATCGCTCCCCGCAGGCACGGCCTTCACGCCGTCGCATTCGGACCGCGCGCAGCCTCGAGGCCGTGACTGCGCAGGCGGTGGCCGGGCCGACGACCCGCTGGTGTTATAATCGATGGAACCGACCATGCCGGTGAGCTTCTGCACGAGAGCCATAAAATTGTGGGGCTCCGTATGGATAACCTTGGGCGATTGCGTGTAGATGATGACCGGCCGGCGCTGCTGCCGCTGAAGATAATGATGGCTATTAATGTTGCCGCTGGAGGCCACCGAGTTAGACGAGGACGGCGACATCGGCGGCGGCGGCAAATGAGCCTTGCGGATGAGGTAGGAGTCCTTGAATATCGTCAGTGGCGAGGGCCGAGCGCTGCCACCACCCTCTCTTGATGGGCTCATGCCGGTCGAATCTCAGAGAGAGGGAGAGATAGAGAGAGAAAGATGTCAAAGGCTCGACCCACCTTAATTAAACGGAAGAGATGGAGATGAAAACTTGCAGGAGGAGGAGGTTAGGGGAGCTGTGCTATGCTATGTTGAGAGAAGGCGAGAGAGGATGACGGAGGGAGGAGGAGAAGAAAATGAGAGACCTAATATATATAGGGCATCACGCGCCACGTTGGGTGGGAGGGGTTGTGGAAATGGCGGTGACGTTGATGATGACGGGTGAGATGAGGTGGGATGGGGAGGCAGCCAGCGATTCTGACCGTTGACAGCGACGACGGGGAAGTTGTTGTTTCCATTACGGAGACTGGATGCGGAAGGTGGTGGCATTGCGGCAGAAGCCGGAAAAACGCAGGATCCCCTTGATCGACGACGCTTGCCGGTTCGCCATGTGAGGCGAAGAAGAACCGCGCGCGACCGCTTCCTTTGCCTCCGTTGGATTGGGTTGGCTGGCTGCCAAATCTGATGATCCCGTTTAAAATAGTCGTAAATTATACCTTTAACAAGGTCAGTACATTATATCGCTTATCACCTTTAGTACCCTCAATAATGGCCCCGCAAAGTTTCTGACCGTGTCGGAGGACTCCTAAACGGGCCTTCACCTGCGTCCGAGAGAATTCCTAAATATGCTCATGTCCCACATGGTTCACCTGAGTTTTTGGCCGATGAAGGAGGATCTTATGTACATCCTCGATTGTGGTCAAACAATGTCTAATCCATCTCTCTATAAAATCCTGACTTGAATTTCTCTCTTATGGCATAATATAAATTCATATTGTGTAACAATATATTTTTGGATCTTTCTTTTTTCAGCATGTTTAGTGACAGAAAGTCAGGAATTGCTTAAGTGCAACGATTCAGATGTCATATAAATATTTTAGACAATTCATCATAGTAATATATATATATATATATATATATATATATATATTGTGGATTGGTTTTCCTGTTCGGACCTGGGCCGAACAGGCCTCCACTGAGAATAGAAGGAAGAGACAGTCACCGGTACGGACGATGGCCTGCGAAATCCAGAAGGGATCAGGGGGGCCCAGTTGAAGGACCGAGAAGAACCCTCTGATGCCTAAGTCAGGTCGGACTGCAAAGGAGGCAGGAATGGAAGGTTCTCTAGTGTGTGTTCGCAAGTGGGCGAGTGTGCCTAAGAAAGATTGCGTACCTTTGCATAGGGATCGCCTGTGCCTTTTATAGGCAAGGGAGACGAGGCGTCCGGATGCAATCTCCTTCAATTATGATCGAAGGGACGCGTCGGTTGGAGTCCCCAGACGAGGAGTTGTTCATTTAGGACGCCTGTTAGGATCCCTCGTGGTTAATGCTCTTGATCATGGGACGCGTGTCGCGCCGCCGTATTAATTGCCTTCAGGAGACGAAGGGCTGTTCAGGGTCCTCTGGCCAAGAGGTGCCGAGCAGGGGCCTGTTCGGTTACCGGCTAGGCTGTGCGGTGCTCGGTGCTCGAAAGCGCAGCGGTGTTCGGTGATAAGCCACAGGAGGTTCGAGCACGGTCTGTTCGGTAGACCGTGTCCTGGTCGAACAGATTGTGGGGTGCCCGGAGACCTTTGCCTGAACTCGAGGACATGTGGCTCGATGACTGGAGCCTAGGCGTCCTGAACAGCCATGATGGGCCTGCAGACCTAGGAGGCTAGAAATGACCTCCACACTTGCCCCCCACTCTCTCAAGCCTACTCGGGTTCCGGAGCACTTGAGAAGGGAGGTGTCTACTCGATGTCACCCTCGCATTAAATGCGATACCGACCGCGGCTGTGTGCACGGCCTCAGGACGACACCATTGGAACTCTCCTCGAGGATGGAGTTTCATGATGGCAGAGGTGATGTGTCGCATTGCGAGTGCGGAGCGGCATGTTTGAATGGTCCGTTGGAGTGGGAAAATTGCCACTTTCACCTTCGAATTTCGCGCCTCCCTTCCTTATAAGGAAGAGGAGGGGAGAAGGCGGGGCCTCACGCTTTACTCTTTCAGAAGAGCTCTCTTCCTCGCCACTGCTCGTCACCTTCCTCCTGCTTCCTCGCTACTTTCTATCTTCTCCTAGCCTTTTGTCGCGCCCTCCCCCCACTACAAGGAAAAGCAGTATTTCTGACGGACATAATCCGTCGGAAATCCGACGGTAATCCGTCGGAACATGATCCTTCTGACAGATTTCCATCCGAAGCTCGTCGGAAATTGTCTGTCGAAAATTGTTGGTCAGAAATTACCGACGGACGAGAATATCGTCAAAAATAGGTCGTAAAACACCGACGGATAAATCCGTCGGAAATACGGTCTGTATTTACCGACAGAAACCCGTCGAAAAAATCCGTCAGAAATATAGACGGACTTACCGACCGATTGCTTCCGTCGGTAATTTAGCATTTCCGACGGAAACAAACCGTCAGTATTTACCGACAGAAATCCGTCGGAACAATCCGTCAGAACTATAGACGGAAGTACCGACAGATTTATTCTGTCGGTAATGTAAATTTCCGACGGATAAATATTCGTCGGAATATCTGTCGAAAATGTGCAGTATATTTTTTTTTTAAATTGACAAATAAAAAAGATTTTTCAAACCTACTACAATATTCATAAATTTCACAGATACTCATGGTCAACATAATATCATAAACTACAATAAATATAAAATCATACAAAATAATAAATACAAAAAATCAAGACAGATTTGTTGGATCGTCTGCTGTCCCTGCCTCGTCATCGTCAGGTGCCGGAGGTGGATCCTATATTAAAAAAACATAATATGAGAATCATTAATAATAATTAAAAGACACACATTATTTTAAAAAATTAAATTTAAAATATGTGATTATTTCTAAAGTTTAATTAGATACTATTTTTAGATCCATCGTTTCTTGCCAGTTTTTTACATCTGTCATTTCAATGCCCAACCCAATCCGGAGATCCAAATTGGATTCTGTCAGTTCCCACACGTCACTTAAACCCACCCGGTCGTGTCGGAGAAAACGACATGCCGATCCGATCCCTATTTGGGATTTTGGACCCCCGGGTTGTGTGTTTTGACCCTTTATATATACTTGACTATTTTTTAGATCCGTCATTTCAATGCCAACCCCAATCCGGAGATCCAAATTGGATTCCATCAGTTCCCACACGTCACTGTAACCCACCCGGTCGCGTCGGAGAAAACGGCACGCCGATCCGATCCCTATTTGGGATTTTGGACCCCCGGGTTGTGTGTTTTGACCCTTTATATATACTTGACTATTTTTTAGATCCGTCATTTCAATGCCCAACCCAATCCGGAGATCCAAATTGGATTATGTCAGTTCCCACACGTCACTTTAACCCACCCGGTCTTGTCGGAGAAAACGGCACGCCGATCCGATCCCTATTTGGGATTTTGGACCCCCGGGTTGTGTGTTTTGACCCTTTATATATACTTGTTGTTTTTTAGATCTGTCATTTCAATGCCCAACCCAATTCGGAGACCCAAATTGGATTCCGTCAGTTCCCACACGTCACTTTAACCCACCCGGTCGTGTCGGAGAAAACGGCACGCCGATCCGATCCCTATTTGGGATTTTGGACCCCCGGGTTGTGTGTTTTGACCCTTTATATATACTTGTTGTTTTTTATATCCGTCATTTTAATGCCCAACCCAATCCGGAGATCCAAATGGTATTCCGCCAGTTCCCACACGTCACTTTAACCCACCCGGTCGTGTCAGAGAAAACGACATGCCGATTCGATCCCTATTTGGGATTTTGGACCCCCGGGTTGTGTGTTTTGACCCTTTATATATACTTGCTATTTTTTAGATCCGTCATTTCAATGCCCAACCCAATTCGGAGATCCAAATTGGATTCCGTCAGTTCCCACACGTCACTTTAACCCACCCGGTCGTGTCGGAGAAAACGGCACGCCGATCTGATCCCTATTTGGGATTTTGGACCCCCGGATTGTGTGTTTTGACCCTTTATATATACTTGCTGTTTTCTAGATCCGTCATTTCAATGCCCAACCCAATCCGGAGATCCAAATTGGATTCCGCCAGTTCCCACACGTCACTTTAACCCACCCGGTTGTGTCGGAGAAAACGGCACGCCAATCCGATCCCTATTTGGGATTTTGGACCTCCGGGTTATGTGTTTTGACCCTTTATATATACCTGCTATTTGTTAGATCCGTCATTTCAATGCCCAACCCAATCCGGAGATCCAAATTGGATTCCATCAGTTCCCACACGTCATTTCAATTGAACGCCCTTTACACTTATGTTAGGTTAATTAATTTATATTTCTTTTTTCCCCTATTGACATTCTTTAGTAGTTTCATCTCATCCAAAGTATATGAAATTAATACTAATACTGACTGAGGTGCTGGCTGTGTGGGGCGTACTCCCTGCATGGCTGAGATCAACTGCTGAACCATATTGCTGAACTGCGTCTGTAGCTCTTCCTGCTGTGTCTGTAGCTGTGCCCGTAGCTCTTCCCGAATGAGGTCTCTAATCTCAAAGTCTTAAACGGGAAGGTTCATTGACACGGGCTTAACACGCTCTCCTGAGGTGTGTGCAGTGAAAAAATGCTATACATGCATAGATCAAATTTAAAACCCAAATAAATATGAAAGGAATATGAAAACAAAATCATACATGTGAACAAGCGCAATAATAAACCAAATTCATACATACATGTACATGAATTGCATTAAAGTAAGAAATACAATACTAATCACTAAACTGAAAGTAAGCAATTAAAACAATCCATATAATAGTGTCATATTGAAATAAGTTTGAATTAAGGATCTAATAGCCACAAAAAAGATTTTGTACTCATTTTTTTAAATGCTATAAATTGATATGTAACCTCATTAGAGTTTGAATTGAGATGTAACCTCATTTTGTACTCGTTTTTACACTTCCGTCGATGCTTTATCAATACCATGTTAATGCCATAAACTATGTGAATTTAATTGCTACTCAAAGATAATATAGCTCATCTCCTCTAATCACAACTCGCTTCTCGATGTCTATTTGATATTATTAATAGGATTTTGCTCAAAATTGCTGGATCTTATATCTTGGTCTTGAAATGCATCCTCTATTTGTAAAGATTTGTATCTATTATGTCTCAGGTGGCCTCTTGTGTGATAGATTATGTTTTTTCTACTTTTCTATCTATATAGGGAATCTTTTAGTGAATCAAATAATTTTTTAGTAGATGCTAATACATTTTTTAGTACCATCTGTTGAAATGAATCTTCTCTCTCTCTCTCTACATTAATTGCATCTAAGTATGGATCTAATACTTGAATCAACCATTTAATTTTTCTATTTTTCATCTAGCTAGGGAGTCAGTTACAAAAATAAAAGATTGATCTTTGAAAGCCTCTTGTTTATGATAAGGCTCTGGTATGTGTGTTGTCCAAAATGGACGGATTATATATATAGGAAGATTGAGAATGGCCACCCATGGATGTCAGTGTAGAGTATTGTCTAGGAGTTGTGCCACTTCTCGATTGGCCTGCTTCATCATGGAAGAGTGATTCAAAATCACCCATAACCCATGTCTCAACTCTACTCTCATGAAAAGCACGTTGATAGTCTTGCCCATATAGGCCGCACATAGTGACATGGACATTTAGGTCTTGAGATGGGAAGTACTCATCATCAAAAACCTCCTTCCTCTTATCCAATAGTCTTCAACCTCTTCTTTGCCCTAATTTGCCTCATGTGTTGGACCATTCTGATTTTGACCTTATATAAAATACTTGTACCTAGCACATGTGCCTCCAATCAAATGCTTTTGCAATCAGAAGACACCCCCCCCCCCCCCCACCATGATACTCAATGTTATAGTAGTTATATTGCCACCAATGTCTTCTACCCTATCCTGCCATATTACAATCCTATGTCATCTATTTGCACTCTCTTTATGGAGAATAACATTGAACTATTGAAATGCTTCTGTCTTAGTGTTGAACATTAATCAACGGACTCAAATATGACATCCACATTTCAATTGCTCAATTTTACTTAAAATGTATAACATACACCAATTTTATTGCAAAAAATACACAATTTAGCTGTAATAAAATATATAATATTTCAAAGTTTAAACTACATCATTAAATCTCTAGCAACCCTTTAAATTTATAAATCAATATTTAATAATTTATTTTATTTATAATTTAATCAATTTCATACAATAACATTCTAGAATAATTTTAATGTAATTAGTGGAATTAGTAGTTCTAAGTTCCTACAACATTTCTACACCACTAGAATAATTTTAACATTAGAGGGGGGCAGGTGGGGGGGGGGGGTGGGAAGGGGAGGGGGACATCGTGCAGGGGGGTGGGAAGGGTGGGAAGGGGAGGGGGGCCATGTTGGGGGGGGGGGGGGTGGGGAAGGGGAGGGGGGCATCGCGTAGGGGGGAGGGGGGCCGGGTGGGAAGGGGAGGGGGGCCAGGTGCAGGGGGGGTGGGAAGGGTGGGAAGGGGAGGGGGCCGGGTGGGGGGGGTGGGAAGGGGGGGGGGGGCATCCAGTAGGGGGGAGGGGGCTGGGTGGGAAGGGGAGGGGGCGTGTGCAGGCAGGGTGGGGGGGGGGGGGGGGGGGGGGGGGGGCGGGTGGCGGGGGGGGAGGCGAGGTGGGCCGGAGGAAGGTGGCGGGGTTGGGGAGAGAGGGGGAGGTGGAACTCACCGGGAGAGGGGCACCAGCGGCAAGCGACGGCGAGAGGCGTAGGGGCGGCGGTGAAGGCGCGAGTGGCGACCGGCGTCGACGACCGGTGGCGAGGAGAGAGAGAGAGAGAGAGAGTGAAAGAGGGGGTTTTGCGGGACAAGGTATAGGAGGTTTACCGTCGGATATTCCGACGGAAAATGTTGTTAGAAAACGCACAGAGTGCAGCGGAAACACGATTTCCACAGATAGATATCGTTGCCGGTGGTCGGATCAAACACAAAACGGTAAACCACGCACAGGCAGATCTCATCTTTACCTTTGCGGGGTTGCATAACTCCCGAATCCGGGGAGGAGGTGGCGCAGGAGGCTCCGGTGCTTCAAGCCATTCAAGTGTCCGGCCTCTAGACATATCCACGTGAGCTCCGGACGCAGACGGGATCTCCTCTTTCTCCACGCGTCTCCCGATTCTCAGCTCCACCATGTGCCAGAGAGAGGAGAGAGAGGGGGGGGGCGCCCTGGGAGAGAGAGAGGAGGGGGGCGGCCAGGTTAAGCCTGGAGCTTGGCTCAGGGTTTAACACTCAGCGTATATTTATAGACACCGCGGCTTTTCATAAAAACCCAGTCATTGTCTATAAAGAACACCTGCCCAGTCTGCTCGAACTCTTATGCGTGTGACCCTCTAGGCCCAAACTGCTAGTCCAGTTTTTCAGCCCATTAAGCTCAATACTCTTTATTGACTTATGGTAATTAATTAACATCTCATATAATTAATTACACAATCAATCAATTATCGTCTCACAATAATGACGGGCTTCCAATCAAGTTGGTTGCCAAGCAACACCACTTGATCCTGGAAAGCATTGGGGTTCAGCAACCCATTCAAGGAACCTTTGTATCATCAGTTACCACGTGACTTTAATTAATCCTTCGCTCGTACAGCTGCTCCCGAGTGCACTTAGGGTATGGTCAACTGTCAAACCCTAATGTGTGGTACCTCACTTGGTTTAGATGCTGCATAACAATATTAGAAAACTCCTTTTCTGATAAGTTTGTCTTGCCCTGGCCAGGGACTATCAGGCATCCTTCCTAGAGCATTCACTCTCCTCCATTAAGAGCCGAGAGCGAGCGATCCCATATTGACCACACAATCACCTTCGAAGGTATTCCGCTAGATCCGACCACTTACTTGATTAAGACCTCATGGCTAGAGATCTATAAGTCAAGGTCAAAACCCAGAAGTCCACCAACAAGGTGTCCTTGGTGTCTCAGGTCTAAGGACCAATCACGCCACTGTGACAATGAATCTAGCTGGTTGACAGTAAGGTAATATTACCATCCAGCGATTCATAACGGATCAGTTCAGTGAACTCATTCTCCAATGAGCACCTACAGATTCACCTTAGTGTCTCCACACAGTGACTATGAGACCAGTCACCCTCATCATATGAGCAGGTGCAACCTGTACTAGTCTAACCGGATATCCGATGTCCTTCTCGAATATCCTCCGACTAGGAACAATTAAGAATATACGTTTAAAGGATATTAATCTCATTGTTATGATCCATCATAATTAATATCCATTGCGCATATTCATGGACTTCATAATGAAATGATAAACGAATTATACATAATGAATATAAAAGCCTTATTATTATTATCAAAGAACAAGATTGTACAAGTTATGACTGCTTGACGGACACCTATAACTAACAATCTCCCACTTGACTAAAGCCAATCACCTTTATGTCTTAAACCCATAGACTCTAGGTGGCGCTCAAACACAATTTGAGATAGAGGCTTGTCAATGGATCTGCAATGTTGTCGACTGAAGGAACTCTTTCCACACATACATCTCCTCTAGTGATTATCTCCCTGATCAGGTGAAATCGCCTCAGAATGTGCTTCGACTTCTGATGATAAGACCGCGGCTCTTTCGCTTGCGCAATGGCCCCATTGTTGTCACACAGTAATGGGATTGGATCAGAGTCACCTGGCACCACACCAAGGTCGGTGATGAACTTCTTCATCCACACTGCCTCCTTAGGCGGCTTCAGCTGCAGCAATGTACTCAGCTTCTGTCGTCGAGTGTTGCAGTGGTTTCTTGCTTGGAACTCTTCAGCTCACTGCACCCCCGTTCAAAGTGAACACAAACCCAGATGTAGACTTGCTATCATCTGGTCTGACTGGAAACTCTAGTCAGTATATGCCCGAAGTTTCAAGTCCCTCCTCCATAGACAAGAAATTATCCTTAGTCCTTCTCAATACTTAAGGATACATTTCACAGCCATCCAGTGTGTGTCACCTGGATTTGCCTGATATCTGCTCGTAACACTTAGAGCAAATGCCACATCAGGTCTTGTACATAGCATGGCATACATGATAGACCTATAGCCGAGGCATAGGGGACTCTATCCATGGCTGCCCTCTCTCAGAGTCTTAGGAGACTGCTCCTTAGAGAGAATAATCCCATGTCTCATAGGTATGAGACCTCTCTTTGAATTTTCCATGCCAACCTTTTGACAATGGTATCTATGTACATGGATTGGGTCAAGCCAAGCATCCTCTTAGATCTATCTCTATATATACGTATTCCTAATACGTAGGATGCTTCTCCCAAATCCTTCATGGAGAAGTTCTTTGACAACCAAACCTTTACTGATGATAGCATCCCTACATCATTCCCAATGAGTAAGATGTCATCAACGTAAAGTACGAGAAAAGTGATAGCACTCCCACTGATTTTCTTATACACACATGGTTCATCTTCATTCTTAATGAGCCATAAGATTTGATAGCCTCATCAAACCTTATGTTCCAACTACGAGAAGCTTGCTTCAATCCATAGATGGATCTTTGAAGCTTGCATACTTTGTCTGGACACTCTTTGGATGTAAAACCCTCAGTTTGTATCATATCACTTCCTCCTCAATGTTTCCATTAAGGAAAGCGGTTTTACAATCCATCTGCCAGATCTCGTAATCAAAGTATGCAGTAATGGCAAGAAGAATTCTGATCGACTTTATCATAGGCAACTGGTCAGAAAAGCTTCGTCATAGTCATTCCTTGCCTTTGATGATACCCCTTTGCCACCAACCTTGCCTTATAAGTGTCGATCTGTCCATCTGCAACCGATCTTTCTCTTAAAGGTCCACTTGCACCCCATAGGTACAATACCTTCAGGCAAGTCTACCAATTCCAAACTTGGTTGGTGTACATGGATTGCATCTCAGAATTCATGGCATCTCGCCATTTTTCCCTGACTGAGGACAATCAAAGCCTCTTGGTAGGTCTTTGGATCATCATCCTCATCATAAGACATGCCTTCACTGATATGTCCCACATATCTTTCAGGTGTCTAGGTACTCTACCAGACCTACGCTGAATGTGTGTATATTCCTGAACAGGTTCTGGAACCGATGTGTCATCTGGTGGACTTTGCACAATTTGTGGATCTAGAACCTCTTCTAGATCTACTTTACTCCCACTGTCCTCTTGGGTAAGGTACTCCTCTTCCAAGAAGACAGCTCTCCTAGCGACAAAACTCTTTGTTCACCAGGATGGTAAAAGTAGTACCCAAACGTTTCTTTTGATTATCCAACAACCTGCACTTATCGGTTTTGGATTCCAGTTTATCTGGGTCGTGTTTCTTTACATGGGCAGGACAGCTCCAGATTTTAACATGTTTAAAATCAGGTTTTCTACCCTTCCATATCTCATATGGAGTAGAAGACACAGATTTACTGGGAACCCTGTTCAGCAGATATGCCGCTGACTCTAGCGCATATCCCCATAGGGAAATTGGTAACTGTGACGGCTCATCATGGATCGCACCATGTCCAACAAGGTAGATTCCTCCTTTCCGATACACACCATCATGCTGTGGTGTGTAGGGAGGAGTCCATTGAGAAAGGATACCATTATCCTTTAAGAATTGTGTGAACTCTGTACTTAAGTATTCACCTCCTCGGTCTGACCGTAGGATTTTAATACTCTTTTCAGTTTGTTTCTCAACTTCATTCTTAAATTCTTGAATTTCCCAAAGGCTTCAGATTTGTACTTCATTAAGTAAACAAATCCGAACCTTGAGTAGTCATCCGTGAATGTAATGAAGTATGAATAGCCACCCTTGCTTGGTAGACATTGGACCATATACATCTGAATGTATTAGTTCCAATATATCCTTGGCCCTATCCCCATGTCAACTAAATGGAGATTTGGTCAACTTACCCATTAAAAAGGATTCACAAGTTGCATATAATTCATAATCAAATGGATCTAAGTATCCATTCTTATGCAACTTTTGTAGCCTATTCTCGCCAATGTGACCAAGCCTACAATGCCAAAGTAGGCAGTGTTCACACTATTCTTACTTCTCTTAGGAGAAACATCAACATGGAGATTTTCATAAGAAACATCAAGTAGATACAAACCATTACCAAATTTGCTAAAGCAACTAGTTTATTTCTCAAATAAACTGAACAACTATTTTTCTCAATGGTAAATTGTATCCAATTCTGTCTAACGAGAAACATAAAATGTTCTCAATAATGCTAGGCACAAGTAGCAATCATCTAATGAATGAAAATCTCCTTAGGGTAACTTGAGCTTCACTGTCCCCACAGTATGTGCAGCAACACTTGCGCCGTTTCCAAGCCTCAAGTTCACCTCACCCTTGCTCAGCTTCCTTCTACTTGTCAACCTGCATATCATTGCAGACATGAGAAGCACATCCAGTGTCTAAAACCCAAGATGTGGAATCTCTAATAGACAAGTGAAGATCTATCATATAGATACATGAAGCTTCGCCAAACTTCTGCTTCTCCTGAGCCTTCATTGCAAGGTAGTCCTTGCAATTTCTTTTCCAGTGTCCATTTTTCTTGCAGTAGAAGCACTCGCCCTTCTCTTCTCCTTTGCTTATGTCTTTCTTTTGTTTTTTGCTTGGACTGCTTCTTTACATTGCCTTTCTCAAAGGTTTTTACTGCTGCTCTCTCTTCTTGTTGGACTTTCCACCATGAGAACAGTGGGCTTTTCCTTCTTAAGGTTGCCCTCAGCAGTCTTCAGCATGTTCAGCATCTCAGCTAAACTCTCCTTCCAGGACATAGGCAATACACTCAGACCTGAGGACAATCTTCAGTTCCTGAGCCAATCCGAGTAGTTCGGGCCTGTCAATTTGTTGGCATCCAGTATGCCACGGAGTGGGTTACCTGACAACATTTTTGCCTTTAAAGGAAATGTAAACACAATTAGCAGATGTTCATATAATAATTAATCTAAATTAGGACTTTATCAAGATTAGCTCCCACTATTTTCCGCATACTGTATAACCCTCAGATATACAGAATGGGAGACACCGACGGTCTCCTAGTGGGGATCGAAATCTCACAGACTTATAGCATGATCTTGTGGATAGCACAACAAACCATACTATGATCTGAAAGCGGTCAACCTTGACACTTGCAACTCTTGCAATATCCGATCTTATTTTGGCCCCTAAATTTTAATGACCTTGTGGATAGCACAACAAGTCATTAAATCCAGTCTAACCAGTACCATCATTACGTAACGAGCATAGATTTGGATGAGCCCTTGTGGATAGCACAACAAAGCTACACCGGTCCTCTATCCCGTTTAAGACATCACTATGCCATAGTTTTAGTCTGTCATAGATTTGGCAAGCCTTGTGGATAGCACAACAAACTTGCCCGATCTAATGGCAATCCTAAAACTATAATGATGGAGGCCACGTAATCATTCTCAATGATTACGCTACGGCTTAAAATTTAAACGGGGAGGGATTTTGACATATTTTCTTGGTCTCTATATATCTGCGTGCTATTGATATATAGAATTGGAATATCATATATTTAATTATATATATCAAAGCACATTCCACACATATCATATATATGAAGAAAAACGATGGATGATCATGGACTTTAACCTAGAGTGGCATTACCAGAGCTAGTTGGTAATCCACAAATATGGTGAACAAATGGCAGCCCCGCATCTGATGCTTTAGCTTGATGTACTTTATCTCCAGCAAGGTCCTGCATGGTACTCTCCTCCTCCATTTCCGCCAATCCGCTTCTTAAAATTACAAGTAATATTTAAATTGGGCTCGCAGGCCCATAAATGTACATATAATAATAAGAAACTTGAACAAGTCAAGGGGAGTACATAATAAGAGGGAGATAGAATGTACAACCCGGATTCAATGGAGGGAGAGAGGGAGGCACGCAGTCCTCATAAATTACATCATTTACCATTAACCATAACAGTCATCACATATACCTAAGTCCATGACCATCCATCCACACACATCACATGCATCAACAAGCATATCACATAATTACTTCTGAATAACTTTTATTTCAAAAATAATAATTATATTTGAAAACCATTTAACTAAACAATTTAGCTAACATGGATAACATCTAAACAACTTTAGATAAATGCCATTCACCGTTGCTGCATGAATCCGCCAAAATTTACTGTTAATTAATTTAACAAGAATCACATTCTTAATTAATTAACATGCATTAATTAGATGGTAGGAAATAACTAAAACAATTTTAGAATTCTCTTAAACTAATTAAACATTGGGTCAAACATCTGAAAATTAATTTACAGAGAGCTAAAAAAATTTTAAAACTCTCAAAATTTTTCAGAATTTTTGGATTTTAAACTTTTTTTTTATTTAAAACAATTTAAAACCCTTTAAAAAAATGGGAAAAAGGGGGGAATGGGGGGGGGGGGGGGGGGGCGCCGGGACCCGCGGGGTCCGCCCGCGACTTACCCGCAGGCGGACCCGCGCGCGCCCGCGGGGACCCGCGCGGGTCACCCCCGCCGCCTGACAGGGCCCGCGGCAGCTGGGAAACCCTACCCACCGCCCCCCACCGGCGCTCGCCGGTGGGGCGCGGCCCTGCCACCCTCCGCGCCGCCTCTGGCGGCCGCGGACAGCGCCGGCGGTGCCGGAAGCCGCCGCCCTCCGCCCCACCAACCCAGAAAGCCCCGAAAAAAACCACAAAAATGCAAAAAAGCCCCTTTCTTGGACTGTCCAAGAAGCATGGCGGCGGCATATTGCAAGGTGTCGTGTGGCCTCTACAGAGGGCCAAACAACGCCACAAGAGGTTCTTCGGGAAGCCCTTGGTGCCAGGAACATTTTCATGTACCAAACACATTGCACATCTCATGTGCAACCCAAGAGCGAAGTAAAATTGGCGATTCATGCATAACGCGAACTGACGAAAAATGCATGAAATATCATACACAAGATGCCGATTCGAACGTACCAGCAACCTGTCTCTGATACCACTGTTAGAAAACGCACAGAGCGCAGCGGAAACACGATTTCCACAGATAGATATCGTTGCCAGTGGTCGGATCGAACACAAAACGGTAAACCACGCACAGGCAGATCTCATCTTTACCTTTGTGAGGTTGCGTAACTCCGAATCCGGGGAGGAGGTGGCGCAGGAGGCGCCGGTGCTTCAAGCCGTTCAAGTGTCCGGCCTCTTGACGTATCCACGCGAGCTCGGACGCAGACGGGATCTCCTCTTTCTCCACGCGTCTCCGGATCTCAGCTCCACCATGTGCCGAGAGAGGAGAGAGAGGGTGGGGGGTGCCCTGGGAGAGAGAGAGGAGGGGGGCGGCCAGGGTTAAGCCTGGAGCTTGGCCCAGGGTTTAACTCTCAGCGTATATTTATAGACACCGCGGTTTTTCATAAAAACCCAGTCATTGTCTATAAAGAACACCTTGCCCAGTCTGCTCGGAACTCTTATGCGTGTGACCCTCTAGGCCCAATTGCTAGTCCAGTTTTTCAGCCCATTAAGCTCAATAACTCTTTATTGACTTATGGTAATTAATTAACATCTCATATTAATTAATTACACAATCAATTATCGTCTCACAATAATTGACCGGGCTTCCAATCAAGTTGGGTGCCAAGCAACACCACTTGATCCTGGAAAGCATTGGGGTTCAGCAACCCATTCAAGGAACCTTTTGTATCATCAGTTACCACATGACTTTAATCCTTCGCTTGTACAATGCTCCCGAGTGCACTTAGGGTATGGTCAACTGTCAAACCCTAATGTGTGTACTCACTTGGTTTAGATGCCGCATAACAATATCAGAAAACTCCTTTTCTGATAAGTTGTCTTGCCCTGGCCAGGGACTATCAGGCATCCTTCCGTAGAGCATTCACTCTCCTATTACCGAGAGCGAGCGATCCCATATTGACCACACAATCACCTTCGAAGGTATTCCGCTAGATCCGATCACTTAACTGATTAAGACCTCATGGCTAGAGATCTATAAGTCAAGGTCAAAACCCAGAAGTCCACCAACAAGGTGTCCTTGGTGTCTCAGGTCTAAGGACCAATCACGCCACTGTGACAATGAATCTAGCTGGTTGACAGTAAGGTAATATTACCATCCAGCGATTCATAACGGATCAGTTCAGTGAACTCATTCTCCAATGAGCACATACAGATTCACCTTAGTGTCTCCACACAAGTGACTATGAGACCAGTCACCCTCATCATATGAGCAGGTGCAACCTGTTCTAGTCTAACCGGATATCCGATGTCCTTCTCGAATATCCTCTGACTAGGAACAATTAAGAATATACGTTTAAAGGATATTAATCTCATTGTTATGATCTCATCATAATTAATATCCATTGCGCATATTCATGGACTTCATAATGAAACGATAAATGAATTATACATAATGAATATAAAAGCCTTATTATTATTATCAAAGAACAAGATTGTACAAGTTATGATTGGCTTGAGGACACCCATAACTAACAAATGTCCGTCGGAATATCCGTCGGTATGCTTTCATTATCGACGGATATGTCCGACAGAAATATTGCCGTCGGAACGGCCGAGGGATATTCCGACTGACATATTGCCGTCGAAATTACCAACGGACATTAATCTGTCTGAAATATCCATCGGTAATCTCACTTTTTCTTGTAGTGCCCTTTGGCATCGATGGCTTAGTACGTGGGGAAGGTTGTGGTCGAGGCCAGTGGGTCTCCGCCGGCGAAGACGAAGGCGGTGAAATATCGCATCTTTGAGGCTTACGCGAGCGGTTTCAATCGGAGAGGAGTATGAGATCATCCTGATGAGGAGGATTTGACATACGTAACGGACAAGCCCAGGTGCTTCGTCCTCTTGCTGAACCTTCTTGAAGCTGGATTCTGGCTGCCGGTGTCGGACATCGCGAAGGACCTTCTCAATGCCTAGAAGGTCGCACCGATCCAACTGACGCCGAATTCCTGGAGAACCATCTTCGTCTTCTGCATCATGTGCAAGAAGAAGGGGGTTTGGGCGACGGAAGAGGTCTTCCAGAGTCACTTCAGCCTGGCCTCGTCGTCGCAATTTGGCTACGGGATCGTCTACACGAAGCACCGGGCCAATCGGATGCAGATCTAGTTCTCCCCCCGTCTGTAGAACAACAAGGGTGGACAGGGTGACTCTTCTTCGTTGGTCGGAAGAAGGGAGCCGGAGCTCTAGACTGGGGATTCCTATTCGGGTGGTGGAGCCACCAAAGAGGACCGACATGGCCCCTTCTTCATTCAGGACGCGGCCAAGGCGTCCCAGGCTCTGTCCACCATGCTGGTGAACCACCCCGAGGGTACTTGACTGAGTATAAACTCGTCAAGTACAAACTTAGCCATGCATGGGGTACGTTATTTTTGCTTCGTCCTGTATAATGTTTAGGACAAGTGATTGACCTTGCTTCCCTCCTTTTAAATGCTACCAGCTGGCCACCGGTCGGGATCGGAAAGACATGGCCAACTACGCCGAATAGATCCCTGTCAAGTTATACTTGACATATCTGGACGAGGGCGTACCCCCAACCTCGTTCAGCGCGTGAAGTCCTTCCAGCGGACGGCTTGCCGAGAAGCGGCCCTTGAAGATCAGCCTCCGGAAGGAGTCTGCATCCCTGAAGGGGACGGCTGTGTAAGAGGCCGAGGAGGAGGCTGAAGAAAAGAAGACGCAGCACCCCAGCTCCAACTTCAGAAGAAGAGGAAGCTGGTGAAGGTGGCCGAACACACGAGGCCGCGGTCTGCAATCGAGACGAGGTCCTTGACAGTCAAGGGCGTGATCTCAGAGCTGGGGCTCGGTAGAGAGGAGTTGGTCGTCGTCAGCGACCACTAGGACGGAGGCTCCGCCGAGGAGCAAGTCGGGGCGCTAATGCCCCGGGGTCCCATTGGGGACCACGTGGAGGAGACAGGCGTAGTAGAGGAATCCAACGTCGTGGCAGAGGGTGAAGCCACCCCTGCACAGGGGCCCGTACCTGATGCGGCCCCTGAGACGGCACTTGCGAGGGTCATGTCGGAGGGAGCGGCGGAGCTTCCTCCATCAACCAACATTGCTGTGGAGGGCCAGTCGCAGAGGCTCGCACTCGTGCCCATCGCCGAGCAGGTGATCAGGATTGAGAAGGCAGGACCTTCTCAGAGGGCGCCCGCCAGTGGCTTTGAAGGCCAGGAGGTGGTGGCTGAAGTGGCTGCCAGCCAAGTGGCCGGGGGACGGATCTCCCCGTCGAGTGGACCTCCATCACGGTTGAGGAATACCGAGCACCCCTATTAAAGGTGCTGAAGGTGAGGTCTACAACTTGACCAACGGAGGCGCATCTAGAGGTGGCTTTGGAGTCTTCCAGGAGGGTTCCTCAAGGAACCTGCCCCCCTGCCCCACCACCTATCGCAGCTTGAGGTGCTGGCGCTGTGCCAGGGTTTGAGCTCGGAGGAGACTCCAGAGCGGTCTGAGGTGGTTTTGGGGGAGAGCTGCCTAGAGGACGACAATGACATTGACGTCGGGGAGTTGGTCGATGGCATCACTCAGTCGCTGGAGGTGCTTCAAAGACTTGCGTCGCGGGCTCAAGACCACCAGAAAATGTGGGATGCCGAGTCACGTTCTCCGAGGAGCACGAAGTGCAGTACCGTCGTCAGGAGGCCGAGCTACAAAAGGAGAACAAGAATCTCCGAATAGCACTCAGCACCTTTGAGCTGGAGCGTGCAGTCGTACATAGAAGAAGACTACCCTTTTAGGGGTCCTTTTCGAAGCCGAAGCTTGCGGAGTCTCGAGTATAAAGCCGGACTAGAGTTCCGAGAAGACTTGGAATAATACGGCGCGTTCTGTTACAAGGTGGGGCTCAAAGTCGGCGAGGACCGATGATGGAGGCTGTCCAGAGACTAATATGCCCGTGAAGCTTTTAAAGCCGCTCTTCGGGAGTGCCGATGACGAACTCAAGATCTGCGCTTGGATGGGGTTTGTTTCACGAACTTCTGTGCAAGACGGATGTCCTCTGGGGACGATGAGGATAGGCCTCTCCGAACAAGCTCCCTGACTCGTGTATCTTTTTTTTTTTTTGCTCTATTTGTAACTTGGCCCTAGTGGGCCTTTTGTACAACTTTGATGAAATGGATAGATCATCGTTTGGGTATATGAATGGCTCTTTCTTCATCTCTTGTTGTGCTCTGTTAGAATCGGAATTCGTCGGTCACGTAGAGGCTTATAGGTATCGCGCAGGTCTGTGGAACTGAAAAGTTCCGACCAGGACTCGTACCGACGCCTATTTTTAAGATGGGTACTGCGCAAACTTTGTAAGCTTAGAAGCTCTTAGCCCAGGATTGTACTGTCCTTGTGTCTTTGGGCTTTTGGGGTACCACGCTAGCCTTTTGAGCTGAGAAGCTTTGACTAGGGGATGACCCGAACACCCTTTCCATAGACCAAAAGAACACAGAGATGAGGTAGGACGTCGAACATGAGTCTTTCATAGATAATAAGCTTTTAAGTTGGATACATGTCAGGTTCTGGGTATGACCTCGCCACTAGGGGTAGTCAGCTTGTAAGAGCCTTTCCCAAGAACTTGTATGACCTGATAAGGTCCTTCCCATTTCGGGGCAAGTTTGTTAGTTTCTCTTCGGGGATTCGATGCTGAATGACGGCGTAGAACAAGGTCTCCTTCGAAGAAACACGGTTCCCGAACCCGGGAGTTGTAGTATTGTGCATGCCGCTGTTGGTAGGAGAGCAGTCTAATGCTAGCGTCGCTTTGACGTTCGCCGAGCATGTCCAGGTCTCCCTTAGCGCGCGGTTGTTGGCTGCTTCATCGAAGTGAGTTGTTCGGATTGTGGGGAGAGCAACCTCCAGAGGCACAACAACTTCTGTGCCGTAGGCCAAGTGGAAGGGAGTCTCCCCGGTGGCCACTCGAGCGATTGTTCAATGGTACCATAGCACATTGGGGAGCTCTTCCATCCATGAACCTCCAGCGGCCTCCACCCTTGTGCGTATCCTGTGGAGCAGAGTTTGGTTAGCATTCTCGACCAGACCGTTTGCTTGGGTATGCATGACTGAGGTGAAGTGGTTGTAGATGCTGAGCTCTGTGCACTTCTGTTTGAAGAATGTGCTGTCGAACTGCTTCCCGTTGTTAGAGGTGATCACCTTCGGGACACCAAACCGGCAAAGGACGTTCTTCCATACGAACTTCCATATGGCTTGGTCGGTGATGTACCTTCTGCCTTGATCCACTTAGTGAAGTAGTCGATGGTGACGAACAACAATTTCTTTCGACCTTGAGCCTCCGAGAATGGTCCCATATTGTCAATTCCCCACCGAGCAAAAGGGCGTAGCTCAAAGAGTGCAGTTGTTCAGTTGGCTGGCGGATGAGCTGACCGAATTTCCGGCACTCTGGGCACTTCTTTGCGTAGGACATGCAGTCTTTTTGCAGAGAAGGCCACCAGAACCATGATCAAAGGATGCTTCTCGCCAAAGTTCTTCCGTCCAAATGGCTTATGCACAGACCCTCGTGTGCCTCCTCGATTGTTGGAGCTGCCTCGGAAGGGCTAAGGCACTGTAAGAGGGGTCTGGAGAGGAAACGACGGTATAGCTAGCCTTCAACTAGGGAGAACTTCTGGCTGCACATCCTGACTTTACAAGCTTCAACCTGGTTGGAAGGGAGCTCTCCTCGAAGTAGGTAGGCCAAAAGTGGGTCCTTCCAGCTCGGGGATGGTTGGTTGATTTCAATGGCTGCTATATCTACTTCGGTGCTTAGTGAGGCGAGCTCTTCTACGAACACAGAGCGAGAGAGGCGGTGTCGCCAGAGGACGCTAGTCTGGCGAGCGCATTAGCCTGCGCGTTCTGCTCTTGTGGGACATACACGACTTCGAAGTAGAGAAGGCCCTCCGTCTGGTGCTTGACCTGCTAGAGATACTGTGCCACGCGGGGCTCCCTGACTTCGAATTGTTTGTTCACCTAGCTGGTGACCAGTTGGGAGTCGTTGAAGGCCTGTAGCCGAAGTGCTCCGAGGTGCCTTGCCATGCGGATCCCGGACAGGAGTGCTTCGTATTCTGCTGCATTGTTGGAGACAGTGAAGCAAAACTTGAGGGCATATTGGAATTCTAAACCGTCCGGGAGGTAAGAACCAGACTTGCGCCGCTTCTTGTGATGTAAGAGGACCCATCGACGTAGAGCTCCTATGGACGGTGGGTCCTTCTCAGTCGGAAGGGTGCATTCTGCCACAAAGTTCGCTAGCCCTTGTGCCTTGATGGCCGTCCTTGGACGGTAGCTAATGTCGAATTCCCGAGCTCAATGGCCCATTTGATGAGCCTACCAGAAGCCTATGGTCGTTGAAGGATGAGCTTTAATGGCTAGTCAATTAACACCGTGATCGGATAGGCCTGAATGTAAGGCCTAAGCTTCCGAGCAGTCGTGACGAGAGCCAGGGCGAGCTTCTCTACTCAAGGGTATCTTCCCTCAGCCTCTTAGAGCACCCTGCTTATGTAATAAACAGGATGTTGTGCCGTTGCCTCTTCTCTAATCAGTACCGTGCTGATGGAGTGTTCTGTGACCGAAAGGTACACAAACAGTGGTTCTCCAAGCACAGGTTTTGAGAGAATAGGTGGGGCATCCAGGTATGCCTTCAGCTCGATGAACGCCGCTTCGCAGTCCTCGGTCCATCGTACTTGCCCCCCTTGCGGGGTGGCACCATTGGGGACTCGCACAATTTGAAGAAGTTGATGCTCCATTTTGATGCTCGAGACATGAAGCGATTGAGGGCTGCGAGGCATCCAGTGAGTCGCTGGACGTCCCATACGGTCCTTGGGCTGGTCATCTTCAGTATGGCTCAGATTTTCTCGGGGTTGGCCTCTATTCCTCGGTTAGAGACGAGGAAACCGAGGAACTTCCCCGAGCGTACTCCGAACGCACACTTTGCCGGGTTGAGCTTCATATTGTATCTTCGCAGGGTTGCGAAGGTTTCTTTGAGGTCAGTAATGTAGTCGACGCTTGGGAGCGTTTTGACCAGCATGTCATTGACGTAGACCTCCATGTTGCACCCAATATGCTACTCGAACATCTTGTTGACCAGCCGCTGGTAGGTCGCGCCTGCGTTCTTCAGACCAACGACATTCTGGTGAAATAGTAGAGGCCAATGTCGGTGACGAACGTCGTGGCATTTTAGTCAGAGGGATGAATGCTAATCTGGTGGTAACCAGAATATGCGTCCAGGAAGCTGAGAAGCTTGTGCCTGGATGTGGCGTCTACCAACTGGTCGATACGTGGCAGTGAGAAGTTATCCTTGGGTGTTGCTTTGTTGAGATCTTTGTAGTCCAAGCATACATGCCATTTGCCATTGGCTTTGCATACGAGGACCACATTAGAGATCCACCTCGGGTACTGGGCTTCCCGGAGAAGCCCAATTGCTCGGCATGTGATGATGTGATCATGGATCACGGTCTGCCGTTCTCGGTTGACCGGTCGCCACCTCTGCTAGACGGGTGGCACCCTCTGATCTAGGTTGAGATGGTGGGTCATCACCTCGGGAGGGATGCCAGGCAACTCGTTGTCCGACCACGCAAAGACGTCCAAATTGGCGAACAAGATAGCCTTGTGGCATTGCTGTTCGGCTTCTACCAAAGTGCGCCAATGTAAAGGACATGCTCGGGGTCGTCGTTCACCCATACTGGCAGCAAGTCTTCAGCAAAAGTCCCTCGACTAGTGGACGGTTCACTGGCTGGCGAAGGCAGCACTTCTGGGTCCGCCACGGGCCGTTTGTCTCGCAAGGAGAGGACATAGCACCGTCGCAACTCTCGTTGGCTGCCAAGCACCTCTCTGATGTCGTGCGAAGTGGGGAACTTTATTTTCTGGTGTAGAGAAGAGGGTACTGCTCGGATGCGGCCGATCAGGCCCTTGCCGAGGATGGCATTGTACCCCGGCATGCTTCTAATTACCAGAAAGTCAACCATTTTGGTTATAATTTTCGGTGCTGTCCCTAGGGTGATTGGAAGATTGACCTGTCCCATGGGATGCACCGAGACCCCAGAGAAGCCAAACAGAGGTGATTCTACTGGGGTGAGCTGGTCGGCTTTTAAGCCCATCATGAGAAAACAGTCGTAAGCCAACATGTCTGGGGCACTTCCATTATCTACTAGTATGCGAGGGACGGTACAATGGTTGATGGTGGCTGTGACGACCAGCGCATCAGTGTGTGGAGTCGTAACTCCTACAAGATCATTGTCCGAGAAGGTGATTGCCTCCTCGGAACATGCGTGTGCTGGACTGGGATAAGGGTTTGGTCGTGGCGCTGGGGGTCATTCGACCTGGTGCACCCGACGAGCATAGTCGCATCGGCTTTGGATGCTCTCCCCGTCTGCACCAAATCCTCCCCGATCACGTTGATCTCTTCCCCATTCGGCTCGTTGTTGATGGGTTGCACGGGGGTGCGATCTCGACTTCTTGGGCGGTCTTCATTTGGCGCATGTAGCACCCTAGGTAGCCATGCCTGATCAAGGACTCGATCTCGTCCTTGAGTTGGCGGCACTCCGAGGTGTCATGGTTATGGTTGTGGTGAAAGCGACAGTGTTTGTCCTGGTTGCAACTGCGGGGATCAGAGCTGTGCGCGACTATGACTTTCTACCCTAGGAAGTTGTCCCGAAAAGACTTCATCAACTTGTGGAAGGATGAGATGGAGGCCGCGGGGAGGGTTTCAAACCATGCGCATGCGGTCTCTTTCAGTGTGGCTGGTAAGGCCCGACACTTGGCCGCATCTTATGCTCCGTGGAACAACATGTGTGACTCAAACCCGTGGACATGATCCGTGGGTCGGAGGTGCCGTCATAGGGCGCGGTGGAAGGCAGGGGCTCCTTCGGGGAGACTCGGGCCTCCAGATCTCCGCGGTGAACGGGGAGTGGAAATCCAGGTCGTCATCCCCCGGAACTCTGCCCTCTGCCATCTGGACCATCGCGTCCATGCCACGTTCGAGGTCGACGACATGGTGGAGTCGCCTGGCCAACTCCTGGTTGGAGTGCACAGAGCCCTCGCGTTTAGACCCTGGGAGTTGGCACCGATGACGGAGCACGGATGGAGGGGCCACTGCGGATCGAAGGGATGAGTTGTCTCGCCGCTCTGGCATTCGGCATGCTGACGGGGTCCTTCACGAGTGTCAGGCTGACTCCTCGCACTGTTCCTGTTGCGCCAATAGGATGGGGGGGTCGTCGTCGCGATGATTCTGCCTGCTGTTCCGGTGGTGGGGGGATATTCTGGGCTGGCTACCTAGCCAGTTGAGACTGGAGGCCCTGACAGACCCCCACGCGTTGCTGCACCTGCCCCAGGAGCTCTGCTACTTCTTGGGTTGTTATTGGGGCAGCGGCAACAGGACCATTATCAGTCGCTCCGGGGGCGGCGTTGTCGTTAGTAGGAGGGGCTTGATCACAAGAGTCTGTGCGCGAATGACGAGATCTGTCGCCCTACTGCCGAGGTTCTGGTGAGAGGATCATCCGTGAGCCATGGTCATGGGTTCGATGCCCACAGACGGCGCAAAAATGTGGATGGGTTTTCCTATTCGGGCCTAGGCCGAATGGGCCTCCATTGAGAATAGAAGGAAGAGAAGGTCGCCGGTGTGGACGATGGCCTACAAAACCCAGAAGGGATCAGGGGTCCCGGTTGAGGGACCGGGGAGAACCCTCCGATGCCTAAGTCAGATCGAACTGCAAAGGAGGCAGGAATGGAAGGTTCTCTGGGGTGTGTTCGCGCGTGGGCAGGTGTGCCTAGGAAAGGTTGCGTACCTTTGCATGGGGATTGCCTATGCCTTTTATAGGCAGGGAGACGAGGGGTCCGATGCAATCTCCTTCAATTATGAATGAAGGGATGCGTTGGTTGGAGTCCCCAGGCGGGGAGTTGTCCATTTCAGACACCTGTTGGGATCACTCGCGATAATGCTCTCAATCATGGGACGCGTGTTGCACCACTGTATTAACTACCTTTGGAGGAAGGGCCGTTCAGGGTCCTTTGGCCAAGAGGTTCCGAGCAGGGGCCTGTTCGGTTACCGACTAGGTTATGCGGTGCCCAGTGCTTGGAAGTGCAGTGTTGTTCGGTGATAAGCCGCAGGAGGTTCGAGCACGGTCTGTTCGGTAGACCGTGTCCTACTCAAACAGATTGTGGGGTGCCCGTAGACCTTTCTCTGAACTCGGGGACACGTGGCTCGATGACTGGAGCCTAGGCATTCTGATGGTCTATGACGAGCCATGATGGGCCATGATGGGCCTACAGACCTAGGAGGCTAGAAATGGCCTCCACATATTTATATGTATATATGCATATGGAGCATAATCTTTATCCACCATGATCAATCAAACTCTGTATGAAACTTGGCAATGAAGATGGGAGGCTTCCAAGAAAAACACCATTAGGTCACCCCCGGTGGTGGTGATTCTTAGTTGGTCTGGGTCCCATAGATTTTGGAGGTCGCAGAGTAGTCTACTGGTCATTTTCTCACTACTTGCTTGCGTGCGTGGTTCTAGAGCCGAGTCGAGAGGATGGATGTAAGATCGTGCTTTGTCCAGACCACGGAGTGTGCGGTTTGTTGTTTCATTGAGTTTCACTCCAGCGAGAGAGGAGACTAGGACATGTGGTCGAGCGATAAGATGTCGGTGAGCACATTTGACCACTAGCTAGTAGAGGTGAGTTTGTCACTAGTGCAATTGTACTTGTTGTCCAAACGAGGGTTTTCAATTTGTGTGTGCAGTCTAGTGGTGTTCACCGAGTACCTCATAGTCGAGTTGAGAGTGCGGTTGGATGGTTAGCACTTTTGTGGTACCGTTGCTTTTCAATTTATTAATGTTGTGTTGCACCATTTATCACTACAACAAAAATTGTAATAGTGACCAACAACTTCGGTCCCTATTCGGTCACTAAAACAATCAGTGACCGAATAGGGACCCAAGTTGTCGGTAAAGAATTTTTTGTTACAATATTCTGACCGAAATTTTTCGATCGCTACTCAGTCGCTGATAGTGACCGAAATATTTCGGTCGCTATCAACGACTGATACCTTCAGTAACTATTTTGATCACTGTATATTTGTATAGTGACCGAAATAGTGACTGACACATTTCAGCCGCTATCAGCGACCGATTTTTTCAGTCACTATTTTCGGTCACAATATAGTGATCGAACTGTTCGGTCACTATCAGTAACTGATTATTTTAGTCACTGTTTCGATCACAAAATAGTGATCGATATAGTGACTGAAACTTATTGGTCGCTATAATTCGAATTAGAGAGCGATAATTTTGGTCGCTAATCGGTCTCTAATTTTTAATTATATATTTTTAAAAGATACATATTTTTTAACAAAATAACATGCACATATAATAAAAATAAAACTTGTGCTATGACAATTGTAAAGAATAATAAATGTCCATAAAATATCCACAATAATAATACATAAATGTACACAACAATACATAAAATGTCAATAACAATGAAAAGTAAATCATGAATCCTCATCATCTTCCTCCTCGTCCTCGTCTCCTCTGACGCCACTCGATGAAGGAACCTACAATAGACACATAATAATAATAAGTTAAAATTAAATAGTACTATAAGCAAAAATTATTTAAATTTCTAGAATTTGTTTTCTATATAATTCACTCACTTTTCAACTAAAGTAACTAGCTTAATGTGAATTAGAGTGCCGAGCTCAAACCGGGAGTCCGATGTGAACTTTGTCAGTTTCCACAAGTCACACTCATCGCCCTTGCCGTGTTGGAATAAACCGGAGGCCAATCGAATTAGTATTTCTAATTTTGGACCCCCAAACCTAAGTTCTTAATTTTTAAACTAAACTGGCTAACTTGCTTAATGTGAATTTGAGTGCTGAGCTTAACCGAGATTCCAATTTGAACTCCGTCAGTGTCCACAAGTAAGACTCGTCGCCCTAATAGTGTTGGAACAACCTAAGGCCGATCGGATTAGTATTTCTAATTTTGGACCCTCAAAACTAAGTTCTTCATTTTTAAACTAAGCTAACTTTCTTAAGATGAATTTGAGTGCCGAGCTCAAACAAGGAGTCCGATTTGAACTCCATCAGTATTCACAAGTCACACTCATTGCCCCCCGTGCTGGAATAATCAAGGGTGATCGAATGATTATTTCTAATATTGGACCCCCAACCTAAGTTCTTCCTTTTTACACTAAACTAAACAACTTGCTTAGTGTGAATTTGAGTGACGAGCTCCAACCGGGAGTCCGATTTAAACTCTGTCAGTTTTCACAAGTCACACTCATAGCCCTGACCGTGTTGGAACAAATCGTAGGCCATCAGATTAGTATTTCTAATTTTGGACCCTCAACCTAAGTTCTTCATTCTTAAACTAACTAAACTAACATGCTTAATGTTAATTGAGTGTCGAGCTCAAACCAGGAGTCCTATTTGAACTCCGTCAGTTCCAAAAGTCACACTCATCGCGCTGGTCATGCTAGAACAAATCAGAGGCCGCTCGATTAGTATTTGTTGGATCGGGATGGCACTTTAGGTGTCTTAGAGGGGTGAATAGGACTTCTTGCACCTTTTAAAAATTCTCTGGAAATAGATAACTCTAATAGAACTGTTACTACTTAGTGTAGTGTGTGTGAAACAAGTGAGAACTTGGCGGAAACAATCACACAATTGCACAAGAGATTTTATCATGATTCGGCCCTTCCCCCATAGAAGTCCTACATCCAATCCCCAAGACCCCACTTGGGATTTCACTAACTGCCAATAACACTTAGCCTTCTCTCAACCTAAGAGGTATCAACCCACTTGTGTTGGGTTACATGTGTGATGATGTGTGCATAAATGTTTTTGATGATGTGTGACATAATTAATGTTGTGTAAATGCTGGAAACATGACAAATTTATGGTCAAGACATGGAATAAATGAAATAATGCTTTTATTGATCTCCTATGTATTCTATATCTCACTTACAATGAATGTTAATGTAGTGTGAATGCATTCAAGACAACAACCAAAGACAAGTGCAAAGACCTTCAAAAGCTCTTCAAGTTGTCATGTGTCGATAGGCCCCAAGGCATGTGTCGACAGATAACCCATCCAGAACGAACCGACTGGAAACACTTAAAATACAATATGTGTCGACAGCTGAAATGCAACCTGTCGATAGATACAGGTTGTCTGTCGACAGCTAGCAAATCGTCTGTCGACAGATAATGCTTTCCATAACATCATGGTTCTGGAAACCTGAAGTCTGCAGTAGGTGTCGACAGCTATCAAGTCCCTGTCGACAGACGCACAGAAAAGTCAGATATGAGATTAAGATATGATTTGTATTGGGTGTTTCCTTTAAGCACGACTCTCCCTACTTGGACACCCTTATTATACATCATATTAGGTATTTTTTTCGCAGCCAAGAGCCACCATACCAAAACCCTAGCAAAATCCAAAGGAAGGCTCTCTCTCTCTTGCTGCTTGCTTCAACTCTCCGTCCTATTAGGAAGATCCATCTGACGAACGGAGTTGAAGTCAGTCTGTCCATGGTTCAAGCTTCTCCATCATCTGATCATCATCACACGAAGCTTGGGTCTCTTCTGGACGACCACCACGAAGAGTTTCACATATGGATTTGTTTCTACATCTGATCAGAACTCTTCTCCTTCTATACTTTTCACTATTCTATGTGTGTGGTATTGGTTCGAGCATCCCTTGTGCTTGATCCACGTGTGGGTTGTTGCTGTGATTGCATGTTCGCATTAGACAACATGCATGTGTGTGTTTGTAGAGTTGAACTCGCTGATAACGCATCTTTCTCGCGTGGTGTGTGGACGGTGGATGTAGGATACACGAGTTGTGTACTCCGAACCACCTTAATCTTTGTGTCTTGTGGTTTGCACATTCTACAAGATGTTTGGTAGGCACGAATGATTGTTTCCACGCTAGATAGGTTGCTTATTTTCTAATCACAACTTGCACACAAACCATAGTTCGAATTCAATACATTTGTTTACGATTTCAATAAGTCGTGTTGGATCAAAAAGGGGTCATAGTGCTTTTAATTGGTAGTAATCTATTCAACCCCCCTTCTAGATTACTGCTTTAGATAATTCCGCACACTTTTAATTGGTATCAGAGCGAGGTTTCTCTGATTTACTGCTTTAATAGCTTGATCTCACAATCAGAGAAATTCAGTTTCATGGAAACTAACAAGGGATTTATGGATGAAGGACCTCAGTGTCTAGGCCTCCCTTCTTTGATGCACTGACTACACCTACTGGAAAAATCGTATGCAGGTGTTTCTTAGAGCTCAAGACTATGAGCTTGTGGAAAATTGTGAGCAAAGGTCATATGAGCTTCCCCGCAACGAAGATACTAGACCAGAGAACAATCCGCAAAGGAACCTTCAACTGGAGTGCCTTGACACGATGCAGTGCGTCGTGCATCCGAAGGAGTTCTCAGAGTCTCCACATGTAGGTCAGCAAAGAAATGTGGGACAAATTGGAGCTAATATACGAAGGTACATCTGAGATAAGGGAAAACCAAACACATCCCTAGTATCTGATATGAAATGTTTAAGATGCAAATGAAGAAATATTTCAGATATGTTTGCTAGATTCATGCTAATAATCAATGGTTTGAAAGGTCTTAAGAAAAGTACACTGAAAGTGACCTAGTGAGGAGTACTTCGGTCTCTTCCATCCTCCTGGCGTACTAAGGCCGCTGTCATTGAGGACTCTAAAACCTTTCAACAATGAAATTGGATGAGCTAATTAGATCCCTCATGACTTTGAAATTAATCTGAAAGAAAAGAAACAGAGGTTAATCCTAAAATCGTTGCATTGAAGCATCTAATATAAGTCTCATCAAGTTCCAAGAAAGAGATCCAACATGAAGGTGATGAAACTGGAACGTCTAGTGATAGTGAGAATGATGAAATAAGGCATCACTTTTTGAGAGATGAGGTAGCCAACAACCTAGAACTTGACTCCTTCCACTGAAAAACAATTGGCTGATATCTTACCAAACCTTTGTTAGAAGACAGGTTCACCTCCCTAGAAGAGATTGGGATTGTGCAAAATTCAATGAATCCAATACCAAATTAAGGAGTAAATGATCCTTGTGTGTAGTGACTATGGGCATATCAAATGGTGATATGTGGAAAAACAAGTTCGGCTTGTTTGGAACTATCACTATGCGTGAGTAAATATACTCCGACAAGTATCCATAGTCTTCTTATACATAAAGTCATTACTTTCATAATGGGGTAATTGGTTTCTTTTAGTTTTGACACATGCATCTCCTTAAAAGAATGAATTTTTTGTTGGTTGCATGCTTTTGTATGAATGTGTATATCATTGATTGATTTGCTTGAATGATGAGTCTCACATGCACACACTATGGGGGAGTAAGTTAAGTCTAGGTGAGTGAAATTTTTTGAGGGATACCCCTTCATATTCACTGTGTCATTATCCCTCAATCATATGGTTCAAATCTCTCAATTTAAAGCCTTAAACCTGATTTACAAGTACCTGTCACAGCCCGAATCCCAACTGTCGACAGCCAAGTCTTCCTAGAACCCAGTTTCTGAAGAAATTCAGTATCTGTCTACAGCCCCATTCTACCTGTCGACAGATAGCCTCTCCCCAGAACCCATACTACTCGCTCTCAGTACCTGTCGACAATGTACATATTGCTGTCGACAGATACACATTTTCTATGAATTCTTCATCTTTCCTCATCCATTTTCACGAGATGTTCATTCTCTTTGTGCAAGGAGAGAATTGGGCCTTAATATTCATTACAACCTTTCTACTCACATAGTATCAAAGACATTGACTTAATCACAATGATTTTGAAATATATTTTGAGCATGAGTCTAGTTTGTATCATCTAGAACCATTGAACAATCTAATGGTTTTAACCTAACTCACTTGAATAACTTCCTTATGATGATCATGTTTCTAAAATGGATTGACAAGTAAGACGTTCTTGAACTTAATGTTTTTACATTGCCTTTGACCGTAAATAACCCTTGACATTGATTTTCAAATTTTTTTAAAAAGGAGAAAAGCTACCTATTTCTAACTCAAAAGTTCAAACAAAAATTATATGAAATGGGACAAAGGCAGAGCAATGATGAGCAACACTCAGTAACCGGGGACATGTGCATCACAAATGTCTGTCTTCGTGTTAAAAAGTCTATTCATTATCTTTGCACAATGGTATGATGGTCACTCACACTGAGTAACTGGGGGTACGAGCATCCCAATGTCTACCTTCACGTCAAAAGTGAAAGTGATCTAATTACTACTTTTTCCACATTACCTTGATAAAAGAAATAATTCAATGCAGAAGAGTGTAGCCTCCATGTTTTTAACTCAAGGCGTATGTTGTTTATTGTTAATTGCTCATGTGTAACATTACTTTCATGTACCAACTGACATCACCCACCAAGAACATTTTTTCCTACAATGTTTTATTCAAAGGGGTTATCTTATTTTCATATGTTTTTGAACGATATATTCTAATGCTATAACTTTAGATTCTCAGAGTATTATCTCTTAACCATTGTATAATTTTTATGTGTCTTAATTCTAGTGTTTATGACACTTTGAAATTGGTATAAACTAGTTCTCAACCTTAAAATCCATTTACACTTGTTTTCCCATCAATTTCTGTCAAATCCCCTTTTGGGACACTTCTGGCCAGTAGCTGTCGACTGCTACTGGCGCTTGCGACAGCCGCTGCCTGGGGCCGATTCAGAAGCCCAACCGGTGCGCCTTTGGCCATATTTTGTGGGCCCCCCTTTCCTTCAACCTCTTTTAAATACTCCAAAGGGGTAAACGCCACTCTTTACCCCCCTCACACTTCCTCCAAAGGTGTTCTCCTCCCTCTCTCAACCCTAACCCCCGTCTCTAAGGCGCCAACACCTAGATCTTCTCCTTCTTATTTCTTCCTCCTCCTCCTGTCTTCCTCCTCTCCTCAGAGATCATCTCTACTCTGACCTCTCCCTCCCCTGGCTCCCAGGAAGCTCTGTGCCACACGTCAGTGCCATGCTTCACACAAAGTCGGCGGGCCTTCAGGCACAGATGAGCGCAGGAGAAAGCGCTGGGACGATCGTCTACCGGGTTGATCGTTCCCCAGGGTCTCCATCTCACTAAGGTTCGAGGCATCTTCCAGCGCTTCGTGCAGCCACGCTATGTGGATTCGTTTCTCTAGAGGACATGTTCTAAGTCTGCACCCCTGTTCGACACCCAGGGCTGGACAATCTTTCTTGTACTCCTACAGGCTATACTCCTCGATCGCTGTGATGGAGTTTTTCAATAACATGGGGCTGACGGTTGTGGGTGACAAACTCTACACCACGTTTAAAGGTACCTCCTTCCAGATCACACCCAACCTTTTTATTCCGTGCCTTGCAACTCCAAACTCCGGGTTGATGTTCTTATTACCGTCTAACTGCCTCCTCGGATACTACAACTTATCACCCTGTAGCCATTTGATTCTACCAAGGATCATATTAAACTAAATGCCAACACCTTCCCTCCACTTCACCGTCTCATTCATCACATCTTCACCACCATGATTGTGCCAAAGGATGGCAGTCGGGAGCTTGTGACCGAGGTTCACAAGTCCCTTTTCTACTTCATCCTCAAGGGCTAGTAGATTAATTTGCCTATTCTAATGCTTGACCTCATCAAGCAATGCTTTCGCAATCCCAAGAGGTCAATGCCCTATGCTTGCCATATCACCTCTCTCCTTACCTTCCTTGGCATCAACATTCTTGAAGGAGAGCTGGTTACTCTCAAATCCCGCAACTCCCATGATCTCGTGCTGCCCATAGGATGGGCTACAAGTTGATTGACGGGAGAGTTACCAGGGCTCTTAGGGGTCAAGAGCCAGATGTGGAAGAGGAGTCAGCGAAGATGATGCAGATGATGAAGACTCCTCTCTTGAGCAAATGGATTCTCAGGTGGAGATGAAGAAGTTCCGGAAGCACCCGCACCATAGGTTGCTACTCCGGATATGTAGACATTCATGGCAGATCAGTTCGCCCAATTGCAACATCACATAACTACTGGCTTTGATCAACTCAATGCCGACTTTGATCAGCTGACAATGTATGTCAACACCAAAATGGATGCACTTGCTGATACTCGCATTCAAATTCAGCATCGGCTCACCCGACTCTCTACTGAGTTTCATGAGTTCAGTCATCCCCCTGCTCCGAGGAATGACGATGTCTAGAGAGTCTAGGATTTAGTTTGGGGTCATCTGGTTTTTATTTTCACTAGGATTGTTTCATGAGTCTATTAGTTATGTCAGTTATGTCATTTCCCTTCTTTTGCTTTTCTTTATTTCATGCAATGGATGTCCTTTTTGTAACTGTGGTACTTATTGATCAATGACTGAAACACTGTTATTTGCTTCATTCTTATCCATGTGTGCGTGATTTTTCTTTTTGAATGTTGTCAAAAGGGGGAGAAAGCATCAATTGTAAATTTTTTCATCATCAAAAAGGGGGAGAATGCTGGGTTACAATGTGTGATGACATGTGCATAAATGTTTTTGATGATGTGTGACATAATTGATGTTGTGTAAATGCTGGAACATGACAAATTTATGGTCAAGACATGGAAGAAATGAATAAATTAAATAATGCTTTTATTGATCACCTACATATTCAGTATATCTTACTTACAATGAATGTTAATGTAGGTGTGAATGCATTCAAGACAAGAAACTAAAGACAAGTGCAAAGACCTTCAAAAGCACTTCAAGTGGTCATGTGTCGACAGGCTCCAAGGCATTTTTCGATAGATAGACCCATCCAGAATGAACAAGCTACTGGAAACACTTAAAATGTAGTATGTGTCGACACTGAAATGCACCTATCGATAGATACAAGTTGTCTATCGACAGCCAGCAAATCACTTGTCGACAGATCATGTTTTCCAGCAACATCATGGTTATGGAAACCAGAAGTCTGCAGTAGGTGTCGACAGCTATCAAGTGCCTGTCGACAGACGCACAGAAAAGTCAGATACGAGATTTATATATGATTTGTATTGGGGTGTTTCCTTTAAGCACGACTATCCATACTTGGACACCCTTATATATACATCATATGAAGGTATTCTCGCAGCAAGAAGCCACCATACCAAACCCTAGCAAAATCCAAAAGGAAGGCTCTCTCTCTGCTGCTTTGCTTCAACTCTCCGTCCTGTTCGAGGAAGATCCATCTCACGAGCGGAGTTGAAGTCGGTCTGTCCATGGTTCAAGCTTCTCCATCATCTGATCATCATCAACACGAAGCTTGGAGTTCTTCTGGACGACCACCACGAAGAGTTCACATCTGGATTTGTTTCTACATCTGATCAGAAATCTTCTCCTTCCATACTTTTCACTATTCTGTGTGTGTGGTAGTGGTTTCAGCATCCCTTGTGCTCGATCCACGTGTGGGTTTTTGCTTTGATTATGTGTTTGCATCAGACAACATGCGTGTGTGTGTTTGTAGAGTTGAACTCGCTAATAAGCAGTCTTTCTGCGTGTGTGTGGACGGTGGACGTAGGATACATGAGTTGTGTACTCCGAACCACCTTAAATCTTCGTGTCTTGTGGTTTGCACATTTCTACGATAGATGTTTGGTAGGCACAAATGATTGTTCACACGCTAGATAGGTTTCTTAGTTTCTAATCATAACATGCACACACACCATAATTCGAATTCAATACATATATTTTTAAGATTTCAATATGTCAGGGTTGGATCAAAAAGGAGGTCATAGTGCTTTTAATTAGTAGTAATCTCAAGTCTTCCATTTATCGAGGGGTACAAAAACCACCTATACCAGTAGGTCTTCCCTTCACAAGAAGGGCACTGTAGGGAACAAACCCCCTGCGGGTTATCTTACACAGAAATAACACAGGTGTGTTTGCTCAGAAAAAAGCAAACACAGAAGAAATCAGAAAGTGGTACAAGTAAGATTTGAAGCTCTAATTCTTTCTGACTCTAAGAGAGTGGACTGAAGAGATCTGAATTTCAGAAAGCCACTCAAAGAAAAGACTTCTAAACAATCAGGAGAGCTTGGAAGTCGAAGCTTGAGAACAGTAGGCTCTCCTCAGATCTTGAGCTCTTATCATTTCTTTTCTGTGGAAGGTGAGGTTGTCATGTGGTTGTATCTTCTAGTGTTTATCTAACTTCCTGTCTCTATATCTCGTTCTTCTTGGCTTCTTGTTTAAACTTCGGTTCATATATAAGCTTCAAAGATTTGAGCTTCCTGTTTGAAACTGAACGTTGGGAAATAGTCGTTTAAAAATTATAGACGTTTGAATCTTGGGAGATGAGACTAAGAGATTTCCCAGTTGTCCATCAGATCTTTAGCTCTTGAGGTCTCAACGTCTTCAGCTATGCAGATAGCTTCAAGGTTCTATAGATAGCTTCATTACTGTTCTGCAAACTTCATACCCAAGACTGAAAGCTAAGCAAGCTTCAGTGGGTGGCTACGTATCTGAAAGATCATGAAAGAACACAGATACCTCCATTCCTTTGGAGGTAGGTGAAATAAAATATAAAAGCACAAAAGAGTTGTGACAGAAATGTTCAGAGCATTTAAAGATAGACAGACAGTTGTATAGAGAATACAAGGACTTTTCCTGAAAGTCATGAAGTTCTGACAGAGAGAGAATGTGGTAGGTGAGCTCTGACAGATACCCATGCTGCTTATACCTGCCATCGCATTAAACTCTTGACCATCTTTCAAACAGATATAGAGCTATCTTTCTAACAGTAAGAGAGACAACAATTATGTAAATCTTACAGATTTAAAGAACATTTCGAATGAGAGTAATATTAAATAATATTTTTTCGCTAAAGATATTTGAATTATGATAGTAGAAAAATAATCACAAGGATCATACAAGAAACTTTTTTTCATAAGAGATCCTAAAGGAATAAAGAAATCATTGAAATGATCAAGATTATGACTTATTGGGTTCTGTAAGAAATGACAGATACATAAAATTATTTAGGTACAAGTACACAGAAGTTGATATATAATACTTTGACTTTCAAGGAGTCAAAGTGAGATTCAACAATACTTCAACTATATAGAAGTCGCATGAGATATTGATAGATGACAGACTTCGACTTCTTAGGAGTCAGAGTAAGGTACATGTGTTCATCAATCAATAACATACTTCCACTTTTAAACAGTCGGAGTGAGATTCAATAATACTTCAACTGTATAGAAGTCGCAATGGATATTGATAGATGACAGACTTCGACTTCTTAGGAGTTGGAGTAAGGTTCAAGTGTTTATCAATTAATATCATACTTCGACTTTTAAACAGTCAGAGTGAGAAGCATAAACAAGACTTCGACCTTTCAGGAGTTAGAGTTAAGGTCATTTGGTAAGCAATAGATAACATACTTCGACTTTTCAGGAGTCCGAGTCCTGTAAGACTTCGACTTTTAAAAAGTCGAAGTTTTGCCAGACTTTGACTTTTCCAAGTCGGAGTACTACCCATTTGTTCATCAAACGGTACAACACTTCGACTTTTCTAGAGTCAGAGTTAGTATGGTATACAGTATATGTTGTGACCTTAGAGAAATTTTGTGTGACAGTGTTGACACTTTGATTGTGTATGCATAAATTTTGACTAAAATATTATACAGTATCATACATGTATACCTTTATATTGTCATATTAATTTTTATAAATGGTAGTATAAATCAATGAATTGATTTTAGGGGGTCTTAAAAGATTTTGTCATAGCAAAAATATAATGATTAAATATTTAACAATATTTTAAGGATAGTTGCTCAACAATTCTCCCCTTTTTGTTAATGACAAAAACTTTTAAATAACAGTGCAAACAAAATTTTAATTTGTTTCTGTTCTCTCTTCTCCCCAGTGTACCAGTGTAGAACAAAACTTTTAATTTTTTGTTTTCTCTCTCCCCCCTTTGTGGCATTAACAAAAAGGATAAAGGATACACATAGAGAGAGATAGATAGAGAGATACACAAAGATTGCTAGAAATAGATCTATATTGATAAAATTGAAGAACATTTTACATTCATGAAGTAGAAGAACTAGGGAGATAGAGGGAAGGAGGAATTTGAGCAAAGAATGGCTGAAGTAAGTCCCATAGCTTCTGCTCATTTTCAGGGAAGATGTGAAAGAATTTGGAACTGTCTATGTTATAGGGGGGTCCTACAGAGGGGATTTTCCTATAAGACTTAATGTGTCGACGATGATACCAATTGACTCTCCAATGGTAGTTGTCACTAGATAGAGTTCTCCTAAGTGGAATGAATTTCCTACTAGCTGCCTTGTGGAGGAACTTATGAACTGAAAGGTTCCAATGAAGACCTTGAGAATGAGCTACTTCCTTGGCTTTGTAGTAGATTTTATATCTTTCTGTCCACTTCAGAGAGACAGTCTTCTAAAGTGTCTCATACCCTTTGCAAAGATAAGCTGCAAGAGATAACTTCTGCTTCTAGCATTCGACACTGTCTTCAGGATAGGACACTGCCCACTGCTCCTCTGTCATTCTCACTGATTCGGCAAAGCTATTCTGAAAGTTCAAAAGGTGCTGAGAATTCTTGGGGGCATGCATGATAGCAAAACGATGGAAGGATAGCTTGATGTTGTATTTGAGCTTGAATCTAGGTGCTATCCTAATGTGTCTGTTAAAGACAACTTGGGTAAATGGCTTTCTATAAGAAATAGCCCCCATCAGATTGGGGTGCAGTCCTGAGAGCAGACCAATGGTCATGGAGGGAATGATTTATCTTTGCCCTCTAACAAGCATGGCCCACTGCCCCTTATTCACATCTAGCAAATTCATCTTGAATCTCTCTTCATTGAACACCTTCATTCTGTTGTAGTTTGATCTGCTGCTCCTTAATGAATTCACTTAAAACATCAAAGAACCTAAGATTTAAGTGAAAAGGAAGATTCAGAAATTGGCTCCAAAGAGTGGCTTCCTGAAACTTAGCAAATTCTCCGAGGTAGATATTCATAAATTCTTGAGCAGAAAGGGTATGGCTTTTCTGAGTGATAAGGTTCAGATCAGCCAAGGAAACTTCTGAAGTTTTTATTAAGGTAGGGAGCTATCATCAAATTTGTAGTCTGGCATCCCATGGACTTCAAGGAAAACTCTAATGGAAAGAATTTATCTGAAAAGAGTCATATGGTGCTCAAAATGATAGATAAAAGCATACCAAAAATGAGAAAGTAGGGAGCTAGGGTTTTGTTTCATCTTCGGCCCTACTTAGGATGGAAGTACCACACTTGGCACTATTTTAGCAAGAGGATGAGTGGAGGAGGCCGAAGAGAGAGTAGAGGATGTAGGGAGAGAGGAGAAAAAGTGAGGAGCTAGGGTGTAAAGAATAGTTAATTTTACATTATGGGGCTTGAAAGTGTACACCAAAGGGAAGGAGGTAATGGAGGTGTTTAAGGGGAAGGAATTGAAGGAGGGTGTTCATCTGGTTGAGAAGTAGAAGGAGGAGGATCAGAGGAAACATGAGGAATAGGTTCAGAAGAGATTGGAGGTGGTTGTTCAGTGGGAGCTGAAGGTGTAAGTTCAGAAGGAGTGGAAGGTGGGGTGGAGGGTTCTGAAGAGGGAAAGACCACAAAATCAGATTTCATCAGCTTCCTTATCACCCTTCTCTTGAAGGTCTTGACCTTGGAAAACTCTTCCACTTTCAAATATTGCTCCACTAATTTTTGTTAAAAAAGCTCAGAAGCTGCTCCTCCTAAGGTTGCTGCTATGGTTGCTGTTCAGCATCAATTCTGGCACTACTGCAGACTCTACAACAAGTTGTTCTGTAGTCTTCTCTTGTTGTGGCTCTAACCGCTTTTGCTGTTGCGCTTGAGGAATTGGTTGGGAGCTGCCCTGGCTCTGTTGGCACACCAGTTGAAGGAGTAGATCCTTTGCCTATTGAACTTCCTCTGACATGAAGTCAAACTTGACATCTATTTGATTTATCTGCATTTGTAGTACATATTGGGTTCACATGTGTTATGTTTATGACTACATGTTTTTGATGATGAACAACGTGAATTGATGTTATGTGAATGTGTGATACATGATGACAGTGACAAATCAAGCAAGTGATAATTATGAATGAACATGTTTCAATTGATTATCTATATTTCATTATATCTCACTATAATGATCTTCAATGTAGGTTTGAATGTGTGCAAGACAAGTATCAAATTCAATAGCAAAATCTCAAGAAAAACACATTAAACAAGTACCTATCGACAGATCTACAGGTCCCTGTCAACAGCCAAGCACAGGGAGGCCAAACAAGTTTCAGGACATGTGTACCTATCGACAACTACAATCGTCTGTCGACAGCTACACACAAACAATCAATTCCCTGAAGTTCAGTGTTCTTGAATTTGCAAATCTGTCAGTACCTATCGACAGATGAATAGTCTGTTGTTGACAGACGAAGAGAAACTTCAATTTCGAGATTAGAAATGTTCCGTATTTGGGTGTTTCCTTTTACCACGTCTCTCCTAACTTGGACCCTCATGTATATAGAACATAAGGAGGTATTTTTGCAACAAGAAGGAAACATACCAAACCCTAAGCAAAATCTAAAAGAGAAAGCTTCTCCCTGCTACTCTGCTTCAACCCTCCATCCAAGGAAAGGAAGATCCATCTTCCGAACGGAGTTGAAGCTGGTTCATCCATGATTCAAGCTTCTCAATCATCTGATACTTTTCAAGATGAAGCTTGGAGTTCTTCTGGACAACCACCTCAAGAGTTCTATCTCAGCATTTGATTCTACAACTCTGAACTTTTCTCTCTTGCCACTTTTCATACTATGTGTGTGTGGTAGTGGATCAAGCGTCTCTTGTGTTTGATCTACGTGTGTGGTGTTGTTCTAATTGCTTGTTTACATTAGACAACGTGGTGTGTGTGTGTATTGTAGTGATTGAACTCGCTCATACGTAGTCTTTTTGCGTGTGTGTGTGGACGGTGGACGTAGGATACACAAGTTGTGTACTCCGAACTACCTTAAATCTTCATGTCATGTGGTTTGCTATGTCTTCACGGTAGATGATTGGTAGGCACGTTGGTTCTACACACGCTAGATAGGTTGTTCCTATTTTATTCACAACAAACACACACATCTTGGTTCGAATTTAATTCAACTTTATTTGAGATATTGAAAAGAAGGTCATAGTGTTTTAATTGACAGTAATCTATTCAACCCCCCCCCCCCCTTCTAGATTACGATAAAGATAATTCCAAGCATCTTTCAATTGGTATCAGAGAGAGGTTTCTCCAATTTACTATTTTAATTGTTTGATTGTATGATCAAGAGATTCTCGGTCTCATGGAATCTAACAAGGGGTTAATGGCTGAGGGACAATCAGTGTCCAGGCCACCACTCTTTGATGGCACTGACTATCCATATTAGAAAAATCGTATGCAGGTTTTTCTGAGAGCTCAAAACTTTGAGCTATGGAAGATCGTCAGCAAAGGAGCATATGTGCTGCTTGAGGATGAAGATACTTGGACAAAGGACCAAATTGCTAAGGGAACTCTCAATTGGAGTGCATTGAACATGATGCAGTGCGCTGTGCATCCCAAGGAGTATTCAAGAGTTTCCACGTGTTCTTCAGCAAAAGAAATGTGGGACAAGCTTGAACTCATCTATGAAGGTACGTCTGAGGTAAGGGAAACCAAGGCAAGCATGCTAGTATCTGAATATGAGATGTTTAAAATGAAAAATGATAAAACCATATCAGATATGTTTGCAAGGTTCATGCTAATAATCAATGGATTGAAAGGTCTTAAGAAAGAGTACTCAGAAATTTACTTAGTAAGGAAGATACTTCGGTCTCTTCCATCCTCTTGGAATACTAAGGCCACCGTCATTGAGAATTCTAAGGATCTTTCAAAAATGAAATTATATGAGCTAATTAGTTCCTTAATGACCTATGAAATAAATGTAAAGAGGAAGAAACTAAAGAAATCTAAGAAAATCTATTGCTCTAAAAGCTTCCAACAAAAGTTTCTCCAGTTCCAAAAAGGACATGCAACAGGAAAGTGATGATAATGAAATGTCTAGTGATAGTGAGAATGATGAAATGGCCATGCTCACTAGACAGTTCAAGAAATTCCTTAAATTCAAAAGGAAAGGCTCAGGTAACTACAAATCTTTTCTAAAGAAAGATTTTTCAAATAAATTTGAGTCTAACATGAAATCTGACATGATTGTGTGCTATGAGTGTAAGAAACCATGGCATACGAGAGGAGAATGCCCGGAGCTCAAGAAGAAACTGAAGAAAGAAAAATTCACCTTCAAGAAAGCCAAGGCAATGTTGGCAATATGGAGCGATGAAGACAAAGACGAGGACGTACAAGCAAGCTCAGGAGATGAAGAAATTCACTGTTTAATGGCAAGGAGTGAGGACTCCACTGAGGTAACTCTTCCTTTGAAAACTATACTGTAGATGAATGGGAAGAAGCTTATACATTGCTCTTTGAGAAATTTGTGAGTTCAAGTCTGAAAACAAAGCATTGAAAAAGAAAATAAACTCATTTGTTCATAGCACACCCAATGATGAACAGATTGCAGTCCTAAATAAAGAGATTGAAATGATGAAAATTGATGAGGAAGCTCACTGTGAAGAAATGAATTGCATAAAAGTAAAATTACAAGAGAGTGAAAAAGAAAAACAAAGCCTAATCAATTCCCTTTAAACTCTTCAACATAAAAATCAAGAGATTAAGAAAAAGTTGGAAAAAGCTGAAAATGATCTTAAAGGAAAATCTAAAGATCTAACAAGATTTGTAAAGAGAAAGCAAAATCTCGATGCAATTTTAGGATCAAATACTTTTGTTGCAAAGCATGGGATTGGGTATCAACCTGTAAAACAAAAGAAAATTTGAGAGACATTGATTACATCTTTTGTTGATTGTAGTCCAAGCACAAGCAAACAAGTTCCTCCCAAGAACAAGAAAACTCAAGCAAAGGGTAAGCAACAACAACCCAAACAAAAGACTTCAGTTGTTCAAAAAAATAAGAAGTATGTCGACAAACCCAAAGAGAGCTGTGGACAGGCCTAGAAGTATGTTGCCAAGGGACAGCCATCCAAGCAACAAAAAGGGAAAATGCAAATGAATGTTCAACAAAATAACAAACAAATGTTTTGAGAAAATCTTCATCATGCAATTTATGTAAGAAACTTGGGCACAATGAAAACAATGCTGGAATAACTTAAACAAATTAAAATGCAAGCAAGTTTGGATTCCAAAGCATTTACTTCTTGGCATGAATGAAAATTGTGACCCAAAGTAATTTGGGTACCAAAACCTCTTGTCTGATCCATCTATGCAGGAATGCCTAGCAGCTCAAAATCAAAACAAATGGTACTTGGATAGTGGCTGCTCGAGGCACATGACGAACGATAAAGATAATTTTTTTTTTGCTGGTGGAGAAAGACGGAGGACAAGTTGTCTTTAGAGGTAACAACAAGGCCAAATCATTGGCATAGGTAAGGTAGGTAAGTATGCATCTAACTCAATAGACAACGTGTTGTTGGTTGATGGTCTTAATCACAATTTGCTCAGCATAAGCCAACTGTGTGATAAAGGTCATAAAGTTGTTTTTGAATCAAATGCATGCCAAATTGTTGATAAAGAAACAAGAAGTCTTAAGTTTTTTGGAAAGAGAGTGAACAACATCTATCTAGTTGATTTAGATGAACCAGAAAACAAAATTTATGTCTTGCTGCAAATAAACAGGATGAGTTGACTTTGTGGCATCGTAGGCTTGGTCATGCGAGCTACAATGTATTACACAAGATCATGAGGCTGAAGTTGGTAAGTGGACTTCCTGACATTTGTTTTAATAAAATGAGAGTTTTGTGATGCATGTGCACAGGGAAAACAAACCAGAAAATCATTCAAATCAAAGGCACCGATAATCACTTCAAAACCTTATGAACTATTACATATAGACCTTTTTGGACCTACTAGAATGCTAAGTCTCAATGGCAAACGCTTTGGGTTTGTCATTATGGAAGATTTTTCTAGGTTCACTTGGGTCACAAAAATGAAGCACTTAAAGTCTTTGAAGAATTCTTTAATAAGATTAAGCATGGGAACGTTCATAAGATATGCTCAATCCGCACTGGTCATGGGGGAGAGTTTGATAATAACTCTTTTTCTGACTTTTTCAGGCACTACGGAATAGATCACATGTTCTCCTCTCCGAGGACTCCGAAGAAAAATGGCGTAGTGGAGAGAAAGAATAGAACCTTCGTGGAAATGGCTCGCACTCTTCTGGTCGAGAGCCAACTCTCAAGGAGCTTTTGGGTAGAAGTGGTCAACATTTCATGCTATATTCTCAACAGAGACATGGTAAGACCTGTTATGAAGAAAACTCCCTATGAACTATTAAAAGGTAAGAAACCCAGTATTGGGTATTTTAGGGTCTTTGGCTCCAAAGTGTTTTTACATAATAATGATAAAGTTGATTTAGACAAGTTTGAAGCCAAAAGTGATCCAGGTATTTTTCTGGGATACTCAGAACACTCTAGAGCATATAGAGTGTTTAATAATAAAAATCGAACTGTGGAAGAAACTCCACTTGTTTTTTTGATGAGTATCATGCAAAGATTAACAGTTCAAATTTACATAGGTATGATGATGGAGATGAAGGAACAATACTTGGGAAACAACATGAAAAAGCAAAAGGAAATTCTCAAGTAGCAACAAAATTAACAGTGGATATTTTCGCAGGTACAATGATGATGATCATGAAATACTTTTCAAAAAGCAAGATGATGAATCTGAAGAAGATCCACAAGAGGAAGAGCCTCAAGGTGAAACTCCTCAAGTAAACCCTCCTCACGAACAACCTCCACAAGATCACCTTCCTCAAGTCCAAGATCAACCTGGTCCTTCAACAATCATAAATGTGAGGTACTCCAAAGATCACCCACTTGATAATATAATAGGAAATGTAAATGATAAAGTTCAAACTAGATCTCAGGTTAGACAAATAGTTGAACAATATCATTTAGCTTTTGTCTCTCAAGTGGAGCCTAAAAATGTTGAAGAAGCTCTAAAAGAAAATTCATGGATTGATGCTATGCATGAGGAACTTGGTCAGTTTCAAAGAAATAATGTCTGGAGTTTAGTTCCTAGAACCCGTGAAATTTCTGTCATAGGCACTAGATGGGTATTTAGGAAAAAGCTAAATGAAGAGGGTAAAGTGGTGAGAAACAAAGCTAGACTGGTAGCAAAAAGGTATAACCAAGAATTTGGGATAGATTTTGAAGAATCTTTTGCACCTGTAGCTAGACTTGAAGCAGTAAGGATCTTGTTAGCATATGCATGTTCAAACATTTTCAAATAGATGTTAAAACTGCTTTCTTGAATGGCTACATCAAAAATGAAGTCTATGTTTCTCAACCACCCGGTTTTGAGGATAATGAAAAGCCTAACCATATTTATAAGTTGCACAAAGCTCTTTACGGTTTGAAGCAGGCACCCTGAGCTTGGTACGACAGACTAAGTAATTTTCTGGTACGTAAAAACTACTTAAGAGGTAAAGTGGACCAAACCCTTTTCACTAATAAAGTTCGCAATCACATAATTGTTATTCAAGTCTATGTGGACGACATCATCTTTGGTTCCACTCACCCATCATTGTGTGAAGAGTTCTCTAAACACATGCACAGTGAATTTGAGATTAGTTTAATGGGGGAGCTTCAATTTTTTCTTGGCTTGTAGGTAAAACAACATGAAGATGACTTCTTCATTAATCAAGAAAAATATGTAAAGGACCTACTGAAACATTTTTAGTTTGAACAAGCCAAGCCTGCCTCAACACCCATGAGCACAAGCATAAATTAGAAAATGATGAAAAAGGTAAAATGGTAGATACAAAGCAATGTCGAGGTATGATTGGCTCTCTCCTTTACCTTACTGCAAGTAGACCAGATTTACAATTAGTGTTTGTCTTTGTGCTAGATACCAATCTAATCCAAAGGAAAGCCATTTGGTTGCAGTTAAAAGGATTTTCCGATATCTCTCAGGTACGTATCATTTGGGTCTTTGGTATCTAGCAGGGAGTAGTTTTAACTTAATCTCATATTCTGATGCTGACTATGCTGGGTGTAAAATTGATAGAAAAAGCACTAGTGGGTATTATCAATTCCTTGGTGGTTGCATGGTTTTGTGGGCATCCAAGAAACAACACTCAGTTGCACTCTCCACTGTAGAGGCAGAATATGTTACTGTAGGGAGTTGTACGGCTCAAGTGTTGTGGATAAAAAGTCAATTGCGTGATTACAACATTGACATTGGATGCACACCTATCTTATGTGACAACACTAGTGCTATTAACCTTTCAAAGAACCCAATTCAACACTCAAGAACCAAACACATTGAGATTAGACAACACTTCTTGAGAGATGAAGTAACCAACAAATCCTTAGAGCTTTGCTTCATACCCACTGAAGAGCAACTGGCTAACATTTTCACAAAACCCTTGTCTGAAGATAGATTCACTACACTAAGGAGAAAATTGGGCTTGTGTAAAATGCAATGAACCTATACCCATTTTTTAGTATATGCTCTTTGTGTGTAAAGACTATGTGGTATATCAAATGGTGACATGTGAAAGAACAAGTCTTGCTTGTTTGGAAACTATCATTATGCATGAGAAAATATTCTCCGCCACGTATCCATAGTCAAATTGCATATAACGGTCATCCACTTCAAATAGGGTATATAGTTTCTTTTCACGTTGCTCATTCATTTTTGAAAACAAATGAATATCAGTGTTCATGTGCTTATGAATGATCTCTGGTGTGCGAATGATTGCCATGCATATGATTATTTTGTTTGAATTGCTTCAATGTTGAGTTATCACATGCACACACTAAGGGGGAGTAATTTCAGGTCTGGTGAGTGAAAGTCATGAGGGAAAATCTTTATTCTTGATATGTCAAAATTCCCCAAGCATGTAATTCAAATTTCCCTCTATTCTTTGTCTTAAGTCTATTTTGTCAAAGCTCCTGTCGACAGCCCCACACACTCCTGTCGACAGCCATGCCTTCACAGAACCCAGGATTTGTACCCTGTGTGCATCTATCGACAGCCCCTTTTCTACTGTCGACAGCCAGGCACAGTTTAGGCTCTCCCCGAACTCCATGTTTTAGTCTGTGTGCATCTGTCGATAGCCACTTCTTCTGCTGTCGACAGCCATGATCTGCATGAACCCAGTGTTTCATCACTGTCTGCATCTGTCGACAGGCTCAAGCTAGCTGTCGACAGGTACACTTTTCACTGAGTCCTTCATATCCTTTCTCATCCTACTTAATGAGTATGTTCATACAAATGATGCAAGGTGAAAATTGAGAACTTATTTGCAGTTATAATCTTTCATACTCACACAGTACCTTAGATATTGATTAAGACACAATGAGTTTGGAAATAATACTCTTGAGAGAGTCTTGATTGTGTCATTCAGCCAACGTTGAACAAACATAATGACTTTCACCTAACTACTTTGAATACTTTCATTGTGGATTATTATTTTTCTTACATGGATTAACAAGTAAGAAGGTTATTAAACTTGATGTTTTACATTCGCCTTTGACCTTAAATAACCTTTGCCCTTGTAATTTCAAAATAAAAACAAAGGAGAAAAGCTACCTATTTCCGAACTCAAATGTTAAAAAAAAAAAAGCGAAATGGGATGAAAGGCAGAGCAATGATGAGTTTTACTGAGTAACCAGAGCATGGGCATCACCAATGTCCGTCTTTGCATTAAAATGTTAAATCATTACCTCTGTACAATGGTATGATGGTCACTCACACTAAGTAACTGGGGGTATGGACATCACAAGTGTCTACCTTCACGTCCAAAGGTGCAAGTGATCCTAATTACCACTTTTTCACTCTACATTCACAATGAAACTCTTCTATGAAGAAATAGAGTGAAGCCTCCAAGTGTTAAACCAAGGACAATGTGTCATTTATTGTCAATTGCATATGTACACATTATCTTCATGCACCAACTGAACATTACCCACTAAGAACTATGGTTTTCTACAATGGCTTCTATTCAAAGGAGTTGTCTTAGGGTCATATGTTCTTTGAACGATGTTGTCTAAATGCTACAACTTGAAAATCACGGGATATTACTTCCTAACCACAATCGTCCTTTGAGATGTCTAAATACTAGTGGGTATGACAATTTATAATGTGTATATCCCATTTTTCAAACTTAAATATCATTTGGACACTCTTTGCACTTCACATCTCTGTCAAAATCTCTTTCTGGAAAAAAATTGTATGTGCCTGTCGACAGCTGCCATGCACCTATCGACAGCCGCAGATCTGGGCGGTTAAGAAGCCCAACCGGCGCCAATTTTGGCCGGATTTCGTGGGAACCCTTTCCTTCAAATGCCTTTTAAACATATCCCAAGAGGGAAACACAACTCCTCACCCTCTCACCTTCCTCCAAAAGGTGTCTTCACCCTATTTCTACTCTAGGGTTCCTCTCCAGGGCGCTAGAAACATCCTTCATTTTTCCTCTGTGTCTTTTCTTCCTCCAGTCTTCTTTCTTCCTTCCAGATCATCTCCTTCATGGCTCCTAAGGGTAAACGTGTTGTCTCCCGTCCTCATCCCGCTTCCTCTGAAGCCAGCGAAGGCTCCAGGGCTCCCTCTGAGCGCCGAACCAAGCATCGCAATGATTGGTTGCCCGAGCTCGTTGTTCCCCAACGTTTGCAGCTCACCATGGTACGAAGAACTTTCAGCAAGTTCGTGCAGCCCCGCTATGTCGACTTCGGATCCCTGGAAGACATGTTTCCCAATCTACAGTCCCTATTTGACACCCAGGGCTGGAAAGTCTTTCTATACTCCCATATGCAATATTCTCCGACTGCCGTGACAGAGTTTTTCAACAATCTCAGCATGACTGCGGATGGGGATCTCTTCACATTCGTCAAAGGTACCAGCTTCAAGCTTACTCCAAACCTTCTTAGCACAGCTCTTCAAATTCCCAACTCCGGGGCTGATGTTATTCTCAGTCATCCTTCTGCCTCTGAGTACTACCAACTCATCACTCTCCAACCTTATGACGCAACCAAGGATATTGTCAAGCTCAATGCTAATTCCTTTCCCCCACTGAACCGAATGATCCATCACATCTTCACCACCTTGATTGCTCCAAAGCATGGTAGTCGGGAACTCGTCACTGAGGTTCATAAATCACTCTTTCTCTTCTTCCTCAAGTGCGAACAAATCAACTTGCCTGAACTCATGCTTCACCTGATCCGTCAATGCTTCTACAACCCCAGGAGATCAATGCCATATGCTTGCCCGCTCACTTCACTTCTTCTCTTCATTGAGATCCACATTCCTGATAGTGAGCTTGTCACCCTTAAATCCCGCAATGCATTTGATCTCACTGCTGCCCATCGGATGGGCTATAAACTTGTTGATGGCAGAGTCACCAAGACTCTTAAGGGTTAGGAAGATGAATCCTATGGCGATGAGGATAATGCTGATAATGCTGATGAAGCCACCATACCAAAAGCCTAGCAAAATCCAAAAGGAAGGCTCTCTCTCTGCTGCTCTGCTTCAACTCTCCGTCCTGTTCGAGGAAGATCCATCTCACGAGTGGAGTTGAAGTCGGTCTGTCTACGGTTCAAGCTTCTCCATCATCTGATCATCATCAACATGGAACTTGGAGTTCTTCTGGACGACCACCACGAAGAGTTCACATCTGGATTTGTTTCTACATCTTATCAGAACTCTTCTCCTTCCATACTTTTCACTATTTTGTGTGTGTGGTAGTGATTCGAGCATCCCTTGTGCTTGATCCACGTGTGGGTTGTTGCTCTGATTGCATTTTGCATCAGATAACATGCGTGTGTGTGTTTGTAGAGTTGAACGCACTAATAAGCAGTCTTTCTGCATGTGTGTGTGGACGGTGGACGTAGGATACACGAGTTGTGTACTCCGAACCACCTTAAATCTTCGTGTCTTGTGGTTTGCACATTTCTACGATAGATGTTTGGTAGGCACAAATGATTGTTCACACGCTAGATAGGTTGCTTAGTTTCTAATCACAACTTGCACACACACTATAGTTCGAATTCAATACATATATGTTTATGATTTCAATAAGTCAGTGTTGGATCAAAAAGGAGGTCATAGTGCTTTTAATTAGTAGTAATCTCTTCAACCCCTCTTCTAGATTACTGCTTTAGATAATTCCGCGCACCTTTCAACTTGCTCCCAAGCAAGTCTTCCCTTTACCGAGGGGTACAAAGACCACCTATACCAGTAGGTCTTCCTTCACAACAGGGCACTGCAGGGAACAAACCCCTGCGGGTTATCTTACACAGAAATAACACAGGTGTGTCTGCTCAGAAAAAAGAAAACACAGAAGAAATCAGAAAGTGGTACAAGTAAGAATTGAAGCTTTAATTCTTTACGACTCTAAGAGAGTGTACTGAAGAGATCAGAATTTCAGAAAGCCGCTCAAAGAAAAGACTTCTAAACAATCAGGAGAGCTTGGAAGTCAAAACTTGAGAACAGTAGGATCTCTTTAGATCTTGAGCTCTTATCTTTTTCTTTTTTTGTGGAAGGTGAGGTTGTGTATGTGGTTGTATCTTCTAGTGTTTATCTCACTTCCTGTCTCTATATCTCGTTCTTCTTGGCTTCTTGTTTAAACGTCGGTTCATATATAAGCTTCAGAGATTTTAGCTTCCCATTTGAAACTGAACGTTGGAATTGAATCTTGGGAGATGAGACTAAGAGATTTCTTAGTTTTCCATCATATCTTCAGCTCTTGAGGTCTCAACGTCTTCAAGCTATGCATATATCTTCAAGGTTCTATAGATAGCTTCATTAATGTTCTGCAAACTTCATACCCAAGACTAAAAGGTAAGCAAGCTTCAGTGGGTGGTTACGTATCTGAAAGATCATGAAAAGAACACAGATACCTCCATTCCTTTGGAGGTAGGTGAAATAAAAATATAAAAAGCACAAAGAGTTGTGACAGAAATGTTCAGAGCATTTAAAGATAGACAGACAGTTGTATAGGGATTATAAGGACTTTTCCTGAAAGTCATGAAGTTCTAACAAAGAGAGGATGTGGTAGGTGAGCTCTGACAGATAACCCATGCTGCTTATACCTACTATCGCATTAAACTCTTGACCATCTTTCGAATAAATATAGAGCTATCTTTCTGACAGTAAGAGAGATAACAATATGTAAATCTTACAAATTTCAAAAGAACATTTCGAATGAGTGTAATATTAAATATAATATTTTTCTGCTAAAAATATTTGAATTATGATAGTAGAAAAATAATCACAAGGATCATACAAGAAACTTTTTTTCATAAGAGATCCTAACAGAATAAAGAAATCATTGAAATGATCAAGATTATGACTTATTGGGTTCTGTATGAAATGACAGATGCATAAAAATTATTTAGGTACAAGTACACAGAAGTTGATATATGATACTTTGACTTTCAAGGAGTCAAAGTGAGATTCAACAATACTTCATCTGGTATAGAAGTCGCAATGAGATATTGATAGATGACAGACTTCGACTTCTTAGGAGTCAGAGTAAGGTACATGTGTTCATCAATCAATAACATACTTTCGACTTTTAAACAGTCAGAGTGAGATTCAATAATACTTCAACTGTATAGAATTCACAATGAATATTGATAGATGACAGGCTTCGACTTCTTAGGAGTCGGAGTAAGGTACAAGTGTTCATCAATCAATATCATACTTCGACTTTTAAATAGTTATAGTGAGAAGCAATAAACAAGACTTTGACTTTTTAGGAGTGAGAGTAAAGGTCATTTGGTAAGCAATAGATAACATACTTCGACTTTTTAGGAGTCCGAGTCCTGTAAGACTTCGACTTTTAAGAAGTCGAAGTTTTTCCAGACTTTGACTTGTCCAAAGTCGGAGTACTACCCATTTGTTCATCAAACGGTACAACACTTTGACTTTTCTAGAGTCGGAGTTAGTATGGTATACAGTATATGTTGTGAACTTAGAGAAATTTTGTGTGACAGTGTTGATACTTTGATTGTGTATGCATAAATTTTGACTAAAATATTATACAATATCATACACGTATACCTTTACATTGTCATAATAATTTTCATACATGGTAGTATAAATCATTGAATTGATTTTAGGGGATCTAAAAGATTTTGTCATAGCAAAAATATAATGATTAAATATTTAACAATATTTTAAGGGATAGTTGCTCAACAATTATCCCCCTTTTTGATAATTACAAAAACTTTTAAATAAACAGTGGAAACAAAATTTTAATTTGTTTATGTTCTCTCTTCTCCCCAATGTACCAGTTTAGAACAAAACTTTTAATTTTTTGTTTTCTCTCTTCTTCCCCTTTGTGGAATTAACAAAAAGGATAAAGGATACACATAGAGAGAGATAGATAGAGAGATACACAAAGATTGCTAGAAAAAGATCTATATTGATAAAATTGAAGAACATTTTACATTCATGAAGTAGAAGAACTAGGGAGATAGAGGGAATGAGGAATTTGAGCAAAGAATGGCTGAAGTAAGTCCCATAGCTTCTGCTCATTTCAGGAAAGATGTGAAAGAATTTGGAACTATCTATGTTATAGAAGGGTCCTACAGAGGGGATTTTCGTATAAGACTTAATGTGTCGGCGATGATACCAATTGACTCTCCTATGGTAGTTGTCACTAGATAGAGTTCTCCTAAGTGGAATGAATTTCCTACTAGCTGCCTTGTGGAGGAACTTATGAACTGAAAGGTTCAAATGAAGACCTTGAGTATGAGCTACTTCCTTGGCTTTGTAGTAGATTTTATATCTTTCTGTCCACTTCAGAGAGACAGTCTTCTAAAGTGTCTCATACCCTTTGCAAAGATAAGCTGCATGAGATAACTTATACTTCTGGCATTCTGCACTGTCTTCAGGATAGGATATAGCCCACTACTCTTCTATCATTCTCTATGATTCGGCAAAGCTATGTTGAAAGTCCAGAAGGTGCTGAGAATTCTTGGGGGCATGCATGATAGCAAAACAATGGAAGGATAGCTTGATGTTGTATTTGAGCTTGAATCTAGCTGCTATCCTAATGTGTCTGTTAAAGACAACTTGGGCAAATGGCTTTCTATAAGAAATAGCCCCTATCAGATTGGGGTGCAGTCCTGAGAGCAGACCAATGGTCATGGAGGGAATGATTTCTCTTTGCCCTCTAACAAGCATGGCCCACTGCCCCTTATTCACATCTAGCAAATTCATCTTGAATCTCTCTTCATTGAACACCTTCATTCTGCTATAGTTGATCTGCTGCTCCTAAATGAATTCACTAAAAGATCAAATAACCTAAGATTTAAGTGAAAAGGAAGATTCAGAAATTGGCTCCGGAGAGTGGCTTCCTGAAACTTAGTAGCTTCTCCGAGGTAGATATTCATATATTCTTGAGCAAAAAGGATATGGCTTGGTAGGCACGGTGTATCTACACACGTCAGACGAACCAGCTTCAACTCCGTTCGGAAGATGGATCTTCCTTTTCGTGGACGGAGGGTTGAAGCAGAGCAGCAGGGAGAAGCTTCTCTTTTGGATTTTGCTTAAGGTTTGGTATGGTGCTTCTTGCTGCCAAAATACCTCCTTATGTTCTAGATAATGAGTGTCCAAGTTAGGAGAGATGTGGTAAAAGGAAACACCTAAATACGGAACATATCCAAATCTCAGAATTGAAGTTTATCTACGTCTGTCGACAATAGACTATTCATCTGTCGACAGGTACTGATAGATTTGCAAATTCCAGAACACTGAACTTCCGGGAATTGATTGTCTGTGTGTAGCTATCAACAGGCGATTTGTAGCTGTCACAGGTACACTTGTCCTGAAACTTGTCTGGCCTCCCTGTTCTTGGCTGTCGACAGGGACCTGTAGATCTGTCGACAGGTACTTGTTTAATGCGTTTTTCTTGAGCTTTTGCTCTTGAATTTGATACTTGTCTTGCACACATTCACACCTACACTGAAGATCATTATTAGTGAGATATAATGAATATATAGATAATCAATTGAAACATGTTCTTTCATAATTATCACTTGCTTGATTTGTCACTGTCATCATGTATCACATATTCACATAACATCAATTCACGTTGTCATCATCAAAAACATGTAGTCACAAACATAACACATGTGAACCCAACATGTACTACAAATGCAGATACATCAAATAGATGTCAAGTTTGACTTCATGTCAGAGGAAGTTCAGTAGGTGAATGATCTACTCCTCAACTGGTGTTCCAACAGGGCTAGGGCAGCTCCCAACCAGTTCCTCAAGCGCAACAGCAGAAGCAGTTAGAGCCACAGCAAGAGAAGACTACAGAACAACTTTCAGTAGAGTCTGCGGTAGTGCCAGAATTGATGCTGAACAGCAGCCATAGCAGCAACCAGGAGGACCAGCCCTTCTGAGCTATTTTAGCAAAAATTAGTGGAGCAATCTATGGAAGTGGAAGAGTCTTCCAAGGTCAAGAACTTCAAGACAGGGTGAGAAGGAAGCTGATGAAATCTGATTTTGTGGTCTTTCCCTCTTCAGAACCCTCCACCCAACCTTCCACCCTTCTGAACTTACACCTTCAGCTCCCACTGAACAACCACATCCAATCTCTTCTGAACTACCATGTTCCTCTGATCCTCCTCCTTCTACTTCTACCAGAGGAACACCCTCCTTCAATTACTTCTCAACTAGCAGGCCCCGGCCCCACAGGGTCCTGTGCTTCCCCCACCACCGCCAGTGGACTATGGAGTATTCATGCAAGGTCTGGTGCAAGCCATGCAGACGCAGGCCACACCCAGGCAGCACTCCAGGCCCAGTTGGAGGCCCAGGTAGAATAATAAAAAACCTAGTAGTTTGGTATTTAAATTGCATGATATTGTGTTTACTGTATATTGTTATTGTTTAATGTAGCAGGCTCAGGCCCCAGCTCAAGACCATGGTGGACCTTCCATCATGGAGCGATTCAAGAGGATGACCCCACCCTCTTTTAAGGGGGAGAGTGATCCGCTATTGCAGAAAGCTGGATGAGGGAGACGGGAAAAATCTTCCGAGCTATCAGGTGTCCTGACGAGGACAAGGTGACCTTAGCCACCTACATGCTACAGGTATGTTTTGGTTTATGCTTGTATGTTGTTTGTCAAGTTAGAAATTGTTGGTTAGTGCTTATGAAGGTGTATTGCAGGAGAGAGCTGATGTATGGTGGTCCCCCTACTGCGTACGCGCTTCGAGGACGGAGCAGTAGATGTGGCGTGGGACGCGTTCGTGAGGCTCTTCCGAGCCAAGTTCGTCCCAGAGCATATCCGGACAAGATGGAGCAAGAATCCTTTCCCTGACGCAAGGATCGATGACCGTCCTGGAATACGAGGCAAGGTTTTCTGAACTTTCTAAATATGCACCGCATATAGTAGAGGATGAGCGCAGGAAGACCAAGAAGTTGTGATGGGTCTCAAACCATCACTGAGGACGAGGCTCGTGGCGTTCGACCACCGCACGCTAGACGAGGCCCTCAGCGCAGCCTGCAGACAGGAGGGAGAAATGGAGCAGTATCTGGAGGAGAAGAAGGCTTCGCAAAAGAGGCGGCAGCGACATTCCAGCGGCAAGATAAGAAGAAAACGGTGTACCAGACACCGCAGAAACAAATGGCAGTCAGCAACTCTCAGGTACCCTCTGTACGTTCCCCGGTGCGAAGAGAGAGTGTCCCATTGTGGGAAGACCCATGGAGGTTCGAGTGCTGGTTAGTAGCGGGTAGATGCTTAAAGTGTGGAGCAGCGACCACAAGATCAAGGACTGCCCAAGACTTCAGCAGGAAGCTCAGCGAGGAGCGCCAGTACCAGCAGTAGCGGCAGCCGCGCCAGCTACAGGACGACTAGGAAGGCCTCGAGCCCCAGCTCGAGTGTTTGCGTTAGCGGTGAGGACGCCGAGCAGGCGGAGCATGTCACCGAAGGTACAGTTTTACTTTTCGGTGTGCACGCTCGGGTTTTGTTTGATACGGGTGCTACTCACTCGTTCATTTCCGAGCAGTTCGCTAGGCAGTTAGCCCTAGAGTCAGGCATAGAGTCTGAGGAGTTAGAGGTCCTTTGTCTGTGCACACCCCTGCGGGTACGGTATCGACTAGGAAGTGCATTTCGTTGTTACCTGTGTGCATTGAGGATAGATTCCTAGATGGGTGTTTCTTCTTGCTAAGATGAAGGATTATGATTGTATCCTTGGTCTGGATTGGCTAGAGGAGCACTATGCGTTAGTGGATTGTCGTAGGAAGAAGATTGTTTTCCGCATTCCTGGGGAGGATGAGTTCTCTCATCCCTTGCCAAAGAACTTAGCGGGAAAGTTAGTTATCTCTGCCATGAAGGCGATGCGCATGGTGAACAAGGGTTGTGACGCATTTCTTGCCAGCGTTATGCTAGTACCCGATGCTGGTTCGTCACTGACTTTTGCAGAGATTGATGTGGTGCGGGACTTTTCAGATGTCTTTCCCGATGACTTGTCGGATTGCCACCGGATAGGGAGATAGAGTTCACTATAGAGTTGCTTCCAGGCACCTCTCCTATCTCGAAGGCCCCATATCGGATGGCCCCTGCAGAGTTAGCCGAGTTGAGGAAGCAATTGCAAGAATTGCTCGATAAGGGATTCATTGCCCTAGCGTTTCCCCTTGGGGCGCACCTGTATTATTCGTCAAGAAGAAAGACGGGTCACTTCGGTTGTGCATTGATTATAGAAAGCTAAACCAGGTGACTGTGAAGAACATGTATCCCTTACCCGGATTGATGATCTATTTGACCAGTTGCGAGAGGCATCAGTCTTTTCCAAGATTGACTTGCGATCTGGTTATCATCAGTTGAGGATTAGGAGTGAGGATGTGTCCAAGACGGCATTTAGAACCCGTTATGGACATTATGAGTTTTGGTTCTTCCTTCGGATTGACCAACGCCCTGCAGCGTTCATGGATCTCATGAACCGGGTGTTTAGTCTGTATCTAGATAGCTTTGTTGTTGTGTTTATTGATGACGTGTTGGTCTATTCTCCGGATGAGGCCACACAATCGTCAGCATTTGAGGTTAGTCTTAGAGGTTCTCCATGAGCACAAGCTGTATGCGAAGTTCAGCAAGTGCGAGTTCTGGTTGCGCGAGGTTCATTTTCTCGGGCATGTTATCTCCGACGCTGGTGTAGCAGTTGATCCAGCAAAAGTCCAGGCAGTTATGGATTGGGAGATTCCCAGGACCCCTTCGGAGATTCGTAGTTTATTGGGTTAGCTGGTTATTATCGGCGATTCATTGAGGGTTTCTCATCCATCGCCGCCCCTTTGACAAAGCTGACCAGAAAGGGTGAGAAGTTCGTATGGTCTGAGGCATGTGAGCGTAGCTTTCAGCTATTGAAGGCTAAGCTTACTTCTGCTCCGGTATTGGTATTGCCTAGCGGTCTAGAAGGTTTTGCCATTTATACGGATGCATCTCAGATTGGTTTAGGCTGTGTGCTCATGCAGCAAGAGAGGGTAGTGGCTTATGCTTCTCGTCAGTTGAAGGAGCATGAGAGGAACTATCCGACTCATGATTTAGAGCTCGCAGCTGTGGTTCATGCACTAAAGATCTGGAGGCACTATCTTTATGGTGTCAGATTTGAGGTGTTTACCGACCACAAGAGCTTGAAGTATCTTTTCTCCCAAAAGGAATTAAACCTGAGGCAGAGGAGATGGATTGAGTTCTTGAAGGACTATGACTTCGACCTTCAGTATCATCCTGGAAAGGCGAACGTCGTAGCAGATGCTCTTAGTAGAAAGAGGTCTTCGCTCCAGCAGGATTGGAAGATGTTGGAGGATGCAGCGTGCTCTATGACCGAGTTAGAGCCATCGTTGTGTCAGGATTTTGTAGCTCAGCTATCCCTTAGATCCTCAGTCTTGGATGAGGTGATTGAGCAGCAGAAAGCCGATCCTAGATTGTTAGAGTTAGTGGGTAAGGCGGGCATTGCTCGTGATGAGGACGGTGTGATTAGATTTCAGCACCGTGTTGTGTCCCCGATATGTGGTAGATGTCCGTGAGCATGTGTTAGCGGAGGCTCATAGATCGTGATTTCTATTCATCCGGGTAACACTAAGATGTATCAAGACCTGAAGAGATCATTTTGTGGTCCGGCATGAAGAAGGATGTTGCGGATTATGTGTCTAGATGTCTAGTGTGTCAGCAGGTGAAAGCCGAGCGGCAGCGACCATCCGGCCTTATGCAAAGGATGGATATCCCCGTATGGAAGTGGGAAGCTGTCACTATGGATTTCGTATCGGGTTTGCTCGATCTAGAAGGGAATGACTCGATTTGGGTAGTTGTAGATAGGTTCTCGAAGACTGCTCATCTTGCCTATGAAGAAGAAGCAGTAAGAGTAGAAGTTTAGCTAGATTGTATGTTAGCGTATCGTTAGATTGCATGGTGTGCCGAAGTCGATCATTTCGGATCGGGATCCGAGATTTACTTCGAGATTGTGGAAGGGTCTTCAGGATGCGTTAGGTTCGGAGCTTAAGCTCAGTTCGGCGTTTCATCCCCAGACCGACGGACAGTCCGAGAGGACTATCCAGACGCTCGAGGATATGTTGAGAGCAGTGTTCTGGATTGGAAGGATGATTGGAGCGTCATCTACCTCTTGTGGAGTTCGCATACAACAACAGCTTTCATGCTAGTATTGGTATGGCTCCATTCGAGGCGTTGTATGGTAGCCCTGCAGATCTCCTTTATGTTGGGAGGAGACTGGTGATAGGCAGTTGATCAGACCGGAGTTGGTTCAGGAAACTTCGGATAAGATTCAGCTTATCAGGAAAAGGCTTGTTGCGGCACAGGATAGGCAGAAGAGTTATGTCGACAACAAGAGAAAGGATTGGAGTTCGAGTTTGGCGATCATGTCTTCTTGAAGATATCGCCTACTCGAGGTGTCGTCAGATTTGGCAGGCATAGCAAGCTAAGCCCTAGGTTCATTGGCCCATATGAGATTCTCAGACGTTTGGGCAACGTGGCGTACGAGCTAGCATTACCCCCAGCTTTGGCTAGCGTTCACCCTGTATTCCACGTATCTATGCTCAGGAAGTATGTCGAGATCCGTCTCATGTGATTAGTCATGAGCCCGTGGAGATCCAGCCAGATCTTTCGTATGTCGAGCAACCAGTAGCCATTCTTGACCGGAGGTTCAGCATCTCCGGAACAAGAGTATCGCGTCGGTGAAAGTTCTATGACGGAACTTCTCACGTGAGGAGGCTACGTGGGAGCTTGAGGATGCGATGAAGAAGAAGTATCCCCTTTGTTTGAGTAGTGTCGTTCTAACTTCGAGGACGAAGTTTCTTTAAGGGGGAGAGGGTGTAAGGCCCTCTAATTTCCGTTGCATTTTGTATCTATGTGTGAATAATTGTGCTTATGTACGTATGTACTTATTACGTACGCATTAATTAGTATAATTAAGTATGCATGTGTTTATATTAAGCATAAATATTGTATATATATTGCATGATGATAGTGTGGATATAATACCATATACATATTGCATGTATATACGCTTGATATGCATGGTTTTCTGTAAATTAGGGTTCTGGCCGAAGGCCACCTTGGCGTCAAGCCAGGCCGTTGAGCCAGTGTCAGCGTCCAGACATGGACGCCAACACTAACTCCAGCGTCCAGGGATATGGACGCCAACTTCTCTGACCTGCATGCGTTGCAGAGCTAGAAAATCCGGGAGCAAGGCATGGCAAACCATTGGGGGGGGGATGTCCCCAACGGCTCTAAGGCTTGTCAAATCGGTATGGTGAGTGGGTGAGGGGCTCTCCTAACCCTGAACCCGAATTGGACTCTCCCATCTTTCCTTCACCTTGCAAGAGGAGAGAAGTGAGAGAGAAAAACCCTAGAGAGTCTGTGAGAAAAACCCCATCTTGGCACCCCCAAATCCGACCCCTTGGAGCTTGGTCTGGAGATCTACTGCGACTAGGAGGAAGCTGGAGCAAAGGAGAGGACTTCCCCATCGTCCCCTCGGCGTGGAGATCACCCAGGAGCCCGGAGGAAGGCGATCTAGAGGGCGCTTCTGCAACTTTTGGGACTACCCAAGGAGGTCTTCTTCGAGCCATAAATCCCAGAAGAAATTCTAAAGGCAAGTGACCTATCTATGGTGTCCCCGTATGAGTCTAGGTGGTTTTGTTATTTTATGGAATTTTCCTCGAGTCCTAGACCCTCCAATTCACCCAAGTTTCAGAGCTCGGGTCTGTGTTTTTGCACAGACCTGGTTAGACGGCAAGGTCCCGGACGCCTGTGATGAGCTTGGCGTCCATCGACCATACGCTGACCTGAGTCAGCGGCCAGAGACCGCCGCCTAGTTCTTCTGGACAGAACAGTGAGCTGTTCTGTCCCACTTATGCAGTAATTCGGTATGTTTTATGCGATGAGGATATATGGTAAAGCTTATACTCTATGTATATGGTTAGTTGTGGTGTGTGAATGAATGTGGGATGTGATGGTGAATGTGGGATAATGATATCTTGTAAACTTGTGAGCATGACTTGTAGACAATTTTGCAAAATCCATGATTCCTGATTTAGATACTGTGAATGCCTTAGTTTCGGTTTGATCATGAAGAATAGTGGGTCAGCATAGTGTTTTCAAATTTGAGTAATTTATCCATGCTGTGAAATTTGTAAATAAGCTCGGTTTCGGTAAAATGAAAACATGCGAAAATGGTTTGTGATAATGATCGATAGATGTATGAATTAGGGGTAATGTGGTATTCTAAAATCATACATATATTAGTAGTCTCTGTACAAAACAACAAGTGGCTAAATTACAGATGTGTTAGACCCATGTTAACTTAAGTTGTTAATAGCATGCTAATTAGGCGTTTTATTTTCTGTAAATTCTATGTAGCTCAGAAAAATCTGAAAAATTGGGAGTATGATTATGAACCCGAAAACAGCATGTGGTAAAAATTTCAGGTCATTTGAACCCATAAATAAAAAGTTATGTTTTTCATGTGAAATGTGATAATTCGTACATATAATCGAAATGTGATTAGATTTTGTTTAAACCCAGCATGATTAGTGTGTTTACTGTGTGTTAAACCTTGAAAACTCTGTAGTACCATGTTAGGAAAAACAGAGGTGTTCATGTGAGTAAGAAAGTGTGAATGTGATGAAAAGTGTAAAGTGTAAAAACCATGTGTAAAACGGTAAATGTGTAAAAGTGTAATTGTGCCAATGTGATACTGCTTCCGAGAAGGCAGTGGAGCCGTATCCGGGAAAAGTCCCCCTGAGAAGTTCATTGTGTTAAGTGACCCTAAGGGCATTAGGGGGAAATCCTGGAGGTGGACAAGTACCACTGGTTAGGGTGGAGACTTGTTCTCTCGGTCTGCGCAGTCCAAGAGTCGCCATTGTATTGCCTAGATGGCGTCTGATGTGATGTGTTTGTGACTTCTTTGGTGGTTTGGACTATGTGTCACGGCACCTAAATATGTGTAAAGTGTAATGTGAAATGTGTATGTGACCATGTGTAATGTGTAAGTGACATGTGAATGTGTAGGTGTAAAGTGTAACCATGTGAAAAAGAGGAAAATTGTGTAAAAGAAAATGTGAAATTCTCGATGTGTAAATGTGTTATTGAAACCATGAGAGACTAAATCTGAAACCATGTGAATTCAGAAAATGCATGTTATTACTCTCATTTATGTGTACAAAGTGTTTAGAATCCATGGTAGGGACAACAAATGAATATGTGTGCAAAGTGGCATGATGGATTGTTCATATGTGAGGTTTTAAGCAACGTTGTAGCTCTCATGTGTAGATTTATAGTCATTGAACCATGTGAAATCAGCAACCTAAAGCATGTGAAAAAGTTATGTATGCACTAAGAATATGTGGAATCCATGCAAATTGTGTTCCCTTTCATGCATGTAAATTGTCATATTGATAGCTCTCATGTTGATTCTGTAAAAGATTAAAGTTCATGAGTAAATTGAATAGAGACCATGTGATAGGTGGATTTTATTTTAAAAATCTGAAAGCATGAGTTATGTATAAAATTGTAGAACTTCCATGATAGGGTGAAAACTCGAATTGACTAGCATGCTATGTGTGCTAATTGTAATGTGCATGTAGAAACCACTAGGACTTGTACGTGTATATCATGAATAGTGTTGCTTGCTGAGTCCCTGGACTCACTCCTTGCTTCGGCGTACAGGTATAGTCGGTGACACAGAGTACCCTGGAGGAGGCAGCAGAGAGACGGACTCCGAGCGTGGAGACTAGCTAGTTTTTGGAGTTCCTTGTGATTGTGTACTTCCTAGTATGTACTTGGAACATTGTATTAGAATTATCATGAGAAGAATGTATTATGTGGACATTATGTATTTCCATTTCAGTAATTTAATTTATGTGAACTTTGGTTCCTTTTGCAAATTGTAAACTGCATGTATGTGTTAATGTGGATGATGAATGAATGGAGATAGTTCTCTTTTACTTCTGCTACTCTGTTGTATATTCGCGTGTATCTCAGCTGTTTGTATCGTTGGGTAAATGTCCCACTGTGGCAGCACTTGTTATACCGACATGGGTTGGTATAACCGTACTGGTATAATGAGGGCCGTCACAAAGTCACTCTAGCTACTTATCAGCTAGAGAGAGAAGCACATACCATGTGGGAGTCAATTGAGGCCACACTAGGTGATGCCCAGGCCACTTGGGCACAGTTCCAGGAGTACTTCAACAATAAGTACTTCTCTGATAGAGTACAAGAAAGGAAGGCGGTAGAGTTCGCAATCTAAAGCAACAGAGTCTGTCCGTAGCTGAATACGAGGCACATTTCTTAAACTGGCCCGTTATGCCCGCACTTGGTCCAAACCGAGCGGTTGAAGGCTAAGAGGGTCATGAGTGGTTGAGGTCCCAGTACATTACACAACTGGAACGAGGATCTGTAGATTACCGGAGATAGTGGGAAGGCACTACTACTAGAAGAATCACTAGTATAGTAGACAATATCAAGAACATCATGATGAAAGAAGGAACATGGAGTTGCATCCAAAAGGCCACCAGCTGTGGTCGGAAATAAGAGGCCAATGCGTCAAGTGGGGAACTAGCCAGTTAAGAAGTTAGGGATAGAGGTTATCAACAAGCACCCATCAACAAGGAGCCATGCAAACACTATGACAAAACTAGTCACAAGTCTGAGGGACTGTTTGGAAGGCACTGGGAGGTGCTTACGGTGCGGAAGCCAGAGTCACAACAATCTCTAACTATCTCGTATGATGAATCAGACACCGACAACACCTCAAGGAGGCCAGAAGCGCCAGGGTAGTGCAGGCATTGCAATAACAAAACTACATCAGAGGAAGGTGGTGTGGTTGAAGTTTACACTTAATATTCTATCCTCTTCTGCATTTTTTCTATTTGATACGGGAGCTACTCATCCTTCATATCACAAACATTTGCTGATACCTAACTTGAAAAACCTGTTTCAATGAAATCTGGAATAGTCGTGTCAACCACTAGGTTCTGGCACCAAACTTAGAAACCATTTTCCATCTAGTGAGGTGTTAATTGGAACTCAAAACTGCCTGTAAATTTAATATGCATGGGCATGGAGGGTTATGACGTGATACTAGGAGCAGACTGGTTGTCTGAACATGGGGCTATTGTCAACTGTAAAAAAAGTCGAGTAACATTTAGTCAGCATCCAAAGCTAGTATTTTTAAGAGATAGAAATCACAGAATAGTATCCCACATATCGGCACTACAAGCCAAGAAGATGATGAGGAAAGGTTGTATAGCCTTTCTAGCTATTGTTATTACCACAAAGAAGTCCAGATTGAGAACATCCCTATTGTCAGCGAATACTCTGATGTATTTCCTGAAGACTTGCCAGATATTCCTCTTGAGTTAGAGGTCTACATTACCATTGAGTTGATCCCTGGAGCAGCACCAGTATCTAGGTCACCTTATAGAATGTCCCCCACAGAACTGAAGCAATTAAAGGAACAACTGATGGAGCTGCTGGAGAAAGGGTTTATCCGACCAAGCACATCACCATAGGGTGCACCTGTTCTCTTTGTCAAGAAGAAGGTTGTGTCGATGAGATTGTGCATAGACTACATGCAACTGAATCAATTAACAATCAAGAACAAATATCCCTTGCCAAGGATTGATGATTATTTCATCAACTGTCTAGAGCTAAATATTTCTCTAAGACAGATCTCAGATTCGACAATCATCAATTGAGGATCAAAGGAGAATATACACAAGACAGCCTTCCGAGCAGGTAAGGGCATTATGAATTCATTATTATTCCTTTTGGACTAACAAATGATCCTATAGTTTTCATGCAGCTGATGAATAGTATTTATCGACCATACCTCGACAAATTTGTGTGGTATTATTGATGACATATTGATCTATTCCAAAACAAAAGAAGAGCACGAAGAACATTTTGAGGATCTCATTACAAATCTTAAGGGATAACAAATTTTACACCAAGCTAAGTAAGTGTGAAATTTAGCTAGAGGATGTATTCTTTTTGGGCATGTAGTAACCAAGGATGGTATCGTTGTTTATCCATCGAAGGTAGAGGACGTATTGAGGTGGGAAAGACCAACAAGTGTCATAGAGATCAGAAGCTTTGTAGGGACTAGCAAGGTATACAGAAGATTCATAAAGGATTTCTCAAAGATCGCAGTGCACTAACCAAGCTGACCAGAATGGAGAACCCGTATGTGTTGAATGATAATGTGTTGAAGAGAGCTTTATAGCTTGAAGAAGTGTCTGACTTCTGCTCCTGTCTCGGCCCTAACGACTGAAGAAGGGAGGATTTGAAATCTATTAGATGCTTCTGGAACAGGTTTAGTATGTGTCCTAATGCAACAAGGAAGGGTAATAGCATATGCCTGAAGACAATTGAAAACCCATGAAGAAAATTATCTCGTACATGACTAGGAATTAACAGTCGTAGTGTTCGCCTTGAAAATTTGGAGGCACTACATTTATGGGGAACAATTTAAAGTCTTTTGTGACCACAAGGCTTGAAATATTTATTTCATAGAAGGAACTCAACATGCGGCAAAGAATGTGGTTAAGTACCTCAAGGACTTTGACCTTTTCATTCAATATCACAACGGAAAAGCCAATGTGGTGGCAGACGCTCTATGTAGACAACCAGGAGCTATGCTAGCTTGTATGATGCTGGGCGAATGGAAGTTGTTGGAACAATTTGCAAGTTTGAATTTAGACATGAAAAAGAAGGAGAAACAAGTGATGATTTCTAATATCAAAGTACATTGCAATCTACTAACGGAAATGAAAGAGAAGCAAGGAGCCACCTCTAGCGAATCACATTTGAATCTCTCTCCTGACTCCCGCCCTTTCTCTCTCCTGGCTACCATGGCGACTGTGGGGGGGGGGGATCCTCCTCCCCCCCCCCCCCCTGTGCGTCCAGCTCCCCACCATCTACACCAGTCCCCACCCCAGCTGCGCCATCCACCTCCAGCAAAGGAGCATGGGGAGCTCCTGCCGCATCTCCCCTTTGCACAAAATCCTTCTCAAGTCCATCTAGCTGCCTGCGGTTCCAGTCCAAGTCCATCTCCAGCAACAACAGATGAAGCAGAGCCAGCGGCGTTCTTCACAGCTGAGGAGGTTCAGCTCTCCTGCAAAGCCTGAACCTGGCCATCATCGTCAAAACCCCCAGGGCCGGCCTCCCTTCCAGGACATTCGCTCGCATCTCACACAAAGGTTTCAGCTACAGGAGGATTTCCTGATAAGTGCTTATGATGGAAGACATCTGATAATCTGGTTCAGGAATGAGGCAGACTACAACAAGGTACTTCTGAAGGAATCCATGTTTGTTCATGGGAGGTTGTTCAGATTCTCAAATGGTCCATGGACTTCTCGCCAAACAAAGACTCTCCTGTGGTTCCGGTTTGCTACACATGCCGGCCCCTGCCAACTTCTTCAGTGAGCCAATGCTTAGGACTATTGCAGGTAGCATCGGACCAGTGCTACACATCGACCAAAACACATCCAGGATGATCCGAGCAGATGCAGCAGTTGTTTGTGTACAGCTTGATGTTTCCAAAAAACTACCTGATCGGGTGTGGGTTGGGGTAGCTGGAGGAGGATCATGGCAGCCCATTGTTTACCCCGCCCCACCTCTATTCTGTACCTCTTGTTCCAGACTGGGTCATTCCACCATGAACTGTAAGCAGTCCGCCACAGGCGGGATAAAAGCCACCACGGTGCAGGGCCCATCAGAAGATCATAGCCGGCCAACAGCAAATGTGAAAGCTACAACCTGGAGACCCACCAGACATGTGAACAATCCTGTACAAGATCCCGTTCAGAAGGAACCCATCCCTAATAGTCACGTTCATGTGGACACCACAACATCCAACCTGTGCATGGGCCACCTACCATCAGAGCAATATAATGACAGAGGTAATGCTGACAAGTCCAACATCTCAACCCACCAAATGCAGACTCAGAAGTTGATAATGGGAATGCCACTCCCACCCAGCCGGTCTATCAAATGGACACCCCCCCTCAATTAATGCAGCACCCATCAAGCCCAAAGAAACAGCAACTACAACATGCAGAAGCGCCCATAAGATGCTCGATAATTTGCTAACAACTCAGGACAGTCATGGAATCGGTAAGAGCTCCCCTCTGGGTAAAGATACTGGTCTGCAGGAACCTCAGCCCCTACACCCCTGCAACTTATTGAATGAAAGTAGCAGTAGAATGCACAAGGAAGGTGACTCTCAAGGCGACAGATCTGCTAGCACATACACTACAGAAATTGAGAAACCACCTCCTGACGGTGAGAGTAAAGCTAGCCCTTCTAAAACCATAAATGAGGATTGCGAGAAGGAAAGTATACAGGAAGATAAAAGAAGTGCAACACAACATATCAACATCAAGGGCGTCATAATCTCCCTACCTGCTATACACAACATCAGATCAGCACCTGGGTTGACACCACCTGAGGCAGACAATCTGAATACCTTACATGTTGCTTTTGCTGGGAGACCGAAAACACATTAGCCAACAAGAGAAGAAGGAGTGCGAACCCGTGGTGGGCTACGTGGCAACAACTCATTCCCCAAATCCAATGAACCAAAAGATCCTAATCTGGAACATTAGGGGCATTGGCAACGCCCAATCTATCAGTTGACTCAAGATTCTGAAACGCAGGTATAATCTGTCCATATTGCTGTTATTGAACCCAAGAAAAAGACTTCTTGTATAGAATGTACAGAAATAAACTCCATATGGCTCACTCACTGGCTAATGTAGACGATCATGCTCGTCTATGGATTTTTGGGAGGAGAACATCAACATTTGAGAACTGAATCCAGTGACCAGTTCATCACTATGTCAGTTGCTTCTGATTTCTGCAAAACCTTTCACCTAACCGTGGTCCATGCTAGCTACACTGTACATGAGAGGAGGAGGTTGTGGGATTACATGATAGATTTCTCTACTGCATGCTCTGAACCGTGGCTAATTGCCGATGATTTCAACACTTACCTGGGTCTACATGAGAAAAGGGGTGGCAAGAAAAATCTGTCAAGATCGGTCATGGACATTCAAGCTTATGTTTCTGCCGTGGGGATTGAGGATGCGGGCTTCACTGGGAGTAAGTTCACCTGGTTCAATGGGCAGGAACACAACGGCATATGGATCAGAATTGACAGGCTCTTCTTCAATGCGGAGTGGGCAATATCTTGCCATGCTATTCATGTCCAACACTTGGACCGCGCATGTAGTGATCACAACCCGCTCCTTATTTCCAGTACTTTAGAAACCAGGAAGGGACCCTCCAGGTTTACCTTCCAACATATGTGGTGCTCTCACTAAACTTTCATGGTGGACTCCGCCACTGCGTGGAGGATGGCACCGGTGTCTAGCTATCCCATGCTCAACATCACTCTCAAGCTGAAACACATGAAGACGTTTTATAGAAGGTGGAACAAAGAAACTTTCGGCAATGTCTCACTCAATATTCAACATGCAGAAACTGAATATACTACAGCTCAAAAGAACCTTGTTGAGGACCCCACTCAAGATAACCATGCCAACTTTCAGATAGCTAAAGACAAGCTGGATCAGGTTCTATCCCAGGAGGAGAAATTTTGGCGCCAGAAATCCAGAATAAAATGGCTCAAGGAGGGGGACAACAACACTAAATTCTTCCACGCTTATGCTCTCACTCAAAGGAGAAGGTCACTGATATCCAAGCTCTATAACCGGGAGGGTATTCCTGTGGAGGGAGATGATGGAATCGCCGCTTTATTTGTGGATCACTTTTCTGATGTCTTTACATCTGCCCCCACCATGTGAGTGCAGAAATAATCCAACAAATTCTGACTTTGCTGAAAGATGAAGACAACAACAACATGTGTTTCGTGCCTACCCCAGATGAGATAAAGAAGGTGGTTTTCAGTATGGATCCGGACAGTGCCCCCCGGCCGGATGGAATCTACGGACACTTCTTCAGGGCTTGCTGGAATTTCATTCAGATGGATGTCATCAATGCAGTCCAGTCTCACTTTTGCAGTCATAACCTCCCCACTGCTATGACTTCCGCTTTGATTACCCTCATTCCCAAGGTTGACAACCCCAAGACTTGTTTGGACTTCAGGCCGATAAGTCTATCCAACTTCATGTACAACATTATATCAAGAATAATTTTTGACAGATTGGGTAGCGTGCTGCTATCTTTAATTTCTAAAGAACAGGGAGCCTTCACGAAAGGGAGGAACATAGCTGAGAACATCCTTCTCACCAAGGAGCTTCTCCAGACCCTCGGAAGGCAGTGTAGAGGGGGCAACATGATCATGAAACTTGACATGGCTAAGGCCTATGACAGAATGGAATGGGATTTCCTATATACAGTCCTCCAATGGTTCAGTTTTTCCATCAAAGTTATATCCATAATCGAACCCCTTATATCCAACTGCTGGTTCTCAATTCTCTATAACGGGAAGACACATGGATTCTTTAAATCCTCGAGAGGCTTGAGACAAGGAGACCCGGTGGCACCCGCACTTTTTATCCTCGCGGAGGAGGCTCTTAGCAGAGGGATCAGAAATTTATTTCAGAATAGCAGTGGGGCTAGGTATCAATCAAACACCCGATGCCCAGCGGTTTCTCATCTCCTGTTTCCAGACGACACTCTAATATTTTCTAATGCCTCTGTGAGGCACCTGAGGAGACTAATGGCATTCCTCAAGACTTATGAAGAAGCCTCGGGCCAGCTCATTAACAAGAACAAAAGCTGCTTCTATGTGCCGGCTGGTGCCACTGATTGTCTTATTCAGAAAATCAGCAAGATGACGGGGTTTGTTAGAACCAAACTTCCCCTAAAGTATCTGGGTGTTTCTATTTATACCGGGTGCCAGAAAACAGCTCACTTTGCCAACATCATCTCCAAGACCGTTATCAAACTCCAAGGGTGGAAGACTGACTTTCTATCCACGGGAGGAAGACTTGTTCTCATACAACACACCTATCTGTCGTCCCTATATATACCATGAATGCCATGCCCATCCCGGTTACTGTTGTGAGGGCCTTTCACCGAATCCTTGCAAATTTCTTCTGGGGTTCCTAAGAAGGTTCTCCGAAGAGACACTGAAGAGCTGGAAGGACATTGCTCAACGAGCTGGAAGGACATTGCTCAACCGAAGGAATGCGGGGCCTCAGTGTTCTGAACCTGAACAACATGCAGCTAGCTTTCAGAACTAAAATGCTATGGCAGGCATTATCTACCAACTCCTTATGGGCTAAATTCTTCAAGGGGAAGCACCAATCTAATTGCCACTACTCAGAAGCTCAATTTCCACTCATGCTTGCAGCTGAAAGAAGAATGTGGAAGCAGGCAGCCCAGCTTATCCAAAACAACCACATGATGATATCCAAGGACAACAACTTGGATGGCTATTTCTGGTTTGACACTTGGACAGGAGATGCTCCTCTCAGCTCATATATTCCTGAAGACAAATGGCAGGCGATGCCCGATAAAATATGCACCATTTAGCAGGCCCTTAGCAGCCCGATGAGCACCCACCTGCAAAACGCCCTGATGCACTGCCCCACCTACCTGCTGGAACAATTCCTCACCACTAATAATTCAGAAGATACATGGATCTGGTGTTTGAACTCCAATGGTAAACTCACCACCAAATCTGTCTGGATTCTCCTCCAACCTGAAACCTCCCAAAAATGGAAAACCTTGTGGTCTCCTTACATTCCCCTAAAATGGTCCATCTTTATGTGGAGAATGATTCAGAATCTCATCCTGGTTGATGGAATAGTCCAAGGAAAAGGCATACCTCTGTGCTCTAAATGCTCCTGCTGCACCGATAGACAACCTGAAAGCTTGGTGCACCTGTTTTTCAAGAGTAGAACAGCGAACCAAGTGTGGACAGATCTAACTAATCTCCTGAATTTTAAGAACATGGAAATTTCTGATGTGGCCGAGGGTGTGACCTCTTACTTTACTCAGCCAGACATCTCCAATGCGACTGGGCGGCTAAAGAAATGCACATTCATGGCAGTCTTGTGGGAAACATGGTGCAGCAGGAATAAGGCGAGATTCCAAGGCATTTCCATGTCTGCTAAGCACATAACCAGCAGAAGTATGATGTTTGTCCGAGCCATATGTATTGCTGCCAGCTTCCAGAAGATCCCTCAGCCTTGGTCAAATGTTCTCGGCCAGAACCCAAGTGGAAATGGAAATCTGGAAGTTATGGAACTCAAAACTGTTAGATGGCTTACACCCCCCCCGAGGGAGACTAAAGCTAAATGTTGACGGTGCTTTTAAGAAGCAGTCTGGTGAGGCTGGAGGCGGTGGTATCCTCAGGGACCACAATGGGGACATGCAATGGGCTTTTGCCACCCCCTACCATGATCTGAAAACCAGTCTTGCTGCTGAGGCCCTCGCATTAAGGGATGGACTGCGGTTGTGCTGCAAAATGGATGCCAATGAGGTGCAGATTGAGACTGATTCCTTAAATCTTGTGCATATTGTAACCACACAAACCCCCAGGCCGTGGGATCTCTCCTTCATTTTGCAGGAGATTGTTGTTGCTGCTGCTAAGGTCAAGGCTGAGATCATGTATGCCCCGAGGGAAGGTAACAAGGTGGCGGACTGCCTTGCAAAATTTGTTGTTTCTTGTGCTTGTTTCACACTTTTGAACCGTTGGGCTGACCTCCCCAGCAATGTAATGGATTCTTGCCTCCATGATAAGGCAGGACATCTGCCCAGGAGCCCCGAGTCCCTTTTGTAGTCCTCCCCATCCCCCCTTTCACCACACTCTTAATGAAATTATCCTTAGCCGTTTGGTGAAGGTAGTGGCACCCTCAGTAGTGAGGGCATCCCTACCCTCTCCTCTAAGTTCGGCTACATTGAAAAAAAAAAAGCAAGGAGCATATCCTTTCCTAGTTGAGGTTAAAGAGAAGCTGGAGCATAGACCAGATTTCTCACTAGCACATGATGGAAGGATGCTATTCTAAGGTAGAACATGTGTACCAGACCTGGACGACCTCAACAAGAAAGTGCTGAAAGAAGATCACCAGTCAAAGTATACTATTCATCCTGAATCAATGAAGATGTATCAAGACCTAAAAAGATCTTATTGGTGGCCAAATATGAAGAGGGATGTGGCCGACTATGTGGCACATTGTTTAACCTTTCAGCAAGTCAAGGTTGAACATTTCAGGCTTGCAGGAGGATTACAACCACTTGAAATCCTAGAATGGAAGTGGGATAGTATTGGCATGGATTTTATTATGGGACTACCCAGATCTAGAGGAGGTTTAGATGCAATATGGGTGATAGAAGACAGATTGACTAAGTTTACTAATTTCTTGCCAATTAAGAGCACGTGGACAGTAGATGTGTTGGCTGCACTATACGTCAAGGAAGTGGTTAGGTGGCATGGGGTTCCATCCACCATAATATCTGATCATGACCCTAGATTCACCTCACACTTCTGGAAAGGGTTACAAGTAGCACTAGGCACCAAACTAAACTTTAGCACTGCCTTTCATCCTCAGACGGATGGACAAACTGAGAGAACCAATTACATAGTGGAAGACATGCTCCGTGCCCTTATGCTTGATTTTAGGGGACGCTGGGACGACCAGTTGTTTCTAATTAAGTTTGCATATAAAAATGGCTATCAGGCAAACATCAAGATGGCACCGATTGAAGCCTTATATGGAAGGAGTTGTAGATCACCTCTTTGTTGGGAGGAGGTTGGAGAAAACCAATGGGTTGGACCCGACCTGGTAGAAGCAACTGTCGGGAAGGTTCAAATGTTAGGGAATGTCTGAAGATAGCACAATCAAGACAGAAAAAGATATGCAGACAAAAGGAGGAGAGAGCTGGAATTTCAAGTGGGTGACCATGTTTTCTTGAAGGTCTCACTATCACGGGTAATTCAAGATTTGGGATCAAAGGAAAGTTGAGTCCTAGATTAATCGGCCCTTTTGAAATTCTTGAAAGGGTTGGTCAGGTAGCTTACAAACTTCCACTACCTAAAAAACTAGCAAATGTACACAACGTCTTCCACATATCCATGCTGAGAAAGTATCTGTTGAATGGCGACCATGTGATTCACCATGAAGACTTGGAGATTCGGGAAGATTTAACTTATGAGGAGAAATCAATCAAGATATTGGATCGGAAGTTACAACTACTCAGGAATCGTACCATACCTATGGTGAAGGTCCAGTGGAATCGAGAGGGAGTTACCAATGCTACCTAGGAATCGGAGTAAAGGATGAAGAAAAACCACCCAGAACTGTCACTACAACAAATTGGGTGTAACGCCCCTCTTAGATCCAGTACAGTTATTCCAACTCTCATTGGATCTAATAAAGGTATTACAGTGGAATACATCCAACAATAGACAGTACATATTGAGATATACATAAATGATAATTCAATTCCAATAATATACAACGGAATATAGAATCAATACTTGTAATCAACATCATATTCAAATATCCAGTCTAAACATAAGAGAAAGATAACAATAGTCCAACTTTATTACAAGCCATATGTTCAAGTGCATAAAATAAAGTACATCATTTTCCTCACATACATAATGATCACTCCAAATCTCTCAAGTAAAACTACGCCTCCACGTCCTCACGCTCAGAGTCAGTGTGCACTAACTCCTGACTATCCTCTGGCTCTCCTGAGATGTTACACAAGTATGAGTCTACAAGACTCAGCAAGTCACATGAAAGATAGTTCAAGTCATTATATATATAATAGATTTAAAACATGGTATACTTATATCATTCACAACTTCGATATCATATAACATTTCCAACTAACATGATTTCTAAGTCATTTAGCAATCAATCTTTGCATAGTATGTTCAATTATCTTGGAAGTAAAACTTTTCATGTGATGCATATAATTCACATCTTGTATTCTAACAATTGATCTAACATGTTCCTATACATGACATGCGATCAATTTTCATGGCATATGCTTATTATCATGCAACATGCAACTAGTTTTCATGTAGCAAATAATCAATTAAACATGTAGCAAGTGGTCATGTAGCATGTAAAACAATTGACATGTAAATCATATAGCATATATCATGTAGACATTATTCATGTGGACATTTATCATGTAGTCATTTAACTTGTAGACATGTAGTCCATTTTTCATGTAGACATTTAACATTTAGTTGCCAGGCCTACACTATAATAGAGATCAGTAGTCATATAGCATTCACTTATCACCTAGGCAATGCAATAATGAAGTCATGGTATTTGCGCAAAACCGGGGAAAGCCCTTCCCACCTTAGCCAGTAGAACTTGTCTACCTCTAGGATTTCAATCCGTTGTCCACAGATTCAATAGGTCATTTCATATAGTTGAACCATTACCATAGGGGCATCCATGGTGTAGTTCCCTATAGGAAATCTCTAAAATAGCAATGTCTTTATTGGCCATTTTACTTTAATATATGCATTATCATGTATACAATCATCAATCTACATTTATGCATTCTATCATGCCTTTTCCAGTACTAAATACAACATTATTCAATTAGATTTTCTTCAGTTTCTGAATCTTAACTTTGCTGTAAAACAGACAACCTATCATGGTACTAATCATATCACATTCATTCATGCACATATTCTCATGTTTAATTGAATTCTATACGCTATTTAACAATCAGAAATTCATTACAATTCGTACAGAAATCTAAAATCCCCGAAATCTTGACAGTAATTCAGAGTCAAATTATACTATGTACATGTAAAATTTCACATTTTTTTTATTTCTGTAACCATTTTTTTATAACTAATTTCCATTAATTTAAGCTAACTAATCATGATACAACAGTGAGGAATTCATGTAATTTATATACAGGTACTAGGTACAACATGTATGTAGTATATCTCACAATAATATAGTCTTCAAACATTAACATTTCAACATGAATCGTGCCCACCTCTTTTTACTTTTCTTTTATCATTTCCATTAACATCAGAGAATAACTACTTATATGCACATATAGTCTATACATCATTACAATGACCTGCTCGTGGTATAACAGTGAGAAAACACACAATTCATCACCTGGCCGAAACCTCATACAAGCATGGATCACAACTAAGCCATAAAAATCGAATTTTCTGAAATTCACTGCACTGATAAACTTAACGGCAACATATGTGGCGTTTACTTGCAGTAGACGGCCACATATCATGTCGTTAACAACCAGTAGACGACGCCACATAGCGCCATTAACTTATAGTATAGGTCGGAAAACAAGTAACGTTTACATGAAATAGACGGCGATCGATTGTGTCGTTTATAAAATATAAACGGCACACGATCTGGACGTTAAGTATTTTTGCCCAGAAAACAAAGAAAACACAACATGAAATAACAAGACTTCTACCCTTTCCCACGCATCATTTCATGCTTTAAAAATATGAAACAAAATGATAAATATACAGTCTTATATGTCCTAAACTAATCCCCCATGTTACTTGCCTCTTTCCCTCCTTCTGGAGCGACGAATCAAAGCCCGAAGAAGCCCGCCTTGGCAGTAAGGCAGTCCCCTTCATCGACTTCAACCGCTCCAAATCCGCCTCCAACGTAGTTCCTCCACTTGGTGAAGCTCCAGATCTCGAAGTTGAACGAACCTCCTTGGTCCAGAAGCCTTCAAACCACATGAACAACCCAGCAAACCCTTCTCTTAGCCCTCTTTTCTTTCCTCACAAACTAGAGAGAAAAACCACCTTATCTGCGAAATCTAGGTCTTATAAAGATCTCCCACGCGTTAGCCAACCCTAATGTTGACCCTTGGATCCTAAACGCTCGGATCTGCCTAATGATACCTCTTAGAAACGACTGATTTCTCTCCCTCGGAACGGTAATATCAAAAACAGGCAAGTCAGGTTAACGTCAACAGAAATTGCCACCAGCCATGATGTAGACGTCCATCGACTGTGTCATCTACATTCTTCCCCAAAAAACCAAATATTTCAGAAAATAATAAACGACAGAAGAAGGTGTCGTTAACAAGAGATAAACGACATGCGATCATGCCGCCAACAAGCCTTAACGGCAACTAATGTTGACGCCAAGTTCAACACAAAAGAACACTCAAATACCTGCAGAAATAAACACACAATTGCAATATAAATTTAAGAAAAATTCTAGGGCACTACATCCTCTCCCCCTTAAAATAATCTTCGTCCTCGAAGATTGAGTTAGAACACTCACCAAACACGGACGGATAAAGCTTCTTCATACTTTCTTCAAGCTCCCACGTTGCTTCTTCACGCGAGAAATTCCTCCATAAGACCTTCACAAAGGGAATAGACTTTGATCTCAATTCTTGCACCTTCTGATCCACAATCTCCACAGGCTGCTCCGCATAGGACAAATCTTGCTGAAACTGCATTGGCTCATAACTAATCACATGAGCCGGATCTCTAACATATCTCCTCAACATAGATACATGGAAAACTGGGTGCACTGCTGCCAAAGATGGTGGCAAAGCTAGCTGATATGCCACATTCCCGATCTTCTTCAAGATCTCAAAGGGACCAATGAACCTCGAATTTTGCTTACCTCTCTTTCAAACCTCACTACACCCTTGGTTGGCGATACCTTGAGAAAAACATGGTCTCCTACCTCAAAATCCAAGTCCTTCCTCCTGTATCCGCATAACTCTTTTGGCGATCTTGAGCTGCCTTTATTCTCTGCACAATCAACTGGATCTTTGCTGAAGTCTCCTGCGCCACTTCTGGTCCAACCAAATGCCGATCTCCTGCTTCTTCCCAACACAACGGGGATCTACAAGGTCTCCCGTACAAAGCCTCAAAAGGTGCCATACCTATGCTCGAATGGAAACTATTATTATATGCAAATTTCACAAGAGCTAGGTGACGCTCCCAATCTCCTTTCCACTCCAGAACACAAGCCCTAAGCATATCCACCAACGCCTAAATAGTCCTCACGAACTATCCATCCGTTTGTGTATGAAATGTCGAACTTAATTTCAACTGACTGCCAAAAGCCTACTGCAAACTCTGCAAAAATCTAGAAGTAAATCTTGGATCACGATCTGAGATAATTGACTTTGGAATCCCATGTAGCTTCACAATGCTATCAATATACAGTCTTGCCAAGCTCTCTACTGACTGCTTCTTCTTCATGGCAAGGAAATGACCACTCTTCGAAAATCTATCCACAATTACCCAGATGGAATCATTCCCTCTAGCCGATCTAGGGAATCCAGACACAAAATCCATGGTAACTTGTTCCCACTTCCACTGAGGAATATCTAGCTTTTGCATCAAACCTGAAGGTCGCTGATGTTCTGCCTTCACTTGCTGACAAATCAAGCACTTCGCCACAACATCAGCAACATCTTGCTTCATGCCAGACCACCAGAAAGAACGCTTCAGATCCTTATACATCTTCCCACTGCTCGGGTGAATAGAGAATTGTTATCTGTGCGCTTCCTCCAAAATCTCCTTCCTCAGATCAGCATCATTAGGTACACACACCCTATGATCCAGACGAATCACACCATCTTCATCTCGAATAATGCCAGCTTTTCCAACCAACTCCAGCAATAAAGGGTCATCTTTTTGCAAAGTAATAACCCGATCATGAACAGAAGAACTTAGTGACAACTGAGCCATGAACATACTGCACAACTGAGGTTCTAAAACAGCCACAGAACCTGAAGCATCTTCTAACATCTTCCAATCTTGCCTCATCAATTGCCTCTTCTTGCTCAACACATCCGCCACTACATTAGCCTTCCCTGGGTGGTAAGAAAGCTCAAAATCATAATCCTTTAAGAATTCTATCTACCTTCGCTGCCTCAGATTCAACTCCTTTTGGGAAAAGAGATATTTGAGACTCTAGTGGTCTGAGAAGAGCTCAAATCTCACTCCATAGATATAGTGCCTCCATATCTTTAGAGCAAAGACCACTACCACCAGTTCCAAATCATGAGTTGGGTAATTGCGCTCATGCTCCTTAAGCTGCCTAGAAGCATAGGCCACAACTCTACCTCTCTACATAAGAACACAGCCAAGCCCAATCTTCAAAGCATCCGTGTAGATAGAGAAAGGATCTCCACCATTGGGCAAAACAAGCACTGGCGCTGAGGTCAAACGAGTCTTCAGCTCCTGGAACGCCTTTTCACAAGATTCTGACCATCCAAACTTTACTCCCTTCCTGGTTGACCTTGTCAAGGTAGCCGCAATAGAAGAGAAACCCTCAATAAATCTTCTATAATAGCCAGCCAAGTAGAGAAAACTCCTGATGTCTGCAGATGATCTCAGTGTCTCCCAGTCAAGGACAGCTTCCACTTTAGCCAGATCCACAGACACACCATCGCCAGAAATAACATGTCCCAAGAAATGGACCTCCTTCATCCAGAAGTTGCACTTGCTAAACTTAGCATACAACTTGTGCTCCCTCAAGATATCCAGCACAATCCTCAAATGCTCTCTATGAGTCTCCTCATCAAGTGAGTAGATCAGCACATCATCAATGAAGACAACTACAAAAGAATCCAGATACTGCCGAAATACCCTATTCATTAAGTCCATGAAAACTGCTGGAGCATTTGTCAAACCAAAGGGCAAGACAAGAAACTCATAATGACCATATCTCGTCCTAAAAGCCGTTTTAGTAGAATCCTCCGGCATAATTCAGAGTTGATGATAGCCAGAATGAAGATCGATCTTAGAAAACACCGAAGCTCCTCACAACTGATCAAATAAATCATCAATACGAGGTAATGGATACTTGTTCTTGATAGACACCTGGTTAAGCTTGTGGTAATCGATACACAGACTCATCGATCCATCCTTCTTCTTCACAAAGAGAACAGGTGCTCCCCATGGCGATACACTCGGCCGGATTAAACCCTTATCAAGCAATTCTTGTAGCTACTTCGGCAATTCCGCCAACTCCGTTGGTGCCATATGATAATGAGCAATGGAAATAGGTGCTGTGCTAGGTACTAGCTCAATGCCAAACTGGATCTCCCTTGCAGGGGCAAACCAGACAAATCCTCCAGAAAGACATCGTTGAAATCTCGGACTACATCAATGTCTTGAACAGACAAGACCTTCTTCAAATCCTTGGATACAACCACACTAGCAAGAAAACCATCACAACCCTTGCTCAACATCCGGGCTGCCTTCAAAGCAGAAATCACGAACTTGCCCGACATGTTCTTGGGTAAGGGATGGACAAACTCCTCCTTACTAATGATCTAGAAAATAATAATCTTCCTCTTGCAATCCATAAGGCCATAATGCTCCTCGAGCCAGTCTAAGCCCAAGATAGCATCATAATCCTTCATCTTCAGCAAATAGAAACTGCCAGGTAAAACTTGTTCCTCAATGCTCACATGAAGTGAAGAAAAACACTGCCCGGTAAAAATAGTTCCTGCTGGAGTATGCATAGATAAGGGAACCTCCAACTCTTCCGGAACTAGACCATTCTCCTTCATCAAAACCTTGGCAAATCCCTCGGAAATAAAACTATGCGTAGCATCAGTATTAAACAAAACTCTAGCATGCATTCCCATAATCAAAACCGTACCTTCTGTGATGTGCTCCGCCAACTCTGCCTCGTCTCTCTCCAAAGCGAACACTCGAGCCTGAGCCCTCGATCTCCCTGCTGCTCTCGGTGCCGGTCTAGCTGTTGCTGGTGCTGCTGCCGCTGCAGTCTGTTGCGCCATCTTCGGACAATATCTAATCTTGTGGTTCTTGTCACCACACCTCAAGCATCTCCCGGAAGTCACCCAACAGACCTCACCTCCATGGCGCTTCCCACACTGAGTACACAAGGGCTTTTCTGCAATTTTGTCTCCGCTTGGTGTCGGTGCAGCCACTCTCGCTGGTACCACTGCTCTCTGCTGAAAAGCTGGGGCCTTCTTGTTCTTGTCCTGATGCTGGAATGCTGATGCTGGCCTCTTCAAAGAAGCCCTCTTCTCCTCCAGTTATACCTCCATCTCTGCCTCATGCATGCAAGCTGCTAACAAAGCCTCCTCCATGAAACGATGCCCTAAAGCCACTAGTCTCGTCCTCAGGGATGGCTTCAACCCCATGATGAACTTCTTTACTTTCCTCCGCTCATCTGCCACAATGTGGGGCACATACTTGGATAGCTCTGCGAACCTCGCCTCGTACTCAAGTACGCTCATTGACCCCTGGGTCAATGTCAGAAACTTCTGCTCCATAAGGTCCTGCACATGCTCTGGAATGTACTTCACCCTAAATAGACGGACGAACTCAGCCCAAGCAACCTCCAAAGCTCCGTCTGCAAACTGTGTGCGTATCACTGATGACCACCACACATCAGCATGCTCTTGCAAAAGAAGGTAATGACCTCTAAGGTTACACCCTAAACAACGATCATAACCTTCTTAAACCAAATCTTTACCTGTAGCATATATGTAGCCAGAGTCACCCTCTCCTCTTCCACGCACTGGATAGCACGAAAGATCTTCTTCGTCTCCCCGAGCCAGCTTTCTACTAAGATAGGATCACTCTCCCCCTTAAAGAAGGGTGGGGTCATCCTCCTGAATCTCTCCATCATAGATACTCCTCTGAAGCCTGCCTCGTGAGCAGGTGCCTGCGCCTGAACTTGCACCTGTGCCTGTAATGCCGCTGTTGTCTGAGCCTGAGTCTGCATTGCATGCACTAGTCCTTGCATCAATGCTCCGTAGTCCACAGGTGGTGGTGGGGGTGGCAAAGGTACACTAGTATGCTCCTGCACCTACTGAGCTGGAGCTTGCGAACCTCCCGCTGACTCATCACCTCGGGTCGGACTAGCTCCTCTACGTCCCGGGTAGCCATAGTCTGCAAAACAAGCATCCATTTAAAGACCTATCATTCTACAAAAACTTGGACTAATTCTTTATGTAGACTTAAGATATGAACACAATGTTGATATTCCATTTAGGTACATACTCAACCTGGAACTCTCTGATACCAATCTCTGTAACGCCCCTCTTAGATCCAGTACAGTTATTCCAACTCTCATTGGATCTAATAAAGGTATTACAGTGGAATACATCCAACAATAGACAGTACATATTGAGATATACATAAATGATAATTCAATTCCAATAATATACAACGGAATATAGAATCAAATACTTGTAATCAACATCATATTCAAATATCCAGTCTAAACATAAGAGAAAGATAACAATAGTCCAACTTATTACAAGCCATAAGTTCAAGTGCATAAAATAAAGTACATCATTTTCCTCACATACATAATGATCACTCCAAATCTCTCAAGTAAAACTACGCCTCCACGTCCTCACGCTCAGAGTCAGTGTGCACTAACTCCTGACTATCCTCTGGCTCTCCTGAGATGTTAAACAAGTATGAGTCTACAAGACTCAGCAAGCCACATGAAAGATAGTTCAAGTCATTATGTATATAATAGATTTAAAACATAGTATACATATATCATTCACAACTTCGATATCATATAATTTTCCTACTAACATGATTTCTAAGTCATTTAGCAATCAATCTTTGCATAGTATGTTCAATTATCATGGAAGTAAAACTTTTCTTGTGATGCATATAATTCACATCTTGTATTCTAACAATTGAGCTAACATATTCCTATACATGACATGCGATCAATTTTCATTGCATATGCTTATTATCATGCAACATGCAACTAGTTTTCATGTAGCAACTAATCAATTAAACTTGTAGCAAGTGGTCCTGTATCATGTAAAACAATTGACATGTAAATCATATAGCATATATCATGTAGACATTATTTATGTGGACATTTATCATGTAGTCATTTAACATGTAGACATGTAGTCCATTTTTCATGTAGACATTAATCATTTAGTTGCCAAGACATAGCCCGCACTATAATAGAGATCAGTAGTCATATAGCATTCACTTATCACCTAGGCAATGCAGTGATGAAGTCATGGTATTTGCGCAAAACCGGGGAAAGCCCATCCCACCTTAGCCAGTAGAACTTGTCTACCTCTAGGATTTCAATCCGTTGCCCACAGATTCAACAGGTCATTTCATATAGTTGAACCATTACCATAGGGGCATCCATGGTGTAGTTCCCTGTAGGAAATATCTAAAATAGCAATGTCTTTATTGGCCATTTTACTTTAATATATGCATTATCATGTATGCAATCATCAATCTACATTTTATGCAATTCTATCATGTCTTTTCCATGCACTAAATACAACATTATGCAATTAGATTTTCTTCAGTTTCTGAATATTAACTTTTCTGTAAAATAGACAACCTATCATGGTACTAATCATATCACATTCATTCATGCACATTTTCTCATGTTTAATTGAATTCTATATGCTATTTAAAATTCAGAAATTCATTACAATTCGTACAGAAATCTAAAATCCCCGAAATCTTGAAAGTAATTCAGATTCAGATTATACTATGCACATGTAAAATTTCACATTTTTGAATTCTGTAACCATTTTTTTATAACTAATTTCCATCAATTTAAGCTAACTAATCATGATACAACAGTGAGGAATTCATGCAATTTCTATACAGGTACTAGGTGCAACATGTATGCAGTATATCTCACAGTAATACAGTCTTCAAACATTAACATTTCAACATGAATCGTGCCCACCTATTTTTACTTTTCTTTTATCATTTCCATTAACATCAGAGAATAACTACTTATATGCACATATACTCTATACATCATTACAACGACCTGCTCATGGTATAACAGTGATAAAACACACAATTCATACCTGGCCGAAACCTCATACAAGCATAGATCACAACTAAGCCATAAAAATGAATTTTATGAAATTCACAGCACTGATAAACTTAATGGCAACATATGTGGCATTTACTTGCAGTAGACGACCACATATCATGTCGTTAACAACCAGTAGACGAAGGCACATAGCGCCGTTAACATATAGTATAGGTCAGAAAATAAGTAACGTTTGCATGAAATAGACGGCGGTCGATTGTGTCGTTTATAAAATCTAAACGGCACACGATCTAGACGTTAAGTTTATCAGTGCCCAGAAAACACAGAAAACACAACATGAAATAACGAGACGTCTACCCTTTCCCATGCATCAATTTCATTCTTTAAAAATATGAAAAAAAAAATGATAAATATATAGTCTGATATGTCCTAAACTAATCCCCCATGTTACTTGCCTCTTTCCCTCCTTCTGGAGTGACGAATCAAAGCCCGAAGAAGCCTGCCTTGGCAGCAAGGCAGTCCCCTTCACCGACTTCAACCCCTCCAAATCCGCCTCCAACGTAGTTCCTCCACTTGGTGAAGCTCCAGATCTTGAAGTTGAATGAACCTCCTTGGTCTAGAAGCCTTCAAACCACACGAACAACCCAGCAAAACCCTTCTCTCGGCCCTCTTTTCTTTCCTCTCAAACCAGAGAGAAAAACCTCCTTATCTGCGAAATCTAGGTCTTATAAAGAACTCCCATGCATTAGCCAACCCTAATCCTGACCCTTGGATCCTAAACGCTCAGATCTGCCCATTAATACCTCTTAGAAACGACCGATTTCTCTCCCCCAGAATGGTAATATTAAAACCAGGCAAGTCAGGTGAACGTCAACAGAAATTGCCGTCAGCCATGATGTAGACGTCCATCGACTGTGTCGTCTACATTCTTGCCCAAAAAACCAAATATTTTGGAAAATTATAAATGACAGAAGAAGTTGTCATTAACAAGAGATAAACGGCATACGATCATGCCGCCAACAAGCCTTAACGCCAACGAATGTTGACGCCAAGTTCAACACAAAACAACACTCAAATACATGCAGAAATAAACACAAAATTGCAATATAAATTTAAGAAAAATTCTATGGCACTACATTGGGGCTATATCTTCAGAATTTACCTACAGTAGGGTAATACATAGGTATATACCACAATTATACTATTGGGTTCACATGTGTGATGTTTGTGATTACATGTTTTTGATGATGAACAATATAAATTGATGTTATGTGAATGGTTGAAACATAATGACATTGATAAAGTCAAGCAAGATACAATCATATCAAAACATGCTTCAATTGATCATCTACATATTCATTATATCTCACTAACAATGTTCTTTAATGTAGGTGTGAGTGTATGCAAGACAAGTATCAAATTCAAGAGCAAAAGCTCAAGAAAAAGACATTAAGCAAGCACCTGTCGACAACTCTATAGGTACCTGTCGACAGCCACACACAGGAAAGTCCTTCCCGGAAGACTAGTGTTCTAGAAATTGAAAACATGTCAATATCTGTCGACAGATGAATAGTTACTTGTCGACAGATGAATAGTTCCCGGAAGACCAGTGTTCTGGAAATTGAAAACCTGTCAGTACCTGTCGACAGATGAATAGTGACCTGTCGATAGACGAAGAGAAACTTCAATTCCGAGATTTGGATATGTTCCGTATTTGGGTGTTTCCTTTAACCATGTCTCTCCTAACTTGGAAACCCTTATATATAGAACATAAGGAGGTATTTTTGCAGCAAGCAGCCTCCACACCAAAAACCCTACGCGAAGGCCAAGAAGTGAGGTTTCTCCCTGCTGCTCTACTTTAGAACTCCAGATCGTTCAAAGAGAGATCATCTCGTATGAGGAGTTGAAGCTGGTTTGTCCTCAAGTCAAGATTCTCCATCATCATGTGGTCTTCAACGACGTGAATCTTGAAGTCTTCCGGACGAACTCCCTGAAGAGTTCATCTTTGGATTTGATATTCAACTCAGAACTCTTCTTACACCTTATCTTTTCTATATCTGTGTGTGTGTGTACTGATTGAAGATTAGTACGTGGTGTTTGTAGATGTGTGCGTGGTTTGTGATCTGTGCAAGGGTTGTGTGCAGATCGTAGTGTGTGTTGTCTTGATCAGATCAAGGCTAGATGATCTGATCTTTTGTGGACTTGATCTAGCATGTGTGTGTGTGGTTGAGCCGTTGTGCTTGTGTGTGTGTGTTGTACTCAGTTCTTGAGTAGTGTGTCCTCACTGTGTGAGGGGCGGACATAGGAGTCACGTGGTGTGATCTCCAAACCACCTAAAAATCCCTTGTGCACTGTGGTTTGAATTGTGGTTTGCATTGTGTTGCGCTAGATGCATGCCTAGGGATTTCGTCTACACACTAACTGTTAGTTTGCTCACACACATTGCATCAGATCAGAGAGGTTTTGATTGAGTAGTTCTCTTAATACGAAGTAATTTTTTAAATTGCTTAAGTTTCCACTGCAAATCTATTCACCCCCCCCTCCTTCTAGCTTTGCCATTACCGAATAACTGTTCCTAACAATTGGTATCAAAGTAGGTTCTCTGTTGTTTGGTTGTGTTTTTGGACATCTATCTTTGTGTGCTTCTTGAACTAATTGATTGCCTTTTGATCTCACTCAATATTATGTTGATTGGTCAACTGAAACATAGTCAGAAATATGGCTAAGTTATTAGGCATCTTAAATAGACCTATGATTATTGGGTTTGATGACATGGTTGATAAAATGCTAGTCTCCTCTAGGAAAACAAGCAAGTCTGAAAAGGAAACATAAGAAAAATGCTACATGGCTCATGGCAGCTCAATATGTTCTTGTCGCTCAAACAATTCTTAAGAATCACACATGTCAGAGAAATCAAGAAACTCTGAAAGGTCAGGTAATTCCATCTTAGACCATTTTGATAGATCAATATCTGAGATTGATTCAGAGGATGATATATCCTATGATGAATTGATAGAATGCTATGAACACTTGTGCAATCAATTTAAGAAAGTAAAATCTCAAAACAAGAAGCTAAAAGAAAAAATGGATAAGAATGAAATGAGAATTGATAATGCTCAAGCATTCTATGAAGAAAATAAAAAATTGAAAATGGAGAATGAAGTCAGAAACTATGGAAACAAGCTTTCTAAATTGAAAGAAGATCATGATCAGGTTGAAACTAAAAATTCTGATTTGAAAACTGAAAATGAAAAATTGATTGATCATAATGAGAATCTCAAATTTGATAATGATCAATTGAACAAACAAATCTCCAATATGGCTCATGATCACTAATAAAAGAAAATACAACCAATTGGTTGAGGAAAACAATCATCTGAAAAAGAAGATTGAATGCTTGTATCATGACAGACCATTAAATGATGAATGGAACAATTCTAAGAAGAAAATTGCTGACTTGGAAAATCAAATTGTTCAAAGTGAAATTGAAAAGAACAAAATGAAAAATAGTCTGGATGTCATGACTAACTAACTTCAAACTTCTGAAAAAGAAATTGATGCATTAAAAGTTGATAAAGAAAAATTGACAAATAAACATGAAGTGGCTATCAAACAAAGTCAAAACTCTACTAAAGTTCATGTTCCGAAAATGTTCAAAAACAAAGTAAAAAATTGAACAAAAATTCTGCAATTAGAAAGAATCTTGGTTCAACTGTAAATCAGAAAAAGGAATTGGAAAAGAAAACATGATTCTACAAAGTTTCAACATCTCCTACATCAGCTCAAAAATCTCCATGGAAATCTCCATCTCCACATCATGTCAAGAGCTACCAAAGGGTACCACCTCCATCCTTTCAACCCAAGGGTGATCAAAGATATTCTAGAGGATTTCAGAAATTTCAGCAAATGCATTCAAACGATGGTAAGCTCCAAGTAATTGCTCAACCCATTTGTTTTAAATGCAATAGATCTGGTCATCTTGCCAAATACTACTGGAAGAAAAATTCACACTCTCACAAATATGCTAAAACAGTTCAATGCTATACATGTCATCAACATGGACATTTGACTAAGAACTGTTGGCATAAGAATCATGATTTTGTGCATGTTCCAAAGACCCATGCTCATACACATTCTCATCTACACAAGAAAATGATTATTGGACAAAAGAAGTGTTCTGTTCTTCATGCAAAAAATCCTAAAACAAGAAAATCTCATGAAAACAAAGATGTGTTGAACCAGTCCAAAGAAAAAAGTGGAACTAATGCTGCTCATTATTTCATTAATAAAAGAAATACATCTATTCCAAAAATGAAATCACTTTGGATTTTGAAATCATTGTTGTATCCTAACATTGATGTCAATGCAGGACCCAAGCAAGTGTGGGTTCCAAAACCAGCTTGATCAATAATCTGAGATGTCTTGCGACCAAACATTATAAATGAATTCATGACATTGGCTGTGCAAGGAAAGAAATAAATGGAGAAAACAGGTAAAATCTTTGAAAACCAAGTGAAGATTGTTCAGGTAAAATCTCTTTGTCACTTCAGTTTTGTACTGCAAGAATTGACTTTATCTGAGCAATGAAAAATGAGCCTTAATGCAACCCCCACATGACAATGCCTCTTAGCAATTGGAATCATGCTATGTCATCTTGCTTGCATAACTGTGCTCATGACCTCTTAAGAACACCATTTACTTTGACCTCTTGGTATATCAAATGATGATATGTGGAAAAATAAGTCATGCTTGTTTGGAAACTATCATTATGCATGAGTAAAAATACTCCGCCAAGTACCAAAAGTCATGTTATGCATAAGGCTAACTGTGTGCATGATAACATGTGAATTGCTTGCTATTGTCTTTATTCTATGCATGTGTTATGGGGGAGTAAATTTGAAAGTGCACAAAAATGTTTGCAAAATTCATTGAATATCATGTTTGTACTAATTCTGTGCAAATTAATTGATATGCAAATGCTTGAATTGCTTGAATGTTGAATCATCACATATACACATTATGGGGGAGTGAGTTAAGGCTTGGTGAGTGAAATTCATGAGGAAAAATATCTATTCTTGATATGTCCAAATCCCTCAAGCATGTAGCTCAAATTTCCCTCCATTCTCAGCCTTAAAACGGATTTGTCAAGCACCTGTCAACAGATCTCAACCCATCTGTCGACAAACAATCTCTGTTTGTGTCCTCTCGAACTCCATTCTTTCAGTCTGTGTGCATCTGTCGACAGGAAGAATTCAATCTGCCGACAGACATGTTCTCCCTGAAGCAAGCTTTTCAACAACTGTTTGCATCTGTCGACAAGCCCACTCTTGCTGTCGACAGATACACATTTTCTATGAGTTCTTCATCCTTTCTTCATGAGTGTGTTCATACTATTGATACAAGGGAAAAATTTGGTTTTAATATTCATTACAATCTTTCATACTCACATAGTATCAAGACATCGATTTATTTACAATGATTTTGAAATAATATTTTGTGCTTGAGTCTAGATTGTGTCATCTAGAAAATATTGAACAAATCTAATGATTTTAACCAAACTCACTTGAATAACTCCCTTGTGGATGATCATGTTCCTACATGGATTGACAAGTAGGAAGGTTATTGAACTTAATGTTTTTACATTGGCTTTTGACCTTAATTAACCTCTTGAACTTGATTTTCTAACTAAAAAAAAAGGAAAAAAGCTACCTATTTCTAAACTCAAAAGTTCATCAAAATTATTTGAAATGGGACAAAGACAGAGTAATGATGAGCATCACTGAGTAACCAGGGACATGGGCATCACATTGTTTATCTTCGTGTCAAAAAGTCTATTCATTATCTCTGCACAATGGTATGATGGTCACTCACACTGAGTAACTAGGGTACGGGCATCCCAAATGTCTACCTTCACGTCAAAAGGTGAAAGTGATCATAATTACTACTTTTCCCACATTAACTAGACAAAAGAAGTAATTCAATGCAAGAAATAGAGTGTAGCCTCCATGTTTTTACATCAAGGGCAATGTGTTGTTCATTGCTAATCGCTCATGTAGACATTACTTTCAAGTATCAACTGAACATCACCCACAAAGGAACATGTTTTTTTTTCTACAACGGTTTTATTCAAAGGGGTTATCTTATTTTCATATGTTTTAAGCGATGTCTTCTACATGCTACAACTTGAGATTCCTGGAGTATTATCTCTTAACCATTATAGAATTTTTATGTGTCTTAATACTAGTATTTATGACATCTTGTAGTGGGTATCAACCTATTCTCAACCTTGCAATCCCATTTGAACACTCAGTCCCCACTCAAATCCTTCACAATTCAGTTCTGGGATCACGTAGTTCTTTGCTTCATTCTTACCCTTGAGTGCATGACTTGTCTTTTTGGATGTTGCCAAAAGGGGGAGAAACATCAATTGTGTATAAATTGAAAATTTTGTCATCATCAAAAAGGGGGAGAATGTTGGGTTCACATGTGTGATATTTGTGATTACATGTTTTTGATGATGAACAATATAAATTGATGTTATGTGAATGGTTGAAACATGATGACATTGACAAAGTCAAGCAAGATACAATCATATCAAAACCTGCTTCAATTGATCATCTACATATTCATTATATCTCACTAACAATGTTCTTTAAGGTAGGTGTGAGTGTATGCAAGACAAGTATAAAATTCAAGAGAAAAAACTCAAGAAAAAGACATCAAGCAAGCACCTGTCGACAGCTCTACAGGTACCTGTCGACAGCCACACACAAGAAAGTCCTTCCCAGAAGACCAATGTTCTGGAAATTGAAAACCTGTTAGTACCTGTCGACAGATGAATAGTTCCCGGAAGACCAGTGTTCTGGAAATTGAAACCTGTTAGTACCTGTTGACAGATGAACAGTGACCTATCGACAGACGAAGAGAAACTTCAATTCCGAGATTTGGATATGTTCCGTATTTGGGTGTTTCCTTTTACCACGTCTCTCCTAACTTGGACACCCTTATATATAGAACATAAGGAGGTATTTTCGCAGCAAGTGGCCTCCACACCAAAAACCCTAAGCAAAGACCAAGAAGAGAGGTTTCTCCCTGCTGCTCTGCTTCAGAACTCCAGATCGTTCAAAGAGAGATCATCTCGTACGAGGAGTTGAAGCTAGTTCATCCTCAAGTCAAGCTTCTCCATCATCACGTGGTCTTCAACGATGTGAAGCTTGAAGTCATCCGGAGGAACTCCCTGAAGAGTTCATCTTTAGATTTGATATTCAACTCAGAACTCTTCTTACACCTTATCTTTTCTATATTTGTGTGTGTGTGTACTGATTGGAGATCAGTACATGGTGTTTGTAGATGTGTGCATGGTTTGTGATCTGTGCAAGGGTTGTGTGCAGATCATAGTGTGTGTTGTCTTGATCAGATCAAGGCTAGAGGATCTGATCTTTTGTGGACTTGATCTAGCATGTGTGTGTGTGGTTGAGCCGTTGTGCTCGTGTGTGTGTGTTGTACTCAGTTCTTGAGTAGTGTGTCCTCACTGTGTGAGGGGTGGATGTAGGAGTCACGTTGTGTGATCTCCGAACCACCTAAAAATCCCTTGTGCACTGTGGTTTAAATTGTGGTTTGCATTGTGTTGCGCTAGATGCATGCCTAGGGATTTCGTCTACACACTAACTGTTAGTTTGCTCACACACATTGCATCAGATCAGAGGGGTTTTGATTGAGTAGATCTCTTAATACGAAGTAATTTTTTAAATTGCTTAAGTTTCCGCTGCAATTCTATTCAACCCCCCTTCTAGCTTTGCCATTACCGAATAACCGATCCTAACATATACATGCTAAATCCGTTCATTGCAAGGTTATGCACACACTTTTTTTACCCATATGTAGATACGAATATGTAGTTACAGTTTTTACAAATCGTGAGAGAATATATTTATGTTAGCCATAGTTTATTAAAAAGTGTAACTAAAAGATGTATACACCTATGAAAATCTACCAAATATAAGTATTGGTCTATTCATAACATAAAAAAAAAAATGGAACCGTGAGTGTATAGTTGTGGTGCCAATACATTTCCCTTGCGCGGGAAATAAAAAGCGTGGGATATTTAGGGGTTCTCCCTTAGGCAGATACCTCCTTCTGCCGTTGTCCATGCGCGCCCTCAACCACCATCGTCGTCGTCCAAGCTGGACACCGTCGTGATCTCTATTGTCATGCTGGACCTGGCAACCTGCTCGACTGCGACAATCGTGGTCTCAAACCTCCAGTGTCGCCTTCGCGTCCACGCCCTAGCACGCCGCCGTCGTCACCTTCTATTGTCGTGCAAGACCTATCGACCTGCTCAACTGCGGCAATCATGGTCTCAACCCTCCAGTGTCGCCTTTGCGTCCACGCCCGAAGCTCTCTTCTGTGCCCTTTCTAGCCCCTGCTTCCAAGCTTGAGGAGAAGGGTGGGTCGTCATCGCCACCTCTGCTTCTCCATCCAAGGTACGACCCACCAACACCGCATTGCAGTCCCACATTTCTATCCATGAACATAGCTCCTCACCACCTAGCTACGCATCACTTCCTTGACTGGTATTGTTATCATGGTTTTTTTACTAGGAGAACATTTCCCCATTCTAAGGTAATGTTCCTTCTTACGCTTACACCCCCAACTCTGTATTCTTCTGGGTCCTTGCACAGTCTAATATATGTCGTGTCCTGCTCCACTGGCCATCCTTTAGACGAATTGATGATGCCCCCACCCCACCAAACTAATCCTGGAACCAATGGTTCGGAGATGTTTGCATTTTGACGAGGCTAGACTAGAACAGTATTGTCTTGAGACTAAGAAGAACGAGCATGACAAAGCACATTATCACAAGAATAGTCGCACACATCACCATGCCCCCTTTTCTCGACGAGATCATCGACACGATTTAATCTAATATCTATGATTTCTTTATATAAAAATATATTTCTTTAGATAATATATTTTATAAAATTATCCAAATTATTGGCCAAGAAGAACAGCTAAAATAATAAAAAATAAATAAAAAACATACAAGAAGATTGCTCTGTAACTATAAGCTCGAAAGTAACTGCTAGTTTCTCACTGTGATAGGAATATGTTTCTCGTGTGAACCAACGTTAGGAAGCAAAGTTCTCCTATGGGATAGATAACCTCTTCTTCTGATCATATCTGTTGCTGTCAAATTCTTTGACTCATCAAATCTCCAATGTTTTAGCCTACCATATCTATATTTTCTTACACACTTTACTAATGTTCATACTTAGTGGGGCCCATTTGCTTTGTTGAATGGGCGGGGCTTTGAAGTCTACATAGTACACTCTAGAGTTCACATAACATATTTTTTAATGGTTTTTATTTTATGTAGTTGTTTCACTTATACTTATAGAAGAAGAAGATGGACTGGAGTTGGATGGACATGCCAAGGAATTTGTTGAGATGTAAATCCCTTTGTTCATAAGTATTTGGGGATGAATGAATAAGTAACTTTGATGTATATGTCTATTTATCTAGAGACACAAAAAGTATTATGATTATGTAGATGAGTTCATTTCCTTTGCATTTGACGGCAGATCGAACAATCACGTGATTAAATGTCCATGCCTCCATTGTGCGTGCACAAGAACATTGGATAAGAAGATAGTAAGAGAGCACCTATACTTCAATGGAATCATTAAAGACAAACAGTTTTAGAAATTCCATGGTGAACCATCAAATTTACAAGTGGAGGAGGATATTACAAATACTGGCTTACATGAGATGCTACGTGATGCATTTGGGATGGCAAAAGGTGCAGAGGCTGAAGATTTAGGCATAGGTGTTAAGGATAAAGATGACAACACTAAAAGGTTTTATAAGTTCGTGAAAGATGCTGATCAACCATTATATCCTGGGTGTACTAAACACACCAAGCTTTCTTTCATTGTTAGGATGTTCAACATTAAGTGCATGGGGAAGTGGAGTAATAAATCTTTTGACTTGATGTTGAAGTTGGTAAAAGAGGTTCTTCCAAATGGATACTTATTGCCAGAGTCATTTTTTGAGGTGAAAAAAGTTATTAATGATTTGGGAATGTCATATGACAAGATTGATTCATGTCACAATGATTGCATGCTTTATTGGAAAGATAATGAGGAACTTCAGTCCTGTCGAAGATGCAGAGAAAGTAGATGGGAATTTGATGAAAAGACTGGCCATGATGATAACAAGAGACGGAAAGTACCCAAAAAAGTTCTCCGACATTTTCCAATCATTCCAATGTTGCAAAGGTTGTATATGTGCTCAAAATCTGCAGCTAACATGAGATGGCATTCTGACCAATGTCGTGAAGATGGCATTCTATGTCACCCTGCAGACTCTGCTTGTTAGAAAACATTAGATGTTGTGGATGGCTTTGGTTTGGAGGATAGAAATGTACGGCTTGGTATTGGTAGTGATGGATTCAACCGTTTTAGCACTATGTCAATTAGTCACAACACTTGACCTGTGCTCTTGATACCATATAGTTTGCCACCATGGGAATGCATGAAAAGCCCAAACATATTTTTATCTTGACTAATCTCTTGTCCAAAGGCACCTGGCAATGATATAGATGTATATCTACAACCTCTAATAGAGGAGTTGCAGATGTTATGGCATGGAGTTGAAACTTTTGATGCTTTCACTGGGTCAATGTTTCAGATGCGTGCTGCCATTTTATGGACCATTAATGATTTTCCAGCATATGCTTGTCTTTCTGGATGGAGTACGAAGGGTCGATTGGCTTGTCGTATATGTAATAAGGACACATGTTCTACTTGGTTATTTGCTAGTGGAAAACATTTTTATCATGGACATCGTAAGTGGTTACCAAACAATCATAAGTTTCGATCAATGCCACGTATGTTTGATGGAAAACAAGAGTGGGGAGAAAGTCCAAGGAGACTATCTGGAGATGAAGTGTCACTCCCCGACGCGGAATATCGGAATGCGAGACAGTTGCAAGTGAACGGGTATCGAGCGAGTACTAGACATCAAACCATTGAACAAGAATAAATACTAAAACAATTTCATTCATAAATAATCTTTCAAATGTCTAGTTACAACCACTAATATCAGAGTCAACCTATTGGGCCCGATTACATTGGAATAAAGCAAAAGACTGAACTTTCAAACCTAACTACTACAATGCTAAACCTAGTAATAGGATGCTAGGGTACTCAAGACATCACTCCAGGTCATTCCCATCCTCTTCAGTGTATGGTTCTTCCTCGGTCTCACCTGAGAACAAAACGATAAATAATGCAGGGTGAGCGATAATGCCCAGTAGGACTTAAATCTCATGATCAAGCATGCTTTAAGTGTTTAATGTCTTCTAAAGCAGGATAACTAGAGAGAATAACGAGAAACGTATAGCAAGTACTGGTACACGATAACGAGGGACAATAGCACAATGCACGAGAGTATAGCACGACATGTTTTGATATCGGATTGGCCGTATAACAAGATAACAAGTAAAGTTGCACAACAATGCACAAGTCACGATAGCAAGTGTTGGTCGATATTCTTTCAACCACGAGATTCAAGTAAACCAATAATTGACTGATTGATTAATTGATTGCCATAGATCAAATCTTGCGTTTTCATGCGTTAGGTGTATGCCATCACCCAAATCATTAGACCCCCGCGAGTTATAGCCTTTGTGGTGCTCCTCCCAAGGACCAGACCAGCCCTTATAATGTTGCCTAGCATAGTCATGTTTTTATCGTAGACAATCAATTTACTGGCCAAATAGAGTACCAAGGAATAGATGAGAGTACTAGATGAATAGACGAGATAGTAGAGTGAACGTGAATAGATGAGTGAGTAGAGTATAGATGAGGGCTAAGGGACAATGCATGTAACCTTCTGAGTAATAGGCGATAGTAACAGTTGCACAACATGCGTACATGGTGTTGGTAGTCAGGTGGAACTCACGATCTTTCCGTTGGCCATGTTAAGCACAGGTCCAGAGGTCCGACGTGATTCAAGGTAAGAGTGAACTTCTAATAGCCGTTTGGATCATACCGATCCCTAAAGGTGTAATGGGTGTTAGGGTACAACTGGCTCGTCGACCATGTGGGATCCATGTTCAGAGGAGACTTACGGAGGCCTTGTGCAAGGGTTCACTAGTCCGGCGAAAGGAATATCCGACAGAGAGTTCACCACAAGCCAAGTAAAGTGTGTATAAAAACAAGTGCTCGACATTCTAGAGGAATTCTAAAACAGTGGAGCATCGATATCGGTATATAAACAACGCAAGTAATGAATACAAGTCCTTTAAAATAAGGCAATTAATATATATTATTGCAATAAATTACCAGATACATTATGAGATATTTTATGCCAGATTTCAACCATATATGGATGGTTCATATGTGTGCATGTGTAAGTGTAGCAACCTGAATTTTTGCGAAAAATAAAAATTTAAATAAAGAATTTAAAACCTAGCTAAATGAATATTTGAATAGAGCATTAAATAAAACCCATTAAATGGAAAAGAGTAATGGGCTTTGCTTATTGGATCTTCTAGAATTTATTGGGTCAAAAATATGAATTTACAAAGGGAGAATAATAGGAAAATACCCTAAATTCGTAACTAAATTATTACCTAAATAGAAAAAGGGTGTTTAATGCATTAAATAGGAAGTTAGAGTTGGAATGGGAATCCTAAACCTACCCCATATGGTTTAGCACGAATTTAGATCTCTTCCTAGTCTAAATAGGGATTGGAAAGCAAGGAAGGAAGGTTAGAGTAAGGAAATTTCGTAATTAAAGAGGAATTAGAGTAATAGTAGGAATAGAAATACATACTTGCATAAATACACCTCTTAAACTCTCTTGGGCAACCCTAGCTCGTTGCCAAAAGTTGCTGGACGTGGAGAGGAGGCTAAGGAGGAGAGGATTTCGTGGAGAAAAGAAGAGCTTGAAGCTTCTTCCATTGTTCTTCAAGTTCTAGCCCTAGAAGACAAATCGAGTCAAAGGTAAGCATTCTCACAAGCATAAACCATGAAACTTTTTCTGTAGGTTCTTCCTACCCTCTTGAACGAAACCCCCAAGTTTCATATTTTTTCATCCATCCTATCTTTTGTTCTTAATTTTTGAAGAATTGCAAACATGATAACCCCGAGGTGTCATGTTTAATTCAAATCTCTATGTATACTTGATCCCATGCTACGAAAGTTTTACTGTAGATACTTCATGTTGTTAGGGATCATTTGCCCCTAAAAAGCCTAAATTTCATTAAGCATGTTGCTCGAATTAAATCAGTCTTGCTCTCTATGTCATGTTCTAAATCACTCGTTCTTTCTCATGTTCAAACCCTGTATAAACCCTACTCATTTTCAAATACCTATTTACTGGAAGTACTCTCGCATGTCTAGTTCCATTTGCAACTGGTTTCATGATTTTTCATCATGTATATAATTAGTTATGGATTTCTAAACAACCCCCTATCAAAAATTGAAATCCCTGGTCCGCAATCCAATGTCTAGTCTGACTCCTGTCAGAGTCAGGCGCAGACAACCAGAAGGCGACGCCTCGACATGTCGCTTTCTGGGGTCCGAATACGACAGCCCACCCGTCGCGACCAAGAAGGCGACAGGTGAGCCGTCGCGTTCTCAGTACCCGATTTGCATGCCCTGTCGCGACCTGTGCAAGACCCTGTCGCGTTCTACCTGGCCCATGTCGCCATCATTACAGCCCTATGTCGCCTTCATAAGAATTTTGAGAAAAACCCATGAAAAATATTTTTGTCGCTTTCTTACGGTTATACCCCCAGTAAAAACCCTACTTAAAAATGGTGCTATATTGAATGATTTAAAATACATGTTCACGACTTATTTCTATCTATGATTTCTCTTGCACTTGCACACACTTGAACCATCCATTTATGGCTGAAATATTGCAGAAAATATCTCATAATGTGCCTGGTAATTTATTGAAATAAAGTACATTAATTGCCCTATTTTAAGGACTTGTATTCGTTTCTTGCATTGTTTATAATATCGATATCGACGCTCCACTGTCCTAGAATTCCTCTAGAACGTCGAGCACCTGTTTTATATACAGACTTTTCTTGGCTTGTGGTGAACTCTCCGTCAGATATTCCTTTCGCCGGACTAGTGAACTCTTGCACAAGGCCTCCGTAAGTCTCCTCTGATCATGGATTCCCACATGGTCGACGAGCCGGTTGTACCCTAATACCTATGATACCCTTTAGGGATCTATATGATCCAAACGGCTATTAGAGATTCACTCTCGTCTTAAATCACGCCGGACCTCTGGACCTGTGCATAATAAGGCCAGTGGTAGGGTCGTGAGTTCCACCTGACTGCCAACACCAAGTGCGCGTGTTGTGCAACTGTTACTATCACCTGTTTACTCTTCGCATTACGTGCAATGTCCACTAGCTCTCATCTGTACTCTACTCTCTGTCTATTCACGTTCACTCTACTTTCTCGTCTATTCATCTAGTGCTCTCATCTACTTCTTGGTACTCTATATTGGCCATTGACTGATTGTCTAAAGATAAACAATATAACCAATGCCTGGCAATATATAAAGGGCCCGATCTGGTCCTGGGATGTGCGCCCGAAAGTGCTAGTGCCCATGGGAGTTAAATGATCAGAGTGTTTGGCATTACACTCAAGTGCTATCTATCTCGACTATCTATGTGACAATCAAAAACACAAAACGTGCTATACTCTCTCGATGTCTAGAATGACAAATAAGTGCTATACTCGTCGTGCTATTACTATACTTGTGCTAGTTGTGCTATGGCCATCCTACTATTCGTGCTATACTCGATACTTGTGCTCTTTTTGGAAACTATACTCGCTCTCGTGCGATTGTGCTATCTCTTGCTATATTTTGACTCTATTGTACCTGCTATCTTTAGATACTCTGCCATTAAATGCGTTAATTATTTAAAGCCTGCTTGAGCCTGAGATTTAAGTCCTACTGGGCGTTATCACTCACCCTACGTTATTTGATGTTGTGTTCTCAGGTGAGACCGAGGATGACACATACACTAACGAGGAAGGGAATGACCAAGAGTGAAGCCAGGAGTACCCTCGAGTCATTATGTTATCTTAGAGTTGTAGTTAGTTATTTCCTTTTATTGAAATGTAATTGGGCCCTGTAGAATGGCTCTGATATTAGTGGTTGTAACTAGACATTTGGAAAATTATTAATGAGAAAGATTTGCTTTAGTATTATTCAGTGTGCAATGGTTCGATGTCTAGTATACGCTCTATACCTTTTCTTGCAACTGCCTTCGCGCTCCGATATTCCGCATTGGGGTGTGACAGTAAGAGACATCATAGATAGAAAAGAAGTCGTGAATATGTATTTTAAAGCATTCAATATAGCTCCATTTTAGAACAGGTGTTTTTACTACGTGTATGACTGCTAAAAATCTTATGGGTTTTCATCAAAAATCCTGTGAACGCGACGTAGGCCAGTAAGGGTAGCGACAGGGTCAGGGCAGATCGCGACAGGGCCTAAAAAGGGTCGCGCCAGGGCTGCCAGAACGGAAGGCCAGAACGCGACGTAGGGTACTGTCGCGTTCAGAACGTACAAGGAAAGGCATCGCGACGGGCTTGAGAATGTGACGGCCCGGTCGCGTTCTCAGGTCCATGGCCTGAGTCTAACAGAGTTCTGCTCTGTCTTGGATTGCGGTCCAGAAATATTAGATTTTATATAGGGCCGTTCAGAAAATCATAACTAATTGTATACATAATGAAAAATCATGAAACCAGTGGCAAATGAAACTAGACATGTGAGAGTACTTCCAGTAAATAGGAATTTCAGAGAGAGCATGGTTTGAACATGGTTTGAGCATGAACAATAATGAGTAACACAGAACATGATACAGAGAGCAAGATTGATTTAATTCGAGCAACATGCTCAACAAAAATTAGGGCTTTCAGGGGCAAAAGATCCCTAACAACATGAAGTATCTACAGTAAAAATTTTGTAGCATGGGATCAAGTATAAATAGAGATTTGAATTAAACATGATGTCTCGGGGTTATCATGTTTGCAGATCTTCTAAAATCAAGAACAAAAGATTGGCTCGATGAAAAAGAGGGAATCAAGAGGGCTTTTGTTCCTGGTGATTGGAACTACCTACAGATGAGTTTAATTTAATTTTGCTCATGAGAATGCCTACCTTTGACTCGATTTATCTTCTAGGGCTTAGAACTCCAAGAACGAAGGAAGAAGCTTGATGGATCTTCCTCTCCTCGATTTCTCCTCCTCCTTGACCTCTTCTCCACGTCCAAGAACCCTTGGCAACGAGCTAGGGTTGGCCAAGAGGGTTTAAGAGGTGTATTTATGCATGTATGGGTTCCTATTCCTACTTCTATTCTAATTGCTCTTTAATTACGAGATTTCCTAACTCCAACCTTCTTCCTTGCTTTACAACCTCTATTTAGGTTAGGATGGGATCTAAATTCGTGTTAGACTGGAGTAGGTTTAGGAATCCAATTCTAACTCTAATTGCCACTTTTATTACTTTAATAACCCCTTTCCAATTAGGAGATAATTTCCGAATTTGGGGTATTTTCTTATTATTCTCCCTTTGTAAATTCATATTTTGACCCAATAAGTTCTAGAGGATCCATTAAGCAAAGCCCATTACTCTTTTCCATTTAATGGGTTTATTTAATACTCTTTTTATTGAATATCCATTTAGCTTAGTTTTTTAATTTATTATTTAAATTTTTATTTTTCTCAAAAATTCAGGTTGCTACATGAAGTGCTAAAACAAGTGGACAATCTCACGTTCACTTTGGGAAAGACATTAGGAGCAACATTGAAAAATAAGAGAAAGTTATTCAAGAAGATAAAAAGATAAAGAAAGAAAAAGGATAAGGTTGTGTTTCAGTCCAATAACACTAAGTTTAACACATCTTTAAATTGGAAGAAACAAAGCATTTTTTTTATGTTGCTGTATTCGAGGTCATTACTCTTGCATCATAACCTTGATGTTATGCATATTAAGAAAAATCTTTATGATAGCATTCTTGGTACACTTTTAGGAATTGATGGTAAAAGCAAAGATGGGCTTAAGGCTCGACAAGACATAGAAAGTCTTGGTATTAGGCCATCACTTCATCCACAATTTGTTGGACCTACAAAGAAGCTTCTCCCACGTGCATGCTTTACATTGAGCAAGGCTGAGAAAAAAGTAATTTGTCATACTCTTAAGACTGTAAAGGTTCCAGATGGCTATGCTTCAAATATCTCAAAACATGTGGATGTGAAGAAGGCAAAAATATGGGGTTAAAGAGTCATGATTGTCATGTGGTTTTGCAACAACTACTTCAGTGGCCACTCGAGGAATGTCGCAAAAAGCAGTGAGTACTACGATCATTGATATATGTAATTTCTTTGTAGACTTGTGCTCCAAGAATTCATCAGGAGACAATTTTTATCACCTTGGGGAACGCATTGCTATAATTTTATGTAGACTTGAGATGATCTTCTTTCCTAGTTTTTTGGACATTATGGTGCACCTACTCATTCATTTGCCTGAAGAAGCTAGACTTGGTGGGCCTGTACATTACGATGGATGTATCCAATTGAGAGGTATTTAATTATATCTCTTCTATGTTTGACTATTGGTTTTTACTTATCTGAATTTTTTATAATGAGAACTTTATGTCTAGATATTTGGCACGATTGAAGTCATATGTATGTAACAAGGCACGCCCGGAGGGAAGTATTGCTGAGGGTTATTTGGCTGAAGAAACTATTACTTTTGCATCACGGTATCTTTCTGATGATGTAGATACATGGTTTAATAGGCCAGCTCGAAATGAAGATAACAATGGCATTGCCTTGGAGGGTGATTGGGACATTTGTCAAAAATAGGGCATCCACTTGGTGTAGGAGTTAATGTAAGCCTTGATGAACGAAAGCATAGTCAAGCACACCAATATGTTCTATTCAATTGGGATGTAGTGGCCCCCTACATAGAGTAAGTGTTGTGTCAAGTAATTTTGATGGCATTGTTAACCATGCTGTATGTTTTGCCTTACTCCACCTTTTACCTTTATTAATATGTAGGGAACACCTTTCACATGTCAAGAGTAAACAACCATATTTTTCTAAAGGAGTAACACATCTCCAAAATGTAGAATTTCCACATTGGTTCAAATAAAAAGTAAGTGGTTACTGAAACTTGCATATCTTGGGAAAATGTAATGAAAAGGTTATTATTATTCTTGATATTGACTGATTTATGACATAATTTTTAGGTGCAATAGTTGCAAGATGAGTTGGGTGAATTGTTATCACCAAAATTATGTTGGTTGAAAGACGGTCCTTTGAGTTTAGTGAAAAAATTCAAGGCTTGCTTGATAAATGGGTTTCGTTTTCACACCTGAAATGTTGAAGAACATCAGAAAACTCAAAATAGTGGTGTACTGTTATCTTCTATGACTCAAAATAGTGATGGGAGTCTCATTCATGGACATATAACTTACTATGGGATGCTTAATGAAATAATTCAATTAGATTACTACGGGGAAATGAAGATATTGTTATTTAAATGTGATTGGATAGATGTGAGGAAGGGGGTGAAAGAAGATAAAGGATTTACATTAATTAATCCATGTCATTTGTTGAGGACAAACAAGCCCTTTGTCTTAGCATCACAAGTGGAGCAGGTTTGGTATGTTGAAGATCCTAAAAATAGTGGGTGGTTTGTTGTTAGGAAGACCCGACCTAGAGATCTATTTGATGTCCAAGATGGGCAAACTGTGGATAAAAAGGCAATCTTAGATATTGCCCCAACACATGGCAATGCTAAAGAACATGATGTTGTTGATGATGAGGCAAACATGCAATGGGAGAGAAATGATGTTGACTGGCTAGAAGTTACTTTAAAAACTATCAAAAAATGAGCAGGTTGTGTTGTTTTCTGAATGCCTGAAATTGTAACTTGTCTCATTTATTTCATTTATTTACTGAATTTAGTTTACCTTCGGATTTTGGATATATACCTACAGTTATTACGTGAAGTTATAGGTCACCACCGTGTGTAAATTTGGGGACCAAATTTTCTTAAGTGGGGGAGGATGTAACGCCCCAAAAATTTAACAATTTAAAATTGAAGAAAAATAGAAAATAAATAAAGTGTTGAAGAGAAATAAAATAACAGTCATGGTTAAACTCCCAAAAAGTGAAATCAAGTACTTAAATTACATTAGGCCAAAACAACACTATTTGGGCCAAGGAACAAAACCCAATGACATAAAATCCTAAAATACATAACCATAATTGTGCAACAAATAGGAAAGGGTAAATTAAGGCTAAAACAAAGTTGATTAGCCATGCAGGGCAACCAAATTCGTACCCATCCATACTAGGAACTTTCCTAATGGTCTTACTACTCCAATTGGGTGAAGAATCGCCAAAACATAAAAGGGGCCAAGCTAAAACTGCAACCCACCTTTCCAAGTCTCTTTAGGACTTGGAATTAACTCTAATCATATAAATAATCGCCATAAGACTAGTTGGGAAGGTTTACCATTGAGTTGGGGTCGTGAGGAGGCGAGCTAGGGCACCAAGAGAGGAGAAAATCATAATCAGAGTTTTCTTCACAAACTCTTCTCTGCTGCGACCTGTCCATTGACCTCACTTAGAACTGCACAAAGGTAGGTGTTCTCAGGCTTAACCTGTAGCAACCTGAATTTTTGCAAAAAATAAAAATTTAAATAAAGAATTAAAACCTAGCTAAATGGATATTTAAATGAAAAGAGCATTAAATAAAACTCATTACAGGAAAAGAGTAATGGGCTTTGCTTAATGGACCCTCTAGAATTTATTGGGTCAAAATATGAATTTACAAAGGGAGAATAATAAAAAAAACCCTAAATTCGGAGTTTAATTATATCATAATTGGAAAGGGGTTATTAAAGTAATAAAAGTGGCAATTAAAGTTGGAATTTTATTCCTAAACCTACCCCATATGGTTTAGCACTAATTTGGATCTCTTCCTAGCCTAAATAGAGATTGGAAAGCAAGGAAGGAAGGTTGGAGCTAGGAAATCTCGTAATTAAGAGCAATTAGAGTAAAATAGGAATAGGAACTTGTGTTTACATAAATACACCTTCTAAACCCTCTTGGCTGACCCTATCTTGTTGCCAAAGGTTGTTGGACTTGGAGAAGAGGCCAAGGAGGAGAGGATCTTGTGGGGAGAAGGAGTTCTTGAAGCTTCTTCCTCGTTCTTGGAGTTCTAAGCCCTAGAAGACAAATCGAGTCAAAGGTAGGCATTCTCACAAGCACAAATCCTAATATTTCGTCTGTAGATTGTTCCATGCATCAGGAACAAAACCCTCAAATTTCATAATTTTCCATCGAGCCAATATTTTGTTCTTGGTTTTTGAAGTTCTGCAACTCTCTTGACCCCGAACCCTCTTCATAATTCTTGTTCTCCATGAATACTAATTCCAATGCCTTGAAATTTTTATGGAAGATACTGATGATCATTAGGGAACTTTCGCCTTTAAAAGCCCTAATTTTTATCAAGCATGTTGCTCGAATTAAATCATTCATCTCTGCTGCACCTGGAATCAGGTTGCTTCTTGTTCAACTTGTTATAACTATGTCGATACCATGATTGTTTTCAAATTCCTAATTACTGGAAGTACTCTCGCATGTCTAGTTTCATTTGCCACTGGTTTCATGATTTTTCATCGCATATATAATTAGTTATGATTTTCTGAACAACCCTATATCAAAAATTGATATCGCTGGTCCGCAATCCAATGTCTAGTCTGACTCCTGTCAGAGTCAGGCGCAGACAACCAGAAGACGACACCTCGATATGTCACTTTCTGGGCTCCGATTGCGACAGCCTACCTGTTGCTATCAAGAAGGAGACAGGTGAGCCATCGCGTTCTCAGAACCCGATCTGCAAGCCATGTCGCGACCCTTTTTAGGCCCTGTCGCGTTTTGCCTTGACCTTGTCGCGACCCGTACATGGGTACGTCACGTTCAGAAGAATTTTGATGAAAAACCCATATATATATATATATATATATATATATATATATTTCTGTCACTTTCTAAATAATTCTTACGCCTTTTACCGTTATACCCCCAGTAAACACCCTGCTTAAAATGGAGCTATATTGAATGTTTAAAATACCTATTCACGACTTATTTCTATCTATGATTTCTCTTACACATGCACACACATGAACCATCCATATATGGCTGAAATCTTGCAGAAAATATCTCATAATGTATCTGGTAATTTATTGCAATAAAGCATATTAATTGCCCTATTTTAAAGGACTTGTATTCGTTTCTTGCGTTGTTTATTTACCAATATCGACGCTTTACTATTCTAGAATTCCTCTAGAACGTCGAGCACCTGTTTTATATCCACACTTTACTTGGCTTGTGGTGAACTCTTCGTCGGACTAGTGAACTCTTGCACAAGGCCTCCGTAAGTCTCCTCTGATCATGGATTCCCACATGGTCGACGAGCCGGTTGTACCCTAACACCCATTACACCTTTAGGGATCGATATGATCCAAACGGCTATTAGAAGTTCGCTCTTATCTTAAATCACGCCGAACCTCTGGACCTGTGCATAACAAGGCCAGTGGTAGGGTTGTGAGTTCCATCTGACTGCCAACAGCATGTGCGCGTGTTGTGCAACTGTTACTATCGCTTGTTACTCGAAAAGTTACGTGCATTGTCCCTTAGCTCTCATATATACTCGACTCGCTCATCTATTCACATTCACTCTACTATCTCGTCTATTCATCTAGTGATCTCATCTATTTCTTGGTTCTCCCTTTTTGGCCATTAAATGATTGATTGTCTACGATAAAAACATGACTATGCTAGGCAACATTATAAGGGCCCGATCTGGTCCTTGGGAGGAGCACCTGAAAGGCTATAACTCGCGGGGGTCTAATGATCTGGGTGATGGCATACACCTAACGCATGAACATGCAAGATTTGATCTATGGCAATCAATTAATCAACCAGTCAATTATTGTTTTACTTGAATCTCGTGGTTGAAAGAATATCGACCAACACTTGCTATGGTGACTTGTGCACTGTTGTGCAACTTTACTTGTTATCTTGTTATACGGCCAATCCGATATCAACACTTGTCGTGCTATACTCTCGTGCATTGTGCTATTGTTTCTCGTTACCGTGTACCAGTACTTTCTATATGTTTCTCATTACTCTCTCTAGTTATCCTGCTTTATAAGACATTAATCACTTAAAGCATGCTTGATCCTGAGATTTAAGTCCTACTGGGCGTTATCGCTCACCCTGCGTTATTTGTCGTTGTGTTCCTAGGTTAGACCGAGGATGAACCATACACTCAAGAGGACGGAGACGACCTGGAGTGATGTCTTGAGTACCCTAGCATCCTATTGTTATATTTAGCGTTGTAGTAGTTAGGTTTGAAGTTCAGTTTTTTGCTTTATTCCAATGTAATCGGGCCCAATAGGTTGGCTCTGATATTAGTGGTTGTAACTAGACATTTGAAAGATTATTAATGAATGAAATTGTTTTAGTATTTATTCTTGTTCAATGGTTTGATGTCTAGTACTCGCTCTATACCCGTTCACTTGCAACTGCCTTCGCGCTCCGATATTCCGCGTTGGGGCGTGACATAACCTAAACGTTGCACATGCCAATGGAAAGAACATCGAGTCTAGTGTCATTTGCATGTATTTCCCCCAAATTTTTTGGACCATGTGAGTCGTATGAAGCATTTTTCCAAGAGTCGCGTAGGTTTAGGGCTTTTTGTATTCTTCCGATATTTCATGCAAACCGAGGCCGAATTGGGTCAAACCAAAACTGTGGTTCTCTTCTACTTGATGTTCTCGACACTTTTCATGTTCAGAGTTTTATCTAAAGATTGCTATATGTCAAGTTATAAGTCTTTCATGAAGGATTGTAGCATTTTCTGTATTTTCGGGCAAGATCCAAGAAGGCGACGACTCCAGACGTTGTGTTTCTATTTAACGCGATGTACATGTACGTCGTGATTTTGATAAAAGCGACATACTGTTTCATCACGTTTTGATGTCTGACCAATCAACCCCGACACATGAAACTGTACGCCACATGGGTTTTAACGCTCGTCGCGATTTGAACGTTTTTTCCGCCCAAGACTTTTGGCTGTTTTTTATATTTGGACTTTGAAACTTATTCTTGAACGCGACAGGTAGAACCGTCACGATTCAAGAGTCATCGTGACATATCGATCTATCGCGTTATGAATGCGACAGATGGGATTGTCGCGTTCCTGATTGAACAATCGATCTGACAATCGATTCCTGACATGAAAGACGACGATCTGTCCTGTCGCGATTTGAACGCGACAGGTAGGTCCGTCGCGATTTAGAAACTTTATGTAGAGTACTATTTTGATTGTGTACGACCCATTGAAGTGCGACGACTAGGTCCGTCACAATTTGAAGGCCAACCTGAGACTATTTTATTACGTTGTACAGTCAATCATATGCATAACCTATTGTTATATTATGTTATGTAGCTATTCAATGACCTAAAAATGATCAACCAACATGAAAGTCATAAGAATATGAACTTCTATGTTGGGTTCTCATATTGGAGAATGTTGGGTTACAACAAGTGCTTAAATGTTTTTGATGATGAGCAATACTAATTGATGTTATGTGAAATGTTCACAAATGGTATGTTTGTTTTTGATGATGAACATTTCATGAACAAGACAAAATTGATGTGTTATGAATGTGTGAAACATGATGAGAATGACAATTGGATGCAAATGAAACACATGTTTTATATGTTCATTATATCATTATATCTCATTAATTATGTCTTTTAATGTAGGTGAGATTCCATGCAAGACAAAGCCCAAAATCCAAGTGCAAAAGAACAAGACAAGTTGCTGAAATAATGCACCTGTCAACAGATGATAGTGCATCTGTCAACAGATGAATAGTGCATCTGTCGACAGATGATTTTCGCCTGTCGACAGATACACACAGAAAATTGCTACCCGGAAACCCAGTCTTCTGGTTTTTGCAAACCTGTCAGCATCTGTCGACAGCAGCAAGTCAGCTGTCGAGTCGGCTGTCGACAGAGGGAGTTTTGGGAAGATCTAATGGCCAGGATATGATCTATATTTTGGTGTTTCCTTTTAGCACGACTCTCTATGCTTGGACACCACTATATATGGATCATATGAGGCTATTTTCGCAGCAAGGAGCCACCATACCAAAACCCTAAGCAAAGGTCAAGATCAAGGCTTTCTTCCTGCTGCCCTGCTTCATCTCTCTGCCCAGAACAAAGAAGAACAACCTTCTAAGCGGAGTTGAAGTCGGTTCGTCTATGGTTCAAGCTTCTCCATCAACTGATACTTGTCAAGACGAAGCTTGGATTCTTCTGGACGACCAACGAGAAGAGATCTACATCGGGATTTGATTCTTCATCTCAAAACTCTTCTCCTTTCACTACTTTCATATATTTGTGTGTGTGTACTGATTGGAGATCAGTACGTGGTGTTTGTGGAAGTGTGGATTGTTGTTCTGATTGTGTGTTTGCATCAGACAACGTGTGTGTGGTGTGTTGGTCAGATCAAGGCTAGAGGATCTGATCTTTTGTGGACTTGATCTAGCGTGTGTGTGTGTGGTTGAGCCGGTGTGCTCGTGTGTGTGTTGTACTCAGTTCTTGAGTAGTGTGTCCTCACTGTGTGGGGGGTGGACGTAGGAGTCACGTGGTGTGATCTCCGAACCACCTAAAAAATCCCTTGTGCACTGTGGTTTAACTTGTGGTTTGCACTGTATTACGCTAGATGCATGCATAGGGATTTCGTCTACACACTAACTGTTAGTTTGCTCACACATATTGCATCAGATTAAAGGGGTTTTAATTGAGTAGATCTTTTAATCTGAAGTAATTTTTAAATTGCTTAAGTTTCGTTGCAAATCTATTCAACCCCCCTTCTAGCTTTGCCAATACCGAATATCCGATCACAACAATAGGAATCAGAGCAGGTTCATTGTTTATCGGTACTGATTTGGCAGATCTATTTTTGTGCACTTAATTGCTCTGATTCCTAATAATTGGTATCAGAGCAGGTTTTTTGTTCATCGATTGTGATTTGGCATATATGTTTATGTGTGATTAATTGCTCTGATCGGGTTTATAATTGATTCTGAACTGATCTGATTATTTGGTTGTTGGTTTATTCATCTATAACATAGTCAGAAATATGTCTGAGTTCTCGAGTATCATAAATAGACCAATGTGTATTGAGTTTGATAACCATGTTGATAAAATGCAGGACTCCATTAAGAAGACAAGCAAGATTGCAAATAAAGCCAAAGACAAATGCTTCATGGCCCTTGGCAGCTCCAGAGGTTCTCCTAGTTCAGACAAATCTAAAAGATCATATTGTCAGAGAAGTCAAGAAACTCTCAAAGGTCAGGTAAATCCAATTCAGACCCATTTGACGCATCAATATCTAATTCTGATTCAGAAGATGATATTTCCTATGATGAATTGATAGAATGCTATGAGCACTTGTCCAATCAACTTAGGAAGGTAAAAGCTCAAAACAAGAAGCTAAAAGAAAAATTGGATAAGAATGAAATGAGAATTGATAATGCTCAAGCATTCTATGAAGAAAATGAAAAATTGAAAATGGAGAATGAAAAATTGGAAAATGAAGTCAAAAGCTATGAAATCAAGTTTTCTAAGTTGAAAGAAGATCATGATCAGGTTGAATCTGAAAATGTTGATTTGAAAAATGAAAATGAAAAGTTGAATTATCATAATGAGAATCTCAAATTTGATAATGATCAATTGAACAAACAAATCTCCAACATGGCTCATGATCACCAAATAAAAGAAAATTACAATCAACTGTTTGAGGAGAATAATCATCTGAAAAAGAAGATTGAAGGCTTGTATCATAACAGACCATTAAATGATGAATGGAACAATGCTAAGCAGAAAATTGCTGACTTGGAAAATCAAATTGTTCAAAGTGAAATTGAAAAGAACAAAATACAAAATGGTCTGGATGTCATGAAAAGTCAACTTCTAACTTCTGAAAAAGAAATTGTTACATTGAAAGCTGAAAAGAAAAAATTGAACAAAAAGGCTCCAAATAGGAAGAATCATGTTTCAATTGAAAACCAGAAAAAGAAAATGGAGAAGAAAACAATAGTCTACAGGGTCTCTACACCTCCTCCAGAGGCCCAGAATGTTTCAAGGAAATCTCCAACTCCACATCACGCCAAGAGATACCAAAGGGTACCACCTCCTTCTTCTCAACCCAAGGGTGATCAAGGTACTCTAAAGGATCTCAGAGATTCCAGCAAATGCAATCACACTATCGTAAGCTCCAAGTAAATGCTCAACCTGTTTGCTACAAATGCAATAAACTTGGTCATCTTGCTAAATTCTGCTGGAAGAAAAATTAACACTCTCATAAAAATCATGATGTTGTGCATGCTTCAAGGCTCCATAATAATCCATGTGTTCATACACACAAGGATAAACATGTTCATAAAGATTAGAAATTTCATGCATCTATGAACAGGAAAACTGCACAAAACAACAGAAATCCAAAAATCAAATCACTTTGGATTTTGAAATCTTTGTTATATCCTAACATTAATGTCGTTACAGGACCCATGCAAGTGTGGGTCCCAAAACAAGCTTGATCAGCAAGCTAAGATGTCTTGCAGCAAAAAATTAGAAATGGATTCATGTCATTGGCTGTGCAAGGCAAGAAATGATGGAGAACAAAGGTAACTTTTTTTGACTATGATTGAAGACTGTTCAGGTAAAATCTCCTTATCACTTCATATTTGAACTGCTGAAATTGAAATGGATTCTTACCTTTATCTGAGCAATGCAAAATGTGCCTTAATGCTACCCCACATGACAATGCCTCTTAGCAATTGAAATCATGCCATCTTGCTTGCATAACTGTGCACATGACCTCTTGGTATATCAAATGATGACATGTGGAAAAACAAGTTATTCTTGTTTGAAAACTATCATTATGCTTGAGTAAAATACTCCGCCAAGTACCAAAAGTCATGTAATGCATAAGGCTAATAGTGTGCTTAATAACGTGTGAATTGCTTGATACATTTACTATGCATGTGTTATGGGGGAGTAAATTTGAAAGTGCTCATATGCTCATGAATGCTCATGAAATCTATGTGCATGTGCTTGTCATGAATGTATATATATCATGCTTGAAAGTTGTCTCATCACATGCACATCTTATGGGGAGTAAGTTCAAGGTAGGTTGAGTGAAATACTTGAGAGAAACCCTTCATATTCATTGTGTAATTACTTCTCAAAATCTTGTTCTTCATGTCACTCAATTCTATGCCTCAAAATTGATTTTCTCAAGTATCTGTCGACATGCACTATCACATCTGTCGACAGACATGCTCTCCCAGAACCAAGCCTTTCAGGCCTGTGTGCATCTGTCGACAGGCACTATCACATCTGTCGACATACATGCTCTCCCAGAACCAAGCCTTTCAGGCTTGTGTGCATCTGTCGACAGGCACTATCACATCTGTCGACAGGCATGCTCTCCCAGAACCAAGCCTTTCAGGCCTGTGTGCATCTGTCGACAGGCACATTCTTGCTGTCGACAGATACACATTTTCTGTAAATTCTTCATCCTTCTTCATAATTTATTCATGAGAATGTTCATATCATTGATGCAAGGGGAGAATTGGGTATAATATTCATTATAACCTTTCATCCTCACATAGTATCAAAGACATATGGTTAATCACAATGATTTTGAAATAATATTTTATGATTGAGTCTAGGTTGTATCATCTAGAAAACATTGAACAAATCTAATGATTTTAACCTAACTCACTTGAATAACTCTCTTGTGGATGATCATGTTCTTATATGGATTGACAAGTAAGAAGGTTTTTGAACTTAATGTCCTTGCATTGGCCATTGACCTTAATAAACATTTTGAACTTGATTTTCCAACTTAAAAAAATAGAGAAAATCTACCTATTTCTAAAGTCAAAAAAAAAAAAAAAACAAATATGTGAATTGGGACAAAGGCAGAGCAATGATGAGTATCACTGAGTAACCGGGGACACGGGCATCACAAATGTCTGTCTTCGCGTCAAAAAGTCCTTTCATTATCTCTGCATAATGGTATGATGGTCACTCACACTGAGTAACTGAGGGTACGGGCATCCCAAATGTCTACCTTCACGTCAAAAGGTAAAAGTGATCCTAATTACCACTTAAATTGTTCAAATGTTAGAAATAGAGTGGAGCCTCCAAGATTTAAATCAAGGGCAATGGGTTGTCTATTGTCAATTGTTCATGTAGACATTGACTTCATTTACCAACTGAACATCACCCACTAAGGTATATAATTTTCTTCAATGGTTTTATTCAAAAGGGTTATCTCATTTTCATGTGTTTTTGAACGATGTATTCTAAATGCTATAACTTGAGATTCCCGGAGTATTATCTCTTAACCATTGTAGAATTTTTATGTGTCATAATACTAGTGTTTATGACATTTTGTAGTGGGTATCAACCTATTCTCAACCTTGCAATCTCATTTGAACACTCATTCCCCACTCATATCTTTCACAATTCAATTATGTGGTCACACAATTCTTTACTTCATTCTTTTACTTGTGTGCACTCATTATCTTTTTGGATGTTGCCAAAAGGGGGAGAAACATCAATTGTGCAATTGTGCAAAAATTGAAAGTTTTGTCATCATCAAAATGGGGGAGAATGTTGGGTTCTCATATTGGAGAATGTTGGGTTACAACAAGTGCTTAAATGTTTTTGATGATGAGCAATACTAATTGATGTTATGTGAAATGTTCACAAATGGTATGTTTGTTTTTGATGATGAACATTTCATGAACAAGACAAAATTGATGTGTTATGAATGTGTGAAACATGATGAGAATGACAATTGGATGCAAATGAAACACATGTTTTATATGTTCATTATATTTCATTAATTATGTCTTTTAATGTAGGTGAGATTCCATGCAAGACAAAGCCCAAAATCCAAGTACAAAAGAACAAGACAAGTTGCTGAAATAGTGCACCTGTCAACAGATGATAGTGCATCTGTCAACAGATGAATAGTGCATCTGTCGACAGATGATTTTCGCCTGTCGACAGATACACACAGAAAATTGCTACCCGGAAACCCAGTCTTCTGGTTTTTGCAAACCTGTCAGCATCTATCGACAGCAGCAAGTCGGCTGTCGACAGACGGAGTTTTGGGAAGATCTAATGGCCAGGATATGATCTATATTTTGGTGTTTCCTTTTAGCACGACTCTCTATGCTTGGACACCACTATATATGGATCATATGAGGCTATTTTCGCAGCAAGGAGCCACCATACCAAAACCCTAAGCAAAGGTCGAGATCAAGGCTTTCTTCCTGCTGCCCTGCTTCATCTCTCTGCCCAGAACAAAGAAGAACAACCTTCCAAGAGGAGTTGAAGCCGGTTCGTCCGTCGTTCAAGCTTCTCCATCAACTGATACTTGTTAAGACGAAGCTTGAAGTCTTCTGGACGACCAACGAGAAGAGATCTACATCGGGATTTGATTCTTCATCTCAAAACTCTTCTCCTTTCACTACTTTCATATATTTGTGTGTGTACTGATTGGAGATCAGTACGTGGTGTTTGTGGAAGTGTGGATTGTTGTTCTGATTGTGTGTTTGCATCAACAACGTGTGTGTGGTGTGTTGGTCAGATCAAGGCTAGAGGATCTGATCTTTTGTGGACTTGATCTAGCGTGTGTGTGTGTGGTTGAGCCGGTGTGCTCGTGTGTGTGTTGTACTCAGTTCTTGAGTAGTGTGTCCTCACTGTGTGGGGGGTGGACGTAGGAGTCACGTGGTGTGATCTCCGAACCACCTAAAAAATCCCTTGTGCACTGTGGTTTAACTTGTGGTTTGCACTGTATTGCGCTAGATGCATGCATAGGGATTTCGTCTACACACTAACTGTTAGTTTGCTCACACATATTGCATCAGATTAAAGGGGTTTTATTGAGTAGATCTTTTAATCTGAAGTAATTTTTAAATTGCTTAAGTTTTCGTTGCAAATCTATTCAACCCCCCCTTCTAGCTTTGCCAATACCGAATATCCGATCCTAACATTCTATTCTAAGTATTCTAATTGATTGTTGACTATATCCACCATGTGATTGATATGAGCTAAACTCTATCTTGTTCATAATTCAGAAGTGTATATGCTAAAAGTGGAGCCCATGTGATAGATTGAGTTGCACATATGTCATGCATGTTTGTTAAAAGCTTCCCGTCTTGGATTTTGGATTGAGACATGCTCTACACGTCACATTGCACATATATGCAACCCTTTCTTGGGGGATTGGAAACTCATGGCCAGTCATTCCATATCGGCAGTCTAGGACCTTTCTCTTAAGACCTCCGTAATTCTCCATACTCTGTGGATTCCCTCATGGAGACCCGGTTGGTTGTACCATTGAAATTCCCAGAAGATAGAAAGCACTTCTATTCTTATCTACTTCTTGTGAGAGTGATTTGATACATTGAAACCAAGCCATTAATTGTAAAGATTGAACTAAAGTTAATAAGTCATTATGTTGTCGAAATTTACTTAGGATCATGTCCAGCTACCTTGTTCTGCATAATCATTGGCATGATCTTTAGTACATACTGTCTATTGATTGGAAATTCGTATAGGCAAAAATGAATGAATGGAACTGCCAGAATTATTGAAACTTCGGTTCATAACTCTGCATGTGAAAATAGGGCCAAGTCTGGTCCTAGGAGGAGCACCTGAAATACTTATAAATCGTGAGAGTATATGATTCATTGAGGTGTCTGGGACTGGCAATCACCTAATTGAATGCAAGATTGATCTGGGTAATTTCCACACTGTTATTGAATTATGGAATGAATGATAGATTGATTGAACTGTTATATGGAAAATGGCCAAATCTATTGTACATGTCATCGTTATTGAACCAAATATGTTATTGTTCACTGGAATTCTAAAAAATTTAACTTGTGATACCTATTTTACATGCTACATTGTTATTGAATCTTTTCCATTGATAAATGATCATACTATCATCCTTCTCTTTGTAAATTGTTCTGTCTCGCATGAGAACTGCCATGAAATTTGTCACTGAATTGTCCTTCTACATGTTATAGCTGGGATTTGTCAGTATTGTTATTGTCATAAGAATTACATGATGGCATCTTACCTGTTAACATGATTAATCACGTAAAGCATGCCCACACCATGAGATATAAATCCTACTGGGTGCTAGTGCGCTCACACATGCTTCCCTAAATCTTTTCACGTAATGATTATGAAGAATCTGAAAATGATGGGATTGGGGAAGAGTAACGAGCTCCTTGAGTGTACCTGCCATGTCAGCCAAAAAGATTAGAAATTCATAGAGTCTAAAATAGATAGGTAACTTTTCTTGATGTCTTATGTACTTTGAGATACAATATTGTGCCCTATGTTTGGCTCTGGTTATGTAAGGTTTTAATTTAGTTGATGGAAATGAAATAGAGTATTTGGCTGGTGGACGGGCAACATAATTGACTGTGAATTTTCGTTGTCCAAAGTTCCTCGCACAAGTCGATATGCACACTTCCTCTAAGCTGTCTCACAAACATAAAATAGCAAATATGAACTCATACAGTGGTGAGAACAGGTCATATCCATAGAGAAGCTGAATAGAATTTGACTTAAACCACTTTGATTTGAAACCATCCCCACGGGCACATTTTCACCAAAGTATCATTGCATGAGAATTAACTCTGTAAATCGCATCAATCAAATTCCTCACAGAACAGCATAAAACCTTTGAAATTCCAGACTCAACACCCCAATCTTCCAACACAACAGAAAATATTAACAACACAGATGAACTGGAAAATGTAACTAAGTTGAACTAAAACAAGAACTGGTATAAACACCACTGGATCTTCTACAACAAAAGAAGAAAATCTAAAACAATTAAGAAGAAATGGCTAAAGCACTTGCGCCTGGATCAACCTCCAGGCAACTGATCTCCTCCCAGATGAAGAACAAAGAAGAAATAGAATCTAACAATTGCACTGGATCAAACCATCTAAATGCAGAAGAAATGGACAATTTAAACGCAAAAGAAATATAACGATCCCAGCAGCAAACGACAACAACGAAGAAAACCCGACAACCAACTCCAAACTCCCTCTGATCTGAACAACACAGGAGAAGAACAAGTTCTGAACTAAAAATTTATTAAAATGCTCAACCCTCCCCACAGCAGCAGAACTTCCAGAATAAAAGATCAAAAGAAACAGGAATTCTCTGAAATGTCGAACTAGCTAACACTGTTCAACCATTAAACCAAGACATAAGAACTGAACAAAAAATGCAACCTGGATCCCCACGATGAACACAGTAAAAAAAAAATGGAAACAAATTGCAGTCGAACTCCTCAGCTCATAAGAAAGAAAATTAACACAGAAGAATTTGCAACAACAGTTCATAAGCTTCAGAAGAACAGAAGAATGATAGAAGAAAATTCCTAAAACAATCTCCACTTGTTAACTCCAAGAACTCTGGAAAAAAAATAGGACAACAAACTAAAAATTCTAAAACTATAACTCGAACCTTCCTGGTCTGCTGAAAAGAGAAGTTACAGAAATAAAATTGGAAGAAATAAAATCCTAAACATTTCTACTCGCAAAGCCTCTGCACTATGGAAGAATAGAAATGAAAAAATTAGGAAAAACTAAAATCTCCAACCCATGAAGAACTCGTCTCCCTTCCAACTCTGAATCAAGAACATATGCTGAATAAGAAATACAGAGCAAAATGGCAGACAAAACCCAAAATCTGAACTGGCTAAGGAAAGAAATAACTAAGAAAAACCAAGAATCGAACTCTCTGGAATTCTGAAAGAAAAATACAGAAGAAGCAAAAAAATGGCAACTAAAAATCCTTAAATTTCCCTAGGGCCAGCCCAACCGAACCTCCTGAGAAGAGGACTCTGGGGTCCTTTTATAAGCTTTACGTCCTCTGCACAGCTTCTTCCCGCTTCATGGATGCCACCTCAGTAGTGCCCAGGATCGCCATGTCAGCCTGCGCTGGATCGCCACCTCAGCAGGCCTTCACCGCCTTGCACACCCCGGCCGCACCATTCGCTTCAGATCTCAGCAGCTCCTGGGCGCCATCCACCGCACAGCACCATCGCCCAGCAGCCCATCCAGCAGTGACCCAGCAACCCCGGGCGCACCGCCCGCCTAGCAGGCCTCCTACCGTACACAGGAGCCCTGCTCAAAAACCTCGGCCGAGCTCCATCGCGCGCCGCACCACCTCTGGCCTGCTTCGCACGGGATCTGGCCCATCAGCTCTGCCGCACACACAGCTGCCAAACGCCCGCTGTGCACGAACCGCCCCAGATCTGCACAGCTGCTGCCGTGGCCTCCATCGCCATCTCAGCGTCCGCTCCAGAGCTCCAGGCGCTTCCATCTCACACACCGCCTCCATCGCCTCCAGATCCGCTGGCTTGGCCGCCACCTCAGCACACCCAAACCGCCATCTGCCATGCCCATCTGCACCAGCCTCTTCCCAGCTCACCCCAGATCTGGCCGCCTTCACCTCAGCACACCCAAACCCCTTGGACCCGAGCTCTGCCAAATCGCCCCCCCCTCCTCTGCAAGCTTCACGAGGCTTCCACCTGCTTCCAGTTGGGAAAGAAAAGTAATAAGATTTTTAATCGATTAGATAGGATTGGGTAGGGTAAAGGTTGTTATTAAAATATTTTTATTTTTTATTGAAATTGGAGGGGTATGTGTCATGATTATATTGGGTGAATGTTGTTTATTTAAAATCAAATTTATTTACACACTAATATTTACAATAATTAAAAGATGTTTAAAATGATAATAAAACTAAAAATTATTTATATATAATGTACCTAAAAACAGAAACATTTTTTATTTAGTAAACTATTCAAAATTCATTGATTTTATTAATGAGAATTTAACTATGTGTTCACTCGAGAATTTAACTAATATACTTGAAAATTATTAATGGATGAAATGAGAATTAATATCAAATTGCATATTATTTACAGACAAATGATGTCTAAAATCAACTATGTGTATGAAATTTAACCTGAAAATTTGTGCAGTTATCACCTCCCCCCTACTTGAACATTGCTAGTCCCTTAGCAATAAAAATTTCTCCAAATGTAGGACTGGAAGATGTAAGGTCCCATGCTAAACAGTCATCATGTAAAGATTAATGTAAAGACATGTCTTTCCTAATTGTAAAGACTTATGGCGAGAAATTTTTCACAAATGGTAGCTCACTTAAGAGTTCACATCAGCCCTCACGAAGCTCCTCTGCTTCGGCAGTATTTGAGATTAGATTAATTCGTGGGAGAAGAAAAGAATTGTGGAATAAGATCTTTACTCAGTCAGATCAGGTTGTTCCTCTCAGTTCTATTCTGCCCAACTTCCTTGAGGATTATTTCTCTGAGTTGAGGACTTTGCCTCTTTATTTGCACTTTGTGCACTCAGAATTTCTTTATTTCTTTTTCATCCACAATGCTGCACAACCCATCACTTATCAAGAGTAGCGAGTCCAACTTACTCAGATCCGGGGCATTTTTCATGGATATATTTTTCTTTTGCTTTTGCTTTTTGCTTTTTTTTTTTTTGCTTTTTCTTTTCTTTCCCTATTGCGGAAGGATGAATAGTCAGGTTCCTTGATCACATGCCTTCACTTCCTTCGCAATTCACTTAAGGGAAGGGAGAAAACCAATCACATCTCTCCTACTAGCCTTGACAAATTTGCTACATTCAGGTTCAGCTAGTCTAAGTGGCCGTGTAGTGTGTGTATGAAAACTTCTTGCCATAAATCCTTACATAAGGTAGACAAGAAGTACATGTAATCTTTTACTAGAGCCTACCTAACATGGATGTTTGCAAAGGAGTGACAATCACAAAATTTTAATGGTTAAAGATCATACACCTAGTATGGGATGCGCAAAGCCACACATTTTTATTCAAAGATGAAACATTGTTCAATTTTTATTTGCATATGTACAAGCTCAAGAAAAAGAAACGAAGCAATGTTCGGGATGAGGACTATGAATGCATGCTTATTCTACCTCTCCCCCCTACTTATTCACAGGAAAAGAAAGTAAAACAGAGAATTACTTGATGAAGGAAATCTGTACACTTGGGTTGCCTCCCAAGAAGCGCTAAGTTTATTTCGTCTTTAGCTGGACGCAATTAGGCTTCGTTTGGCTCAGCTAGCTGTTGTATGTGGAGGCGGTGATGGTAGGCGGATGAGTGGGTGGCTTGGTTGGGGGAATTGTGATGCAAGGATTTGTGCAGGGGTGCAGAGGAATGGAGGGAGTGGGTTAGGGTGGTTGGTGATGGTGGGTGTTTTCCGTATGCCAACCTTGTCTTATGTTTACTTCAGAAGATGAATGATTGCATTTACTTGTTGATTTGAAGCAAGGTCCTCCAAGAGTGGGTTTTGTACAATGCCCATATTGGGTTGTTGTTGGAGAACTTAGGGTTGTTGTACAGGCTATTGGGGTTGTTGCTGATGTAACGACCCGACCTCCCGGACCCCCTCCAGGGCCCGAAGTTCGCATGCCACACCACGGATCCGAAGACCTGGAAGGGTTAAATGAAATAGTCTAGTGAGATATGTACTAAATTTAAATAACTATAACAATATAACAACTATACAACGTGTCCCAAGTAAAAGCACATGTACAAAAAGAAAGTGCAATCCTTAAGGGCACACCCCGAGACTTGCAAAGCACAACTCTCAACTCACTCCGGTACAAGAGCTCACAACACTCGCTCTCACTACTGTTGACAACACACGGCACCACTACCACCGCCTCCGCAACCGTCCGACACCGAGCACAACCCGCGACGACGACCCCTAATGAAGGAAGTAGGGGATGAGCCTCGCGAATAAGGCCTAGTAAGGATTACTAGTCCCTCACTACTGGCCCAAGCAGCAGGAACTCCGAAACATGAAACTACACTAGAAAGCTTAAAGCGAGGAATACCTACAGTAGGGTACTACTAGTAGCGGACAGAACAATGCAACGCCACGACCACCAACCAAGGTCGTGACACACATACGACTCCCGCAGAAACCAATGGAGTCGGGCACCAAGCGTAGCACCCTCGGCACACCCACCGAGACCACGCAACAACCAGGTGGGAACGACGTCTCATCACAAGCATGGCCACCTCAGACCTCCACAAGGTCGAGGGCCCACAGCAGAACCACCCCGAACCCCGGACACACCGTGAGGTCGGGAAGCCACACACGCTGGTGCCACCACGGACTGGCACCCAAGAACGGACTATGGAACCGAGAGGACACCGAAGCGGAAACCAAAAGTACGGGCCAACAAGGCCAAATCAATGATGCCTACGGAAACTAAACACGGCCAGGCTATTACCCGCGTGCAAGCTAGGGCAATGGATAACACTCGGAAATGTCATGAGGAAATGCCATCACAACAATAGCAACCAAGCCACCGCCACTGCAGCCAAGAGGAGGACACACCAGCCACTCCCTCTGCTCGCCAGCCTGGCTCCTGCCTCCACCTCCCCGGAAGAGCAAGACAGAGCCGCCACAGAAAACACCACACAACAACAACTGCAGCCTGGCCAAGCTGCGGCCCCATGCCTAGCACCACCGCGTGGCTCTGGAACCAACGTAGAGAGAGGCAGTGAGACAAAGGACTGTCTGGGTCGCGCTAAGAAGAGAACCGCCTCAATGACCTCGGCGTCCCGCCCCAAACAAGAGAGCTCTACAAACGACTCGGCGCCACTATCCAAACCTCATTTTCTCCTCAGCTCCAGAGTCCGCCAAGTCGGCTGCCAACTTGAGCACGCTCGTAGCCTGGAGCACTCCCTCAATAGGCTCCCGAGGATGGGGGTCCCAGGCAACAGAGACAACCTCTGAACGGGACAAGCCCTCAAGTGCCAAGCATCGGGCGAACAGGCGGGGCAAGCACAACAAAAAACCATGCCGAACTGCTGGCTTGTAACTCACGATAAGCCTAGCAAGCACGAGGCACACACAGACCCTCGAGAGGGCTGTCGGCCAACCAAGGCACGCACAAGCAGGGCAGAACCTCGAAACACCACCATACAGTACAGAAAACATCGCTATGCTAATAATCGTTTGACTGCCGGTCAATCAATTATTAGACAGACGCGACCCTCCTGGCACCGCCGCCAGGACACGGCCACGAAGGTGTCAGCATCAGTAACTGAATGCAGAGAGGCAACCGTTGCGTTCCCCACTGAAGGTCCTAAGGGCAAACCTGCCCTGGGGCACACACCGACACCACAACCGGAACCATGGAACACCCGAGGGCAACACAGGTACTGTCGTGTCCTCCAAGGCCGTCGCGATACCATCACGATGGGGAAGGGCATCGGGACAGCAACCCTGTCGCGACAGGGAAACGCGTCGCGACAAGATCGCATCGGACCCCCCGGCCGTGAAGCCATCACGTCGGGCCAGCGCGTTGCGGCACGATCGCGCCCTCTGGTGTCACGACGCGCACCACGATCACGACACTAGAAGAAGGGCAGACCCACAGGATGCTTCATCCGGGGCCACCCACACACCACAAACACTCCACACGAGGGAGGGGAGCATGGAGAAGCTATCTAAACTGACTAGAAAGCACAAGAAGCTCCCAATCCACCTGGATCGAGAAGAGCACAAGCAATCCCTACCTTCAATAAGAAATGAACCCATTGGGGGCCCTTCACGTCGGATTGGCCACCTCCTCCTCGCTCCACGGAAGCTCCACGATGCTAGGAACATGAGCATGGCCCTCCTCCTCACCTGAAATGCATAAAGGGAGAGAGGGAGGAGGAGCTCCCGTCAGAGGAGAGGAAAGGGAAGAGGAAGAAGAAAGACAAGAAGGGTCGCTGACCAAGCCCTTAAGCCTTCGGCACCCAAGACGCGACAGGATGATGCGTCACGTTAAGGACCATAATGCGACGGGTCAACACACCACGACAAGAACGCGTCCCCCAGGTACGTCGCGACAACGCGATAGGTCGTACTGACACGCCTGCCACCCTGACAGGCACTTGGTCTAATAAAACCCTTGTCTAGAAGTTCTTGAAGTTGCTTCTTTAGTTCTGCTAATTCAGCTGGGGCCATTCTATAAGGAGCTATAGAAATAGGAGTGATTCCCGGCACAAGTTCAATCATGAAATCAATTTCGTGAATAGGTGGTAATCCATGAAGATCCTCTGGGAAGACATCTGGAAAGTCTCGGACAACTTCTATGCCATCCAATGTCTTATCAGAGCCATCTTGCATTACTATGCTAGCCAAAAAGGCTTTACAACCTTGACTTAGCAATTTTGCAGCTTTCAAGGCTGAGATGATAACTTTTCTTGATTTAGGGCACTGATAATATAATTCCTTCTCATTAGGCTTTTGAAATAAGATGTTCTTATGTCGACAATCTAAAAGGGCAAAATTTTCTGCTAGCCAATCCATTCCCAGGATAACATCAAAATCATTTAAATTGAGTAGGAATAATTTAGCGCAGAAGAAGAGCCTTTCGTTGATATGAATGTTGACGAGAGAGAATCATGTGAAGAGTGGTGATAATCTCCCTTGTAGGTGTGCTAACTACCATTTCCCCTCAAAAGTTTGTGTAGGGAGGCTCTTCAATGAATGGGCAAAAGTGTTTGAGATAAAGGAATGTGTGGCTCCAGGGTCAAAAAGCACTCTAGCATAATTACCTTCTATTAAAAGCATACCTTCGGCCACAGACGGTGTGGCTTCAACTTCTTCCGAAGTCATAGCAAAAACTCGCCCTTGAAATTGCTATCTTTTTTGCTCTGGTTTAGATTTGAGTGGTTTTGGGCAATCCTTTATTAGATGGCCTATCTTGCCGCAATTGAAACATTTACCACTCACCCTCCAACACTCATTACTCGGATGGGGACGACCGCACCGAGCGCATAATGGATAAAGAACAGATTTAGCTGCGGGCATAGGTGCTGAACTGGTTTCCTAAGTTCTTCATATCCTGACGAGCTGATGGTGCTGGAGCTTGCCTCTTGATTGATTTCTTTTGTTCCTCAATAAACCTGAAATTTTACTCGTGAGATACTGCCACTACCTATTGTTTAAATTGATCTACCGAAAAAATATAAAATATCTCACCTACTATTTTCTGACAGGGCCTTGTAAGGATCGCGACGGGCTTGTCAGTTCAGGCAGGCAGATCGCGACGGGGTCGCTTGAGGGTCTCAACAGGTAGGTCAAGACAGCGGCCAGAACGCGACAGGGTACCCTATCACGATCAGATCATGACAGGTTCCTGTGTCGCGATGGCCCTGGGAACGCGATCTATCGGGCCGTCATGTTCTCAGGTTCTGAGCCTGAGTTCGAACAAGAAAACGACAGACCCTCGGATTGCGGGCCAACTTTTTATCTTTTGACACAGGGTCGTTCAGAAAATCATAACTAATTGTATAGTCAATGAAAAATCATGAAACTAGTTGCAAAACGACCTAAACACAAATGGGTACTTACAGTAATTACGAATTTGGAAACAACTAGGGTTTCGACATGCTTTAAACATGCGCATTTATGATGAACATGAAACATTACATAGTTAAGATCAATGATTTAGTTCACAAGATAGGATGGATGAAAATTAGAGCATTGAAGGGCAAAAGATGCCTAACATGCATCAGTATCTCCAATAAAAATTTGAGAGCATGGGATTATGTATTCAAGGAGATGTGAATTAAACATGAAGGTTCGGAGTCAAGAGGTTTGCAATACTTAAAAAATCAAGATAAAAAATTATACTCGATGGAAATTTATGAAATGAAAGGGGTTTTATTCCTGATGCATGGAACAATCTACAGACAAAATCTTATGATTTATGCTTGTGAGAATGCCTACCTTTAATCGTTTTCCTCTTCTAGGCTAGAACATGAAGAACGAGAGAGAGAGCTTGAGAGAGGCTTCTTCCCATGAAATCTCCTACTCCTTGGCCTCTCCTCCTAGTCCAGCAAGCCTTTGGTATGAGCTAGGGCCGGCCATGGGGGTTTTAAAAGAGTATTTATGCTTTCTCTCTTTCCATTTCCTATTTTGACTCTAATTCCCATTAATTCTGAATTTCCTATTTTCTCTCCCCTTTCTAAGCATGAGAACTTCTAATTGGGTTAGGATGGGAGCTAAATTCCTGGCCAAACAACTAGGGTAGGTTTAGGAATCCAATTCTAACTCAAACTTCCTTTTTATTGCTTTAAATGCCCCTTTTCTATTTAGGTAAGAATTTAGTTACGAATTTAGGTTATTTTCCTACTATTTCTCTTTAAAAAAATCCCTATTTGGCGCAATAACTTTTATATGATCCCTTTAACAAAGCCCACCACTTCTTTTTGTTTAATGTGTTTTAACTTATAAAATTTTCTTTTTAAATTAGAGAATATTAGAGTTTCGAATTTTATTCAAGGGCTATGGGAGGTCCATTGATCTAATTTTTCATGATGGATTATCATTACATATTGTTTGGAGTCTACCCATCATTTTATTTTTAACTTTTAATCTACTTGGCTCATATGATAATGGGTTTTCTGAATTATTCCTTAATTAAAATAATAAGTCACCTCAATTTCTAGAACTTGGTCCGAATTAATTTTCTAAGCGCAATTCTCTTAATGGGTCATCATTATATGATCTTGGAAGTGTCTATGACAGGTTCGTTTAATTTATGGACGCGTTATCTTTCCGTGCTAACAATTTTCTGATTTAGTTTCCTAATTTGGATAATTAGTCACGTTGTGACGTACGCTTGGCCAATCGGATTTTTCATTACACGAATTTCTTCGTGGAACACTTAGGGATAATATTGCGGGTTGATTTATAATTTTTACATAATTTTTAGATGTGTTCTTGCACATATGATAATAATATGTATGTTTCTATTATTCTATTTTTATAGAAATTTATTATTTCAAATTTTTAAATATTGAATTTTCCTGGTTGCTACATAGCCAAACTCTCTACTGACTGCTTCTTCTTCATAGGCAAGAAATGCATAGTCTTAGAGAATCTATCTACAATCACCCAAATCGAGTCATTGCCCCTAATTAATTTGGGCAAACCCATTACAAAATCCATAGTGATGGCCTCCCACTACCATACTGGAATCTCCATCTTTTGCATAAGACCAAATGGTCGCTGACGCTCGGCCTTGTCACGTCCCGAGAATTACGCAGCGGATATTAGTTCGAAGAATTCGAGTCGATATCTCGAGACGTGGACAGTCGGCAAATAAGCCTCTAGCTAGCACGCACTAACGTGTATCAACACAACATCATAATAGGGCCCAAATGTTGAACTAAAAAGAAATTATAATCAGATCTCAACTTGTTGTATTCCAAATGGAACTGTTACAACTCTTAGACTATGGGATAACAGAACTAGACTCAATAAAAAGGAAAGTACATTTACCCCTCACTTCCTACTACATGTTCTAACTCTCAAAATAAACTACTATAACTAGACTCATAATTGAATCGCTCATCACTCGGATGCATTCCCATCCTCGACTTGCTCTTCCTCTTGAGCTTCATAGTCACCAAGATTGGAAAAAGGTAGGGGATGAGCAAACTAGCCAAGTAGGATTTATATCTCAATGTGCGGGCAATAGTATAAGTGATTAACATTTTAGAACTAGACAAGTACGATGAATGATATACAAGTACGAATAAAACTCATTAAAATATGATATATAAAACAAGCTGGATAGAGTGAACAAGATAGAATAATATTTTTGAACAAGATGACAAGAAAGAACTAGCAATAGATCACTTTGTACAAGCACGCAAGATTTCACTTGATGTCAATAGTTTTCAAAAAAAATAAGATATCACTAGTTGCAATAAATGCAGGATGGCCATATCACGCAAGCAAGCAAGCAAGATTGCACAAGCACGATCAAGTAATAGTAATCAGGCACGTAGACACTAATGTACACCAAGGAAAGATCCACCAAGAATGCACACAGGTCACGTGTATGTGGTTATGTATCTATCATTCAACAAGCAAGAAAGTACTCCCAGCGCAGATGCAACGCCAGTAATCATTATACCCCATGGTTAACAGTATATTTATGACTCGTCGTCATTGGGGCTAGACTGGAGCCCTTGGACACGCGCCGTGCTCTGTCAGCCATCTCATGTAAAATTTTAAATGTACATACCCACAGTCATAAATAATGGCCAATGAGAGTTTCAAAATGTAGCATGTGTAATGTCATGTTCACGATGATGATGAGAAGAAATAAATAATTAAATTGAACATGATTCCATGAGGACAATGGTCAAGAGATAAATTCGGCAGCTGAACGGTATGATTTATAATTTAGTTCAATCTTTACATTAATGGCTTTAGTCTAGATTGTAATTCATGCTCACGAGAACAAGAAGAGAAAGGAAGTGCACGCCCTTGATGTAAAGTGTGTAGGGATGTACGCGGGTCAATTCACAAATCGTCGGTCTCAAACTCTCGGAAAACACTTAACATGATGGCATGCAATGAACAATGCATTTACCTACATGTGGGTTTACAAGATTTTAAGATAATATTCATCATTTAAATCAAGCTAGAATGGTAACAAGAGTGAATCACAAGTTTCATGTATGATCATTTCATTAAGAAAGAAATTAGAATAATATTCATGTAATTATGGATTTTTCAATGGATTAAACACTTTTAAGCCATTAAATAGACATTATGTAATGAACAGACCCAAGACATGCAATATTTTGCAAAGGTAGTGTCGACACAACCCATACTAGTGTCGACACCATGCTTCGAACACAAAGCATAAACATGAAGAACTGGTCAAGTAGTGTCGACACTAGTTCAAGTAGTGTTGACACTAGAGACAGGTTCCAGAAAACCTTCTGGCCAACATGGGACAGTGTGTCGACACTAGATCAGCTCCCATAAACTTTCTGGGTCAAACTGGGACAGTGTGTCGACACTAGATCAGGTAGTGTCGACACTAGAGACCTTCCCAGAACACCTTCTGGACTGTTTTGGGACAGTGTGTCGACACTAGATCAGGTAGTGTCGACACTAGTGCCCTTCTAGAAAAAAAAAACTTACAGGTCAAGGGTAACCCAAAAACACGTCTCATGCAGGATTTACTTACACCTCTTATAACTCTCTAACCAATAACATTTAGAAAAAATGTACAACACGAAAGATGACGAGGTAGAAGAACTTTTATGTTGGGGGTTTGATCTAATTCGGTGTCAAATCCCAAGAAAACATGTGAAGAACAAAAAGTCAAGTGTAGCCCGAAATCACAGTATCATGCAGTGACTCTCTTCCCACGCCTGTAACTCTCTAACCAAAGACTTTTGGACAAAACACCCAACATAAACGATGATCGGAACTTCATGTAGAAAAACTTTTGTGAAGGAAGTTAATCAAATTCGATCTAGAATCACGTGCATAATAAGAAGAACAGGAGAAGCCCTAACAGTGCGCGACTTTGGAAGAACACTTATAACTTGAAATATACTCATTAGAATTTGATGGAACTAGTGAGAAACGAAAGTTAACTTGATGCTCTACACATTGGTATAGGATATATTAAGGTTTGGCTCGAGAAAACCTACCATATGGGTTGAAGAAGTCTCATTTTTCCAGAAAACCTGTGTTCAGACCACTTGGAGGAGAACACTTACTGCTCTGTGTATACTTCATGGAATTTGGGCATTCCACTTGGGTTAGAACGTAGACTTGACCCTCTTTCCAGGGGTATAAGTCTTGCAAGGTTTGGTTTAGGTTTGGCCTACCTTAGCTCGACCCCAAGATGATGGTCTATGCAGGTCGCAGCAGACACAACGGGGAAAAAGAACGGCTTGGTGTGGATGATCTCCTGCTCCCCAGCCACCAAGAACATCTCCACACGACCCCAGCAAGTTCTAAAACTCGTTCCTAGGGTTTGGTGAAGAGTATTTGAGCAACCATGGTGTTTTAGGAGTCCTACTATGACTAGGAAAGCCAGGTTGCGGTTTTGACAGGTTAGTTTCCTATTTAGGGAGGATTTCTTCCTCCCATAGAGTGTGTGAGGCTTTAGGAAACCTCCCACCATAGATAGGCACGAATTTGGGTTGCCGAGAATGCATGATTGCATCCCAATTCAACTCAAATTGTCTCTTTCTAATTTCAGCCTATTTAGAGTTACGAATTTTCCCTGCATTTTCTAGCTTTATTTGATTATTGGGCCAAATGATGTCCATTGACCCAAATTATGATATTGGGTCATTAATATATAATGTTGGAAGTCCCTCCAACACTTTTATTTAAATTTTTTATTGCGTCATATTTCCGTGTTAACGGTTTTCTGACTTGTTATAGCACGTACGATAATGATGCGTATGTTTTACATACTTGGAAATTATTTATTTCCTTTTATTTGAATTCTTTATATAACTAAAATTTCCGGGGTGCTACACCCTCCCCCACATAAGAGAATTTGGTCCCCAAATTCATGTATAGCAAGTTATTGTACAAGTAAGGTGTACTTACTTTTGAATAGCTCCGGGAATCTTTTGCGCATTGCTTCCTCGGTTTCCCACATGTTGTCCTCATCCATGCGTTGATTCCATCTAACCCTTACTAGTGGGATAACTTTGTTCCTTAGTTGGCGCAGTTCCCGGTCCACGATCTTAATTGGCTTCTCTTGATATGTTCCGTCTTTATTGAACTCCAGAAGCTCATATTCTATGACATGGTAGGGATCACGTACGTACTTCTTCAGCATAGATATGTGGAATACATCGTGTACTCCTTCCAGCTGGGGTGGTAGTGCCAGACGGTATGCAACTTCGCCTACTCTCTCGAGGATTTCGAAAGGCCCGATGAACCTTGGTGATAGCTTGCCTTTAATTCCAAACCTTCTAATTCCACGGCCTGGAGACACTTTCAAGAATACATGTTCACCCACCTGAAACTCCAGGTCTCTTCTTCTATTATCTGCATATGCCTTTTGTCTTTGCTGCGCCACTGCCATTCTTTCGCTGATAAGCTTCACCTTCTCTGTGGTTTACCTTATCATCTCTGGTCCTAGCACTTGCCTTTCGCCAACTTCATACCAGCAAACTGGAGATCGGCAACTTCTGCCGTAAAGTGCTTCAAATGGTGCCATTTGAATGCTTGCCTGATAGCTATTGTTGTAGGCGAATTCTACAAGAGGTAAGTGTTCATGCCAGCTACCTCCAAAATCTAGGACACAAGTTCTAAGCATATCCTCAATCACCTGATTAGTTCTCTCTGTCTGACCATCAGTCTGTGATGGAAAGCCGTGCTGAAGTTAAGTTTAGTCCCCAAGGAATAATGCAGTCCTTTCCAAAAGTGGGATGTGAACCGAGGGTCTCTATCCGACATGATAGACACCGGTACTCCATGTAGTTTGACTATTTCCTTCACATATATTGCAACTAAGACATCAACTGACCACTTATTCTTTATTGGTAAAAAGTGAGCAGACTTGGTTAGGCGATTGACTATTACCCATATGCCATCGAATCCACCTCTAGATTTAGGTAGTCCGAAAATAAAGTCCATCCCTATTCCTTCCCATTTCCATGTCGGGATTTCTAAGGGCTTAAGTTTACCTTCAGGTCGCAAGTGTTTTGCCTTGATCTTTTGACAGGTTAGGCATTTGGCGACATATTCAGCCACCTCCCCTTTCATATTAGGCCACCAAAAGCTTCTTTTCAAGTCTTGATACATTTTGGTAGTTCCAGGATGAATGGTATATCTAGTCTTGTGAGCCTCCTCCATGATCATTTTCTTTGTCTCTACATGGTCAGGTACACAGACTCGATCCCGAAACAATAGTCTTCCATCTTCAGTTAATGAGAAATCTGGCCTCTGGTCTAGATTAGCCTTAATCTCCACAAGTACAGGGTCATTATTTTGGAGTGCTATAATGTCTTCATGTAGGTTAGGTTGTACTCTAACACTCGCAATCAGGCATCCCTTCTTTTTAATGTCAGCATCAATATTTAACTTAGCGAAGTCTTCTAATAACTTCCATTCTTCTACCATTAAACATGACAATGTGATCATTGGCTTTCTACTTAGAGCATCTGCCACAGCATTTACTTTTCCTGGATGATATTGAATAGAGAAGTCGAAGTCCTTGAGATACTCCAACCACCTCCGCTGTCTCATGTTCAAATCCTGCTGAGAAAATAGATACTTCAGGCTTTTGTGGTCAGAAAACACAATGAATTTCTCACCATATAGATAATGACGCCATATCTTCAAGGCGAAGACCACAGCAGCTAGCTCTAGATCATGTACGGGATAATTGTCCTCGTGCTTCTTCAATTGTCTGGACGCATAGCATATAACTTTCCCTTCTTGCATCAGCACACAGCCTAAGCCGATCCCGGGTGCATCTGTGTACACTTCAAAACTACCCCCAGTGACTGATAGTGCGAGCACAGGTGCTGAGGTGAGGTGCTCTTTCAATGCCTAGAAACTCTCTTCACATTCCTCAGTCCATGCATATGGATTTTCCTTCCTGGTAAGCCCGGTCAATGGTACAGCTATCTTTGAGAAGTCTTTAATAAGCGACGATAATAACGGCTAACCCAGAAAGCTTCTAATCTCCGACACAGTTGTCGGCCTTTCCCAGTTCTTTACCGCCTCCACCATAGATCGATCCACAGAGATTCCCTCCTTGGATATGATGTGACCAAGGAAAGATACTTCCTCCATCCAGAATTCACACTTACTAAGTTTAGCATAGAGTTGATTATCTCTGAGCACTTGCAGAGCAACCTTCAAGTGTTCCTCATGTTCTTCTTTGGATTTGGAGTAAATAAGGATGTCATCAATGAACACCACTATGCATTGGTCCAAGTAGGGCCTATAAATATTGTTCATAAGTTGCATGAAGGCCGCTGGAGCATTCGTTAGACCAAACGGCATGACTACGAACTCGTAGTGACCATATCTACTTTGGAATGCAGACTTGTGAATATCCTCTTCCTTTATTGTTAGTTGATGGTAGCCAGATCATAGATCTATCTTAGAGAAATATTGTGCACTGGAGATCTAGTCACACAGCTCATCGATGCAGGGCAGTGGATACTTATTCTTTATCATCAACTGGTTCAGCTGACGGTAATCAATGCATAGCCTCATTGTTCTGTCCTTCTTCCTGACGAATAGTACTGGCGCTCCCCACGGGGATGTACTAGGCCTTATAAAACCTTGATCTAGCAGTTCTTGGATCTGTCTCTTCAACTCTTGCAATTCAATAGGGGACATGCGATACGAGGCCTTTGAAATAGGGGCTACCCCAGGGAGTAACTCAATGGTGAAGTTTACCTCCCGCTCAAGTGGTATACCAGGTAATTCCTCGGGAAATACATCAGGATAGTCCCTGGCTATTGGAATGTCTTCTAGGGTCGGTTCTTCTTTTTAGTAGCAAGATGGAAAATAGGAAAGCATCACAACCCTGGTTGATCAGCTTAGAAGCCTTCAAGGAGGATATCAAGATAGGGTGTTTGTGAAACGGGTGCCAAGTAGTGATAGAGTTGGATGGTTTGATCTTTTAAAAGTGACCTCCTATGGCGACAGTTTACATCGGCATCATATTCAATTAACCAATCGACACCCAGAATGGCATCATAACCCTTCATGTCTAAACAGATAAGGTCGGCAGGGAGATTGTGTCCTCCAATTATAGTTTCACATTTCGGCAAGTAGTGAGTGAGTTCAGATTCTGAGCCTAGTGGAGAGGCTACAGTGATCTTGGATTTCAAGGGTACAGTTTGACAGGTAGAGTTGCAGCAAATGTGGTGGAAATAAATGAATATGCATCTCCCGTATCAATAAGTACAAATGCAGGTTGAGAGTGTATGGAAATGGTACCTTCCACCATATCCCCTTTGTTGGGTAGGTCAGCTTCTATGACCGCATTAAGGCGTCCCTGACGCCGTGGTACATTCTGGGCTCTACTGGTTGGTCCTTCATCATGGGCAGTCAGGAATACGGTGATCACGACCACCGCATCTCAAGCATGCCCCGAGCTTCTTCCAGCACTCCCAGCACGGTGTCCTGGTTTATCGCAGCAGAATTGCAGTTCTCAGACAATTGCCTACCTTCCATTTTGACTCTTTTGTCTCCCGCAGCATCTCTTCCAGCATTTGGCCTCTTTTTGTTGCTGTTAAAGTTGTTATTGTTGCTACGAAACATTGGAGCAGTATTATGTGCTCCCTTCTTGACAAAGACCGGCTTAGAGTTGTCCTTGCCCCTCATGCCCTCTACTTTGGCCATGGTGTCTTCTACCAGCTGAGCTCTTTGGACCATCTCTGTGTAAGTTTAATGTTGTGTGGTCCGAGCCTTTCAATGAACATGGGCCTGAGTCCATCCATGAAACGGTTGGCCTTCAACCTTTCTGTGCCCACAAGATGTGGGGCATACACTGCCAGGCGAGCGAACTGAGCTTCATACTCAGCCACAGACATGCTCTTTTGTTTTAGTGCAGCAAACTCTGCTGCTTCTTCTCCTTCACTCTCTCAGAGAAATACTTTCCCCAAAATATCTCCAGGAATCCAGCCCACTCTAGTTCAGCTACGTTTGGCAGGTGGGCCGAGGTGGCCTTCCACCATGCTAGAGCATCTTTAGTAAATTGGAAAGTGGCCAATACCACTTTCCCTATTGGTGCATTGCATTACTTGGAAAATCCTTTCAATCTCCTCTTGCCAATTTTCTGCTTCATCTCGGTCAAGGGATCCAAAGAAATGAGGAGGGTTTAAACTCCTAAAATTTTGGTGCAGATCACCGGCTCCATTCCTTGCAGCTGCAGCCTGATTTCCAGCCTGAACTACATTTTGCAAGGCCTGAGTAAGTCCAGCCACAGAGTCTTGCATAGCTTGCCACTGGTTGCGAGACATTGCAGTTGAGTGAGAGTGTTATGAGGGTTCCTGAGAAAAGGATGGAAACCAATTAATGTCTCTAGATACATTATAAGAGTCAATGGGTAGGAGGGTTTAATTCTTTCTAACATATTCCCAGTCTCTACCCATTCTCACCAGGAACTGTATTTAATTTTTCATGACCTAGGTTCCATAGGTATCTCCTATTCCTGAGACATATCCTATTTGGTATTCCTAGGCTCTGATACCACTAAACTGTCACGTCCTGAGAATTACGTAGCGGATATTAGTTCGAAGAATTCGAGTTGATATCCTGAGATGTGGACAGTCGGCAAATAAGCCTCTATCTAGCACGCACTAATGTGTATCAACACAACATCATAATAGGGCCCAAAAGTTGAACTAAAAATAAATTGTAATCAGATCTCAACTTGTTGTATTCCAAATGGAACTATTACAACTCTTAGACTATGGGATAACAAAACTAGACTCAATAAAAAGGAAAGTACATTTACCCCTCACTTCCTACTACAGTTCTAACTCTCAAAATAAACTACTATAACTAGACTCATAATTGAATCGCTCATCACTCGGATGCAGTCCCATCCTCGACTTGCTCTTCCTCTTGAGCTTCATAGTCACCTAGATTGGGAAAAGGTAGGGGATGAGCAAACTAGCCCAGTAGGATTTATATCTCAATGTGCAGGCAATAGTATAAGTGATTAACATTTTAGAACTAGGCAAGTACGATGAATGATATACAAGTACGAATAAAAACTCATTAAACATGATATATAAAACAAGATGGATAGAGTGAACAAGATAGAATAAGATTCTTGAACAAGATGACAAGAAAGAACTAGCAATAGATCACTTTGTACAAGCACGCAAGATTTCACTTGATGTCAATAGTTTCAAGAAAACAATATATCACTAGTTGCAATAAATGCAGGATGGCCATATCACGCAAGCAAGCAGCAAGATTGCACAAGCACGATCAAGTAATACTAATCAGGCACGTAGACACTAATGTACAACAAGAAAGATCCACCAAGAATGCACACAGGTCATGTGTATGTGGTTATGTATCTATCATTCAACAAGCAAGAAAGTACTCCAGCGCAGATGCAACGCCAGTAATCATTATACCCATGGTTAACAGTATATTTATGACTCGCCGTCATTGGGGCTAGACTGGAGCCCTTGGACACACGCCGCCTGTCAGCCATCTCATGTAAAATTTTAAATGTAGATACCCACAGTCATAAATAATGGCCAATGAGAGTTTCAAATGTAGCATGTGTAATGTCATGTTCACGATGATGATAAGAAGAAATAAATAATTAATTGAACATGATTCCATGAGGACAATGGTCAAGAGATAAATTCGGAAGCTGAACGGTATGATTTATAATTTAGTTCAATCTTTACATTAATGGCTTTGTCTAGATTGTAATTCATGCTCACGAGAACAAGAAGAGAAAGGAAGTGCACGCCCTTGATGTAAAGTGTGTAGGGATATATGCGGGTCAATTCACAAACCGTCGGTCTCAAACTCTCGGAAAACACTTAACATGATGGCATGCAGTGAACAATGCATTTACCTACATGTGGGTTTACAAGATTTTAAGATAATATTCATCATTTAAATCAAGCTAGAATGGTAACAAGAGTGAATCACAAGTTTTATGTATGATCACTTCATTAAGAAAGCAATTAGAGTAATATTCATGTAATTAAGTATTTTTCAATGAGTTAAACACTTTTAAGCCATTAAATAGACATTTTGTAATGAACAGACCCAAGACATGCAATATTTTGCAAAGGTAGTGTCGACACAACCAATACTGGTGTCGACACCATGCTTAGAACACAAAGCAAAAACATGAAGAACTGGTCAAGTAGTGTCGACACTAGTTCAAGTAGTGTCGACACTAGAGACAGGTTCCAGAAACCTTCTGGCCAACATGGGACAGTGTGTCAAACTAGATCAACTAGTGTCGACACTAGATCAGCTCCCAGAAACTTTCTGGGTCAAACTGGGACAGTGTGTCGACACTAGATCAGGTAGTGTCGACACTAGAGACCTTCCAGAAAA
>CM024761.1:37995038-38081305 GCA_014218235.1 Colocasia esculenta | reverse complement strand
GACAACTGCGCCAAGAACAAGTTACACAATTGAGGTTCTAGAACAGCCAAAGATTGAAGCGTCATCAAGCATCTTCCAGTCTTGCCTCATCATCTGTCTTTTCCTGCTCAACGCATCTGCCACTACATTGGCCTTCCCTGGATGGTAAGACAGTTCAAATCATAGTCTTTCATGAATTCTATCCACCTCCGCTGCCTCAGATTCAACTCTTCTGCGAGAACAAGTATTTGAGACTCTTGTGGTCTGAGAAGAGTTCAAATCTAACTCCATATAGATAGTGCCTCCAAATTTTCAAAGCATAGACCACAGCTGCTAACTCCAAGTCATGGGTCGGGTAGTTGCGCTCATGCTCCTTAAGTTGCCTAGAAGCATACGCCACAACTCGGCCACCCTGCATCAGAACACAACCAAGCCCAATCTTCGAAGCATCTGTGTAGATAGAGAAAGAATCTACATCATTGGGTAAAACAAGCACTGGCGCTGAGGTCAGACGAGCCTTTAATTCCTGGAACGCCTTTCACAATCCTCTGACCACTCAAACTTGACTCCTTTCCTTGTCACCTCGTCAAAGTCGCCGCAATAGAAGAAAACCCTTCGATGAATCTCCTATAGTAGCCAGCCAAGCCCAGAAAACTCCTGATGTCAGCTGAAGATCTTGGTGTTTCCCAATCAGGAACAGCTTCCACCTTAGCTGGATCTACAGACACACCTTCTCCTGATATAACATGACCTAAGAAGTGAACTCTTCATCCAGAAGTTGCACTTGCTGAATTTAGCATACAGCTTGTGCTCCCTCAGGACACCCAACACAATCTTCAGATGCTCACTAAGAGTCTCTTCATCGGGCGAATAGACTACACATCATCAATGAAGACTACCACAAAAGAATCCAGATACTGCCGAAAAACTCTATTCATTAAATCCATAAAAACTGCTAGAGCATTTGTCAAACCAAAGGGTAAGACAAGGAACTCATAATGGCCATATCTTGTCCTAAAAGCCGTCTTAGCAGAATCTTCCGGCTTAATTCGGAGTTGATGATTGCCAAACGACGATCAATCTTAGAGAATACAGAAGCTCCTCGCAATTGATCAAACAAGTCATCAATACGAGTAAAGGTACTTGTTCTTAACAGTTACCTGGTTGAGCTTACGGTAATCTATACACAACCTCATCGATCCATCCTTCTTCTTCACAAAAAGAACAGGTACTCCCCATGGCGAAACGCTCGGTCAGATGAAGCCTTTATCAAGTAATTCCTGCAGCTGCTTCCTCAACTCTGCCAATTCCGTTGGCGCCATGCGATAAGGTGCAATGGAAATAGGTGTTGTGCCGGGTACGAGCTCAATGCCAAACTCTAACTCCCTTGCAGTGGCAAACCCAACAAATCTTCAGAAAAGACATCGCTGAAATCTCTGACCACTTCAATATTCTCGACAGATAGACCTTCTTCGAATCCTCAGTCACAACCACACTAGCCAGAAAACCAGAGCAACCCTTGCTTAACATTCGAGTCGCCTTCAAAGCCGAAATCACAAACTTACTCGACATGACCTTGGCAAAGGGTGAACAAACTCCTCCTTTCCAGGAATCCGGAAAACTATAAGCTTCCGTCGACAATCCATCAAGCATAATGCTCCTCGAGCCAATCAAAGCCCAAGATAGCATCATAATCCTTCATCTTTAGCAATTGAAATTACCAGGCAAAACTTGTTCCTCAATGCACACAGAAAGCGACGAAAAACACTGCACGGTCAAGATAGTTCCTACTGGAGTATGCACAGACAAGGGAACCTCCAGTTTTCCGGAACTAGACCATTCTCCTTATTAAGACCTTGGCAAATCCTTCGAAAACAAAACTATGCGTGGCACTGATATCAAACAAGACTCTAGCATGCATTCCCATAATTAAAATTGTACCTTCGGTGACATGGTCTGCCAACTCTGCCTCGTCTCTAGCCAAGGCGAACACTCGAGCCGGAGCCCTCGGTCTCCCTGCTGCTCTCGGTGCCGTCTCGTTGCTGCTGGTGCTGCTACTGCTGCAGTTTGCTGCGCATCTTCGACAGTCTCTGATCTTGTGGTTCTGTCACCACATCTCAAGTATCTCCCGGAAGTCACCCAACACACCTCGCCTCCATGACGCTTCCCGCATTGATTACATACTGGCTTTTCTGCAATCATACCTCTGCCTGGAGTCGGTGCCGCTGCTCTCGCTGGAATCACTGCTCTCTGCTGAAAAACTAGGGTCTTCTTCATCTTATCCTGCTACTGGAAAGCTGATGCTGGCCTCTTCAAAGAAGCTCTCTTCTCTTCAAGGTAAACCTCCATCTCTGCCTCCTGCATACAAGCTGCTGACAAAGCTTCCTCCATGGACGATGTCCTAATGCCACTAGTCTCGTCCTCAGGGACGGCTTCAACCCCATGATAAATTTCTTTACCTTCCTCCGCTCATTGCCACAATGTGAGGCATACTTGGACAGCTCCGCAATCTTGCCTCATACTCAAGTACACTCATGACCCCTGGGTCAACGTCAAAAATTCCTGCTCCATGCGGTCCTGCACGTGCTCTGGAATATACTTCGCCATGAACAAGCGGACGAATTCAGTCCATGCAACCTCCATAGCACCATCTTCAAACTGTGTGCGTAGTACAGAGGACCACCACACGTCAGCACGCTCCTGCAAAAAGGTAAGTACATCTAAGATATATTCCAAACAATACCCATAAGCTCCTTAAAATCTATCTTTACCTGTAGCATATAAGTAGCTAAGGTCACTCTCTCCTCTTCCGCACAACGAAGGGCACGAAAGATCTTCTCCGTCTCTCTAAGCCAACTCTCCGCAAGAATGGGATCACTCTCCCCTTAAAGAAAGGCGGGGTCATCCTCCTGAATCTTTCCATCATAGGCACTCCTCCAAAAACTGCCTCCTGAGCAGGTGCTCGTTCCTACATCCAAAACATCTCTTAGATAACAATCTTCTAGGTAACACCTTGAATAGTTCTTCGCTACCGACTTGAACCTACGCCTACAATGCCGCTGTAGTCTGAGCCTGTGTCTGCATCGCATGCACCAATCCTTGCATCAATGCTCTGTAGTCTACAGGTGGCGGTGGGGGTGGCAAAGGTACGCCGCTTGGTCCTGAGCTTGCTGAGCTGGAGCCTGCTGATCACCTGCTGACTCATCACCTCGAGTCGCCCCTCCTCTGCGTCCACGAGTCGCCATAGTCTGCAAAATAAGCATCCTATTTAATAGCCTATCATCCTACATAACTTGGACTAATTCTTTATGCAGACTTGAAATATGAATACAATACTGATATTCTATTTATGTACATGTTCAACCTGGAAATCTCTGATACCATATCTGTAACGCCCCTCTTAGACCCAGAATTTACACCCCTCACTTGGATTATCTAGAGAGGTATTACAGTGGACTGAATCCAACAATTTCAATACAGGTTGAAATATACACAAATAACTATTCAATTCCAATGATAATTGATATATGGAATTAAACACTTGCAATCAGCATTTATTCAAATGTAAATCTAATGCATAAAAAGGTAGCAGTAGTCCAAAGTTTATTACATTTCAATTATCAACTTCATAAAGAAATTACATAAGATCCTCACATACAAGAGCCACTCTAAAACTCTCTATGACAAGCTAAGTCTCCACGTCCTCACGCTCTGAGTCAGTTTGCACTAACTCCTCCATTCCTCTGGCTCCCTGAAATGCTAGGCAAGTATGAGTCTACAAGACCCAGCAAATCACATGAAAGATAGTTCAAGATATTAGCATAATAGGTTTAGAACATGGTAGTACCTTAGCATTCCATTCATTGTATCATATACTGTTTCTTACTGCAGTTCTAAGTCTATATATTGCATTCATTCATTTCATAGTGATTCTAACTATTATTGAAATAAAACATGTTTTGTATATAACATGGAATCACTTATTCATGGAATCTATTCAATGTCATGTGTCCTACAACAATCTCATGTATCAATTTCTCACTTATACATGCGCTATTCTTTTATAACAATTTTCATGTATATATTAAAACATTGACATGTAACATGAAATCCTTAGAACAAGTTCACATGTAGGAATGTAAGCATATAACATGTAGTATGTAGCATGTAGAACATGTAGACATGTAACTTGTAGCATGTAACGTGTAGCATGTAGACATGTAACTTGTAGCTTGTAATCATTTTCATATAGTTGTCAAGACATAGCCCACACTAAATTAGATATCAGTAGTCATTTAACATTCACTTATCACCTAGGCAATGCGGTGATGAAGTCATAGTATTTGCGCAAAACCGGGGAAAGTCCTTCCCACCTTGACCAGTAGAACAAGCCTACCTCTAGATTTCAATCCGTTGCCCACGGATTCATTTATTTACATGTAGGTGAACCATTACCATAGGGGCATCTACGGTGTAGTCCTTGTAGGAATCTCTAAGATAGCAATGTCTTATTGGCATCATTGTTATAATGTGTACCTACATGTATAAATACAATGACATTTCATTTCTTATTATTTTTAACATGTGTTAATGCACTATTTCAAAGTTCAACACTTTCAGTTCTGAAATTCTATTTACTGTACCATAGATCCCTATCATAATACTAATATTCATTCTTGCATTTACATTCATATTTATTCAATTCTATGTGTAATATATTGTTCAGAAATTCATAACAGAATGTACACATGTCTAAAAATTCTGAAATTTTAACAGAAATTCGAAATCAGGAATTATAATGTACATGCCAAATTACATAATTTTTTGATTTTTGCAACTATTTTTCATGAAATTACTCTATTAATTCAACTAACTAACATTTTAATATTGAGAAAAGCTCACAATTTTCATATGGAACAGGGATTATTGACATATTATATATATTGCAGTAATTTAAACATGAATCAACATGCTCTCTTTTAAATCATTGTACTTATCTTATACAAATTAAACCTTGATCGTTGTCATGTAATTATGCATGTTCATCAATTCATATATATATAACCTGCACATTATAGCAAAGACAGTCCATAACAATAACATACTCTAATATTACATGGCTGAAACGCATACATTCATAAATATACATTTAACCAATTCACTCAGATTTCTGGAAATACATGATTCGTTAAACTTGACGTCAATTGGTATGACTTTTACTATGGTTGACGTCCACATACGTTGTCGTTAAGTAATTATAGACGGCGGCACATAGCGTCGTTAACACAACAGACGGCGGCACATAGCGCCGTTTACATAAATAAGGACAGAAAATACATATAATCGGATGAACTAAACGGCAGTCGATATTGCCGTTTACATTATATAGACGACAATACCCCTGGACGTCTAGTTCTAAGACACCGAAAACACAGAAAACCTGCATGAAATAATGGCATTTCTAACCCTTCTCGTAGGTTGTTTTCATGTTTTAAAAATACAGAAAAATGATAGATACGTAATATAACATATCCTAACTAGAACCCCATGCAACTTGCCTTAATCCCTCCTGATGGAGCGTCGAATCCGAGCTCGAAGAAGCCCGTCTCGCTAGAGAGACAGTTCTTCCCTTTGTCTTCAAGTGATCCAAACCTCCTCCGATGAAGTCCCTTCACCTGGAAGAGCTTTTTGGCACGAAGTCCTATGTATCTCCTCAGTGTAGAACCTCTGAACGCACGAACCAGCACCAGATCGCTCCGCAAATCCCTTCCTCGGCCCTCTCTTTCTCTCTTCCAAAACCAGAGCAAAACCGCTTCTAACTATGAGATCTGGTCTTATAAAGACCTCCCAAGCAAAGGCCAAACCAAATCTTGACCTCGGAACTAAACGCATCGATTAGCTCATTAAAACCTTCCCGAAACGGTCGATCTCCTTAATCCGGAACGGAAAGCTCAAAACCAGGTCAGTTTAACGTCAACATAGGTTGCCATCTTCCCTAATAAACGTCCATCGATGATGTCGTTGATAGCCTTGCCCAAAATTAATAATTCAGAAAAATATTAAACGTCAATACCTATTGTCGTTAACTATAAATGGCATATGATATTGCGCTTACAAGACTTAACGTCAAACGATCTTGACTCCTATTCTACACAGAACAACATTCAAAATTATGCAGAAATAACACACAATGTACAGAATAAATTCAAGAAATTCTAGGGTACTACAAAACTGAAGAAAGAAAAATTCACCTTCAAGAAAGTCAAGGCAATGTTGGCAACTTGGAGTGATGAAGACGAAGACGAGGATGCACAAGCAAGCTCAGAAGATGAAGAAATTCCTTGCTTAATGGCAAGGAGTGAGGATTCCGCTGAGGTAAACTCTTCTTTTGAGAACTATACAGTAGATAAATGGGAAGAAGCTTATACACTGCTCTTTGAGATATTTGTGAGTTCAAGTCTGAAAACAAAGAACTGAAAAAGAAAATCAACTCACTTGTTCATAGCACATCCAATAATGAACAAATTGACATTCTAACTAAAGAAATTGAGATGATGAAAATTGATGAAGGAGCTCATAGTGAGGAATGGATTGCATGAAAGAAAAATTGCAAGAAGTGAAAAGGAAAAACAAAGTCTAACAGATTCTCTTGAAAATCTTCAACATGTACATCAAGAAATTAAGAAAAGTTGGAATAAACTGAAAAGAGTAAAAGAAAAGACTGAAGAACTTACAAGATTTGTAAAGGGAAAACAAAATCTTGATGCTATTTTGGGTGCAAAAGTTACTGTAACAAAGCATGGGCTTGGATACCAATCAATAAAACAAAAGAAAATTGGAGAGACATTGATAACATCCTTTGTTGATTATAGTCCAAGCACAAGCAAGCAAGTTCCTCCCAAGAGCAAGAAAACTCAAGCAAAGGGTAAGCAACAGCAACCCAAACAAAAGACTTTAGTTGTTCAACAAACTAAGAAGTCTATCGACAGACCCAATGAGAGATGTCGACAGGCCTAGAAATATGCCACCAAGGGACAGCCATCCAAGCAACAAAAGGGAAAAATGCAAATGAATGTTTATCAAAATAATAAAACAATTGTTTTGAGAAAATCTCCTTCATGCAATGTTTGTAAGATGCTTGGCCATAATGAAGAACAATGCTGGAATAATTCAAACAAACTGAAACTCAAATAAGTTTGGATTCCAAAGCATTTACTTTCTGGTTTGAATGAAAATTTGGGACCCAAAGTAATTTGGGTACCAAAACCTCTTGTCTGATCCATCTATGCAGGAATGCCTAGCAGTCCAAAATCATAACAAATGGTACTTGGATAGTGGCTGCTCGAGGCACATGACGGGCGACAAAGAAAAATTTTGTCTGCTAGTGGAGAAAGATGGAGGTCAAGTTGTCTTTGGAGGTAACAATAAGGGCCAAATCATTGACACCGGTAAGGTAGGTAAGTATGCCTCTAACTCAATAGACAACGTGTTGTTGGTTGATGGTCTTAATCACAATTTGCTTAGCATAAGCCAACTATGTGATAAAGGCCATAAAGTAATCTTTGAATCAAATGTATGCAAAATTGTTGATAAAGAAACAAGAAGTCTCAAGTTTTGTGGAAAAATGGTGAATAACATCTATTTAGTTGATTTAGATGAACCAGAAAATAATAATTTATGTCTTGTTGCAAACAAGCAGGATGAGTTGACCTTGTGGCATCGTAGGCTTGGCCATGCGAATTACAATGTTCTACACAAGATCATGAGGCTGAAACTGGTGAGTGGACTTCCTGAATTTTCTTTTAATAAAAATGAAAGTTTTAGTGTTGCATGTGCATAGGGAAAACAAACCAGAAAGTCTTTCAAGTCAAAAGCACTGATAATCACTTCAAAACCTATAATTGTTGCACATGGACCTTTTTGGACCTACTAGAACATTGAGTCTCAATGGCAAATGTTTTGGGCTTTTCATTGTGGATAATTTTTCTAGGTTCACTTGGGTCAAATTCTTGGCTCACAAAAATGAAGCACTTAAGTCTTTGAAGAGTTCTTTAATAAGATTGAGCATGGGAGCACAAACAAAATATGCTCAATCCGCATTGATCATGGGGGAGAGTTTGACAACAACTCTTTTTCTGACTTTTACAGGAACTAAGGAATAAATCACATGTTTTCTTCCCCAAAGACACCAGAACAAAATGGAGTGGTGGAAAGAAAAAACATAACCTTGGTGGAAATGGCTCCACTCTCTTCTTTTGAAAGCCAACTCACAAGAAGCTTTTGGGCAGAAGCAGTGAATACCTCATGTTATATCCTTTATAGAGCCATGGTAAGACCTGTGATGAAGAAAACTCCCTATGAACTCTTAAAGGTAAAAAACTCATATTGGGTATTTCAGAGTTTTTGGCTCCAAAGTCTTCATTCATAACAATGATAAAGTTGACTTAGATAAATTTGAAGCCAAAAGTTATCAGGTATTTTCGTAGGATACTCAGAACACTACAGCATAAGAGTGTTTAACAAAAAAATAGAACTGTGGAAGAAACATCCACATGAGTTTTATGATGAGTATCATGCAAAGACTAATGATGCAAATTCTCACAGGTATGATGTTGAGATGAAGGAACAATACTTGGGAACAACATGAGACAACAAAAAGAAGGTGAGAAATACTCTTCAGAAAATGAGATGTTGAAGGTGAAGAAGATCCTCAAGAGGACAAGACTCAGATGAAAATCTTCCAGATCCACTTCCTCTAGTCCAAGATCAATTTCCTCAAGTCCAATAACAAACTTCCTCAAGTCCAAGATCAATCAGTCCTTCAATAATCACAAATGTCAGGTACTCAAAAGATCACCCACTTGTTAATGTAATTGGAAATGTAAATGATAAAGTTCAAACTAGGTCTCAGTTAGACAAATAGTTGAACAAGATCATTTAGCTTTTGTCTCTCAAGTGGAACCTAAAAATGTTGAAGAGGCTCTAAAAGAGAATTCTTGGATAGATGTCATGCATGAGGAACAAGGTCAATTTGAAAGAATAACGTCTGGAGTTTAGTTCCTAGAACCCCCGAATTTATGTCATTGGGACAAGATGGTTTTTAGGAATAAACTAAATGAAGAGGGTAAAGTGGTGAAACAAAGCTAGACTGGTAGCAAAAGGGTGTAACCAAGAATTTGGGATAGATTTTGAAGAATCCTTTGCAGTAGTAGCTAGGCTTGAAACAGTTAGGATCTTGTTAGCATATGCATGTTCAAACAAGTTCAAACTTTTTCAAATGATGTAAAACGCTTTCTTGAATGGCTACATCAAAGAGAAGTCTATGTTTCTCAACCACCTAGATTTGAGGATAATGAAAAGCCTAACCATGTTTATAAGCTGCACAAAGCCCTTATGGTTTGAACAGGCACCCTGAGCTTGGTACGACACACTAAGCAATTTTCTGGTGAGTAAAAACTACTCAGAGGTAAAGTGGACCAATCCCTTTTTACTAAGAAAGTTCTCATCATATAATTGTTGTTCAAGTTTATGTGGATGACATCATCTTTGGTTCCACTAACCCATCACTGTGTGAAGAGTTCTCTAAACACATGCACAATGAATTTGAGATGAGTTTAATGGGGGAGCATTCAATTCTTTCTTGGCTTGCAGGTAAAACCACATGAAGATGGCTTCTTCATTAATCAAGAAAAATATGTAAGGAGCTACTGAAAAGATTTCAGTTCAAACAAGCCAAGCCTGCCTCAACCCATGAGCACAAACTTAAACTGGAAAATGATGAGAAGGTAAAATGGTAGATGCAAAACAATTCTGAGGTATGATTGGCTCCCTCCTGTACCTTACTGCAAGTAGAACAGACATACAATTCAGTATTTGCCTTTGTGCTAGATACCAATCTAGTCCAAAGGAAAGCCATTTGGTTGCAGTTAAAAGGATTTCAGATATCTCTCAGGTACGTATGATTTGGGTCCTTAGTATCCAGCATGAAGTAGCTTTAACTTAATCTTATATTCTGATACTGACTATGCTGGATGTAAAATTGACAGAAAAAGCACTAGTGGCTATTGCCAATTTCTTGGTGGTTGCATGGTTCCATGGGCATCCAAGAAGCAACACTCGGTTGCACTCTCCACTGCAGAGGCAGAATATGTTGCTGCAGGGAGTTGTGCTGCTCAAGTGTTGTGGATTAAAAGTCAGTTAAGCGACTATAACATTGATATTGGATGCACACCTATCCTATGTGACAACACTAGTGCCATCAATCTTTCAAAGAACCCGATCCAACACTCAAGGACCAAACACATTGAAATACGGCACCATTTTCTGAGGGATGAAGTAGCCAACAACAACCTTGAACTTAGCTTCATACCCACTGAAAAGCAACTGGTCGATATCTTCACAAAACCACTGTCTGAGGATAGGTTCACAACACTTAGATGAGAATTGGGATTGTGTAAAATTCAGTGAATCCAATACCAAATTGAGGAGTAAATGGTCCTTATGTGTAGTAAGTATGAAGTATATTAAATGGTGATATGTGGAAGAACAAGTTCGGCTTGTTTGGAAACTCTCATTATGCGTGAGTAAATATACTCCGCCAAGTATCCATAGTCTTCTTATAGATAAAGGTCATTAACTTCATGATAAGGTATTTGGATTCTCTTAATTTTGTCGCATGCATCTCCTTCAAAGAATGATTTTTTTTGGTGCTCACATGTTTATGAATGACTCTGTTGTGTGCAAATGCTTTGTATGTTGTGCATCTCTTTGATTGTCTTGCTTGAATGATGAGTCATCACATGCACACACTATGGGGGAGCAAGGTAAGGATAGTGAGTGAAATTGGTAGGGATACCCTTCATATTTCATGTGTCCTTGTCCCTCATTCACATGATTCAATGTCTCACAAATCAAAGTCTTCAAACTATTTTTCAAAGTGCCTGTCGTAGCCAAAACCCTACTGTCGATAGCAGGTCCTCCCAGAACAAAGATTCTAACAACTTCTATATCTGTCGACAGCCCACATGTACCTGTCAACAGATAGCCTCTCCCAGAAACACATCTTACTGGAATTCAGTACCTGTCGACAGGACACTCCTTGTTGTCGACAAATACACTTCTAATGCCACTTTTTCATCTTTTCTCATCCCTTCTTAATGAGTATGTTCACAATCTATGTGTAGGGGAGAATTTGGACTTAATGATCATTACAACCTATCATACTCACATAGTATCCATGACACTGATTTAATCGAATGATTTTGAATATACTTTGTGCTTGAGTCTAGGTTGTGTCATCTAGCAAACATTAAACAAATCAAATGAACTTAACTTAACTCATTTGAATAACTCCCTTATGGATTATCATGTTTCCAAAATGTTTGATAAGTAAGATGGTTATTGAATTAATGTTTTACATTGGCTTTTGCCCTTAAATAACCATTAACCTTGATTGATAAAGGTAAAAAAGAGGAGAAAAGCTACCTATTTCTAAAAAAATAAAATTAAATTAAATGGATAAAAGGCAGAGCAATGATGATCATTACTGAGTAGCCGGGGACATGGGCATTACAAATGTCTGTCTTCATATGACGCCCCAACGCGGAATATCGGGCGCGAAGGCAGTTGCAAGGAATAGGTATAGAGCGTATACTAGACATCAACCATTGCACGTTGAAATACTAAGCAAATCTTCTTTATTATTATAACTTTTCAAATGTCTAGTTACAAACACTAATATCAAAGCCATTCTATAGGGCCCAATACATTTCAATAAAAGGAAATAACTAACTACAACTCTAAGATAACATAATGACTCAGGGGTACTCCTGGCTTCACTCTTGGTCATTCCCTTCCTCGTGAGTGTATGTGTCATCCTCGGTCTCACCTGAGAACACAACATCAAATAACATAGGGTGAGCGATAACCCCAGTAGACTTAAATCTCAGGCTCAAACAGCTTTAAATAATTAACGCATTTAATAGCAGAGTATCTAAAGATAGCAGTACAAGAGAGTCAAAATATAGAAAGAAATAGCACAACAGGTAACGGATAGCACAATAGCACGAGATCGAGTAAAGTTTCTAAAAGTAGAACAAGTATCGAGTATAGCACGAATAGCAGGATGTCCAAAGCACAACTAGCGCAATAATAATAGCACGACGAGTATAGCACTTGTTTGTCATTCTAGACATCGAGAGAGTATAGCACGTTTTGTGTTTTTGATTGTCATATAGATAGTCAAGATAGATAGCACTTGAGTGTAATGCCAAACACTCTAATCATTTAACTCCCATGGGCACTAGCACTTTCGGGCGCACATCCCAGGACCAGATCAGGCCCTTTATATATTGCCAGACATTAGTTATATTGTTTATCTTTAGACAATCAGTCAATGGCCAATATAGAGTACCAAGAAGTAGATGAGAGCACTAGATGAATAGACGAGATAGTAGAGTGAAAGTGAATAGACGGGCAAGTAGAGTACAGATGAGAGCTAGAGGTCATTACACGTAATGTGTCGAGTAAACAGGCGATAGTAACGGTTGCACAACACGCGCACTTGGTGTTGGTAGTGAGGTGGAACTCACGACCCTACCACTGGCCATGTTAAGCACAGGTCCAGAGGTCCGGCGTGATGCAAGACGAGAGTGAACTTCTAATAGCCGTTGGATCATATCGATCCCTAAAGGTGTAATGGGTGTTAGGGTACAACCGGCTCGTCGACCATGTGGGAATCCATGATCAGAGGAGACTTACGGAGGCCTTGTGCAAGAGTTCACTAGTCCGGCGAAAGGAATATCCGAAGAAGAGTTCACCACAAGCCAAGTAAAGTGTGTATATAAACAAGTGCTCGACGTTCTAGAGGAATTCTAGAACAGTGGAGCGTCGATATCGTATATAAACAACGCAAGAAACGAATACAAGTCCTTTAAAATAGGGCAATTAATATGCTTTATTGTAATAAATTACCAGAACATTATGAGATGTTTTATGCCAGATTTCAGCCATATATGGATGGTTCATGTGTGTGCATGTGTAAGAGAAATCATAGATAGAAAAGAAGTCGTAAATATGTATTTTAAAGCATTCATGTAGCTCCAATTTTTTTAAAACAAGTTTTTACTGGATTTTCATCAAAAACCTGTGAACGCGACATAGGCCAATTAGGGTCGCGACAGGTACTAGGCAGATTGCGACAGGAGCATGTAAGGATCGCGATAGGGCTTGCGAATCAGGTACTGGAAACGCGACGGCTTACCTGTCGCCTTTTTGGTTGTGACGGGTAGGCTGTCGCAATCGGACCCCAGAAGGCGACATATCGGGCAGTCGCGATCTGGTGGTCTGCGCCTGACTCTGACAGGAGTCAGACTAGACATTGGATTGCGGACTAGAACATTCAAATTTTGATACAGGGTTGTTTAGAAAATCATAACTAATTATATACATGATGAAAAATCACGAAATCAGTGGCAAATGGAACTAGACATGCGAGAGTACTTCCAAAAATTAGGAATTAGAGAGAAGCAGAGTTTGAACATGGTTTGAGCATGAACAATAACGAGTAACATAGAACATGACACAGAGAGCAAGATTGATTTAATTCGAGCAACATGCTCAACAAAAATTAGGGCTTTCAGGGGCAAAAGATCCCTATCAACATGAAGTATTTACAGCAAAAATTTCGTAGCATGGGATCAAGTATGCATAGAGATTTGAATTAAACATGATGTCTTGGGGTTATCATGTTTGCAGATCTTCAAAAAGCAAGAACAAAAGATTGGCTCGATGAAAAATTATGAAACAAGAGGGCTTCTGTTCCTGGTGATTGGAACTACCTATAGACGGATTTGATATGGTTTTGCTTGTGAGAATGCCTACCTTTGACTCAATTTATCTTCTAGGGCTTAGAACTCCAAGAACGAAGGAAGAAGCTTGATGGATCTTCCTCTCCTCGATTTCTCCTCCTCCTTGGCCTCTTCTCCACGTCCAAGAACCCCTTGCACGAGCTAGGCCGGCCATGAGGATTTAAGAGGTGTATTTATATAAATACAAGTTCCTATTCCTACTACTACTCAAATTCCTATTAATTCTGAGATTCCTAACTCCACCTTTCCTCTCTTGCTTTCCAATCTCTAATTGGGTTAGGATAGTATCTAAATTCGTGCTAGACTATATGGGGTAGGTTTAGGAATCCTATTCCAACTCTAATGCCACTTTTATTGCTTTAATAACCCCTTTCCAATTAGGAGATAATTAAACTCCGAATTTAGGGTATTTTCTTATTATTCCTTTTTTTTTAATCTCTATTTTAGCCCACTAATTTTTAATGGGTCAATATAGCAAAGCCCATTACTCCTTTCTTTTAATGGGTTTTATTTAATTCTCTTATTTGATTTCCTACATATTCCTTTTATTTAATTTACTAATTAAATAATATAATATTTAAATTTTTATTTTCCCAAAATTTAGGGTTGCTACACTTCACGTCAAAAAGTCCTTTCATTAACTCTACAAAATGGTATGATGGTCACTTACACTGAGTAATTGGGGGTACGGGCATCCCTCATGTCTACCTTCATATCAAAAAGTGAAAGTGTTCCTAATTACCACTTTTTTTCATTACTTAATCATAAAAATATTTTGTAATGCTAGAAATAGAGTGAAGCCTCCATGATCCTCCCTCAAGGCATTGGGTTGTCTATTGTCAATTGTTTATGTGGACATTACCTTCATATACCAACTGAAAATCACCACTAAGATATATGATTTTTCTCAATGGTTTTATTCAAAGGGGTTATCTTATATTCATATGTTCTTGAACGGTGTCTTCTACATGCCATAACTTAAGATTCCCGGAGTATTTTCTCTTAACCATTGTAGAATTTTTATGTGTCTTCATACTGGTGGTTATGACACTTTGTAATGAGTATAAACCCTTTTCTCAACCCTACACTCACAAGTGCATGCTCATTTCCATTCAAAATCCTCCAAAATACAATTTTGGCACAAAATTGCTGAGCAGCTATTGACAGCTGCCTTTCTGGCTGTCAACAGTCAGCGGCCAGGGCAGTTCAGAAGCCCAACCGGTGGGACCCTTGGCCGGATTTTGTGGGTCCCTTTCTATTTTAAATCCTTTCCCAACTTCTTTAAAAGGGAACCCATGACCCCTCAACCTCTTCCACCTCTTCCAAAAAGGCCTCTCCTCCATCTTTCAGCCCTAGCCTCCTCCTTCCAGGGCACCGGAACCCAAATTCCCGTTCCTTCTGTCTCTCTTCTTCCCGGTTCTCCTCCTCTCCACAGGGATCCTCCACTCTCCGACATCACCTTTTCCATGGCTCCCAAGGGCAAGTGTGCAGTCCTTCAGCGGTGGCCTATCTCGCCCGAAGTTGGTGAAGGTTCCAGGGCTATTGCAGAGCGCCAAACCAAGCACCGGGACGATCATCTGTCGGAGCTCATTGTTCCTCCCAAACTCCACACTTCTAGGGTTCAGGGCACATTCCCCAAGTTTGTCCAACCTCGTTACGTGCATTTCGAGTCCCTGGAAGACATGTTCCCTGGCCTCCAGCCCCTCTTCGACACTCAGGGCTAGACCGTCTTTTTGTACTCCCACACGCAGTATTCTCCCACCACTGTGATGGAGTTCTACACCAATCTGGAGATGTCAGTGGTCGATGAGGCGCTGTATACCATGGTAAAGGGTACTACATTTCAGATCACCCCCAATCTTTTTAGCCGTGCACTTCAGCTTCCTAACTCTGGGGCCAATATTCTTCTTAATCCTCCATCTGCCTCTGAGTCCTACACACTTATCACCCACCAACTTTATCATCCCAGTTATGATCACTTGAAGCTTAATGTCAACATTTTTCCTCCCCTGAACCGTCTAATTCATCACATCTTCACCACACTTGTGGTTCCCAAAGATGGAAGTAGGGAACTTATCACTACAGTTCATAAGCCCCTCTTCTATTATTTCTTGGAGTGTGAGCAAATTAACTTTCCTTTACTTATGGTTGACCTCATAAAATAATGTTTTTCAAATTCCATGAGGTCAATGCCATATGCCTGCCCCATTACATCCATCCTCTCCTTTATTGGCATTCCCATCACTAACTCTGAATGCACCACTCTCAAATCGCGTAGCTCTTTTGATCTCACTGCGGTGCATCAGATGGGATACAAATTTGTGGATGGGAGCATCACTCGGACTCTCAAAGGTCAGGTACCTGATGTTGAGGAAGCATCTGCTGAGGATGATGATGGTGCCAACTCCCAAGCCGAGCCAATGGATGCTTAGGGAGATGATAGAGAAGTGCTGAAGACCAAGCTCCACTGGCTCCACCATAATCTCTTCGAGATTTATCACTGGTCAGATGGCCCAGCTCTAAAACCAAATCACTACGGGCTTTGGACATCTCAATGCTCGTCTTGATCATGTTGATACCCAGATGGATGCACTGGCTGATACACATGTGGCAATTCAGCATCGGCTTACCAGGCTCTCTACGGAGCTTCATGAGTTCCGTCATCCCACTGCTCCTAGGCATTTGCGTCAGTCATGTATCTTCCCTTCTTTTGCCTTCTTTATGTCATGTCATACAACTTTTTGTACCTGTGTGTACTGAATGAACATTAAATGAAATTCACAGTTATTTGACTAATTCCTCTTCATGAGTGCATGATTTGTCATTTTGGATGTTGCCAAAAGGGGGAGAATGTTGGGTTCTTATGTGTGATAATTATGATTAAATATTTTTTATGATGAGAAAGATTAATTGATGTTGTGTGTATGATCGAAATATGATGACAATGACAAAGACATGCAAGAAACAATCACATATGAGAACATGCTTTTATTGATCAACTATACATTCATTGTATCTCACTTATAATGTTTCTCAATGTAGGTGTGAGTGTATACATGTCAAGCAACAAGAACCAAGTGAAAAAGATCAATAAAAAGACCTCAACTGAACTCCTGTCGACAGCCATAAAGGCCCCTGTCGACAGATGGACCATCCAAAACAAAACAAGCTACTTGAAGCTCATTTGGGATAGTAGTTGTTGATAGCTGAAGCTCACATGTCGACAAATATAGATGTCCTGTCGACAGATGAGAATCGCCTGTCGACAGCCCAGTGTTCCAGAAACTCTCAAAGGTTCTGGAAACCAAAAATTTGCAGTAGCTGTCGACAGCAGCAAATCGTCATTGTACTAAAAAGAATATTGTGATCTAAAAACCTCATTGTATGCATCCCACATAATGTTGTTGCCTAAAAATGTTGATTTATCATCCCACGTAAAACTACTTGTCTGTCTTGTAGGACTTTGGATATGACGTATATGTTCTCGTAAAAACATAATCTACTTCTCAAATGTGTTATAGTCACATGACAACCATACTTTCTCACAAAAGTCTCCTTAATCATGTCCCATGCATGGTTTGGTATGAAGTCCGCATCTAATAGTTCATTCCTAAGCAAATCAAGAAGTGTCTGGTCCATATCAAAGGTCCACACATAACCTAAGTGGTTGGTAAGAAATAATAATGAGCACTATATCTTAACAAATTAGGGCAGAAATTCATTCTACATATGTACTCTAATCCTTCATAAAATAGTTTTCAACAAAATAATGCACCACAGTGTACTCTATGCATAGCTGATAGGAAGTTCAAATTATATCTGGTTGGGACATTGAACTTGAGGCGGTTGGGGCAGGTGACAAGAAGCCTGAATGGAGATTTTGAACTTAATTATATTTATTAAATCAATGGAAGTTAATGAAGAGTAGTCGGCTGAGTAAGTTTACCACTGGCAGCAGTAAAGGTGGGTCTAAACACAAGAAGGGTAGCAAAAAAAGCATATGTTTACCACTGGCAACATTAAGGATGTTTGGAAAGGAAGGAAAGAAACCAGAAGTGAGTTTGTGATAAAATAGCCTTCTGGGCAATTATTTGAGGTGTTTAACTTCAAATAGAGCAACCATAACAGCTAGAACAATAGCCAAAACATGCGGAGGGGAAGATAAAGGAACCACAATTTCTGTCAAACAAGAGGGATCATACATGTCCACATTACTGAAAAAGAGTTTCTTAAAAAAAAAATTGTCAAAGAAGCCTATATGGTCTGTACAAAATAGGAGGGTTCATACATGTCCAAAATACTGAAATCCAAAGAGCATGTCAAGAAGGATAAGTTTACCACTGATCAGAAGGTCTAGCCCATTAATAACATGAAGGATGATTGGTGAACAAGAAAAACCAAACCAGTAACATGAAGGATGTTTGGAAAAGAAGGAAAAAAAAACCAGAAGTTAAACACCTCAAATAATTTCTTTTCTGGATGACTAAGACTATAAACAAAAAAAAAACAATAGCCAGAACATGGGGAGGGAAAGATAAAGGAACCACAACAACCTATACATGGATATAACCTAAACCGAAATGAGTTTGTAATAAAATTATTAGCCAGGAAACCGGAAGAGGGCATACATGGAGTACAACCACAGCTACAATTGAAAAAAAATGCATACATGAATATAGAACAAACCGAAAAATAGTTTCTAAAAAAAAATTATTTGTCAAAGAAGCCTATTTGGTCTGTACATAACAGGAGGGATCATACATGTGCACATTACTGAAATCCGAAGAGCATGGCAACAAGGATAAGTTTACCACTGATCAGAAGGTCTAGCCCACTAATTACATGAAGGATACTTGGTAAGCAAGAATAACCAAACCAATAACATGAAGGATGTTTGGAAAAGAAGGAAAAAATAAAACCAGAAGTTAAAAACGTTGAATAATTTCATGTGTGGATGACTAAGGCTATTAAACAAAAAAAACAATAGCCAGAACATGGGGAGGGGAAGTTAAAGGAACCACAACAACCTATATGTAGCATATTGACCGTTCGGATCGTGGCTTAGTGGTTGTGGAGGCCAGTGTGTGGCCCATTAGTGTGTGTTACAGGTGTTTACGCAGGTTGTTGGGCTTTGTGGGCCGACAGGTTGGGCCCAAAGTACCCACTGGTTCACTATTTGTGAACACGACAGGGGTAGGCGTCACGTTCTGAACGCGACAGCCCTGGGGGTCACGTTCTGGTTACCGCCGCGGAGCGGTCTTCGTCTGCATATCCGCACGTGTCGCGCGCTGGGTGTCTTGCTGACGTCGGCCATGAGAAGGCGACGCCCTTCTCCGTCGCATTCAGCTCGTGACGGTAGGGTGTGTTACGTTCTAAACCGCAAAATGCTCTTAACCTAGGTCAGTCAGACAGAGCCCAGCAAGCTCTGTATGGCCAGGGGGAGGAGTTTTCGCGGGGATTTCGGGCGATTCGATGTTTTGGGATCATTTTTGGCATGGTCTTGCCGCAAGGACGTGCTACGGAGTGGGGGAAACGTCGGGGTATCACCGTTCTTCGCATTCTTTGCGAAGGTAGGGAGATTCTGCCCCATTTCTCGATGTAGATTGCATGTTTAGCATGTTTGGTCCGTTTTACATGCTACAGATAGCAGATACCATGCTAATGACGTGTTTAGAACATGTATAATTGTGTTTCATGGTAGTTAGTATGGATTGTGTGGGCAATCCGGAGATGGGTTCTCGGTTTTAGGGTTTTGCCTTTGAAGGTGACGGACCAGGGTGTCGCGTTCAGAACGTGATAGCCCGACCCATCACGTTCTGCCTCTGAACGCGACATATCGAGGTGCCGCGTTCAGAAGGCGACAGTGGACCCTATCGCGTTAAGGGTTCCGATGGCTTTATGTTTATGCATGGTTATGTCATGATCAGATTATCGATATATGTTAAGTAAGGCAATGGTAAGCGGTGAATTGGCACCTGTACAGCTCGAGGAGTGTGTTGTTCATGTGGTTGATGTGGTGTTCACATGGTTTGGGCAGTGTGCACGTAGTTTGTGTGTGCGTGGCGAGTAGTACGACGCCTACCGTGCTTACCTCTTCAGTTGGGAGCCCTAGGTTTTGTGTGAGCTAGGCACGTGAGTGCTCGGGGCTTGTCTCGGTACTTGTGTACCATCGAGGTCAATGTCATCTTCCTAGACACCCTCACTCTTGTGTAGAGTTGTACGTCTGGCTGAGGGAAAGACGGCAGTGGGACAACGGCTTGTGAGAGTTTGTGTTTGTCGCTTGTAGCGTACTCGTGGTTGGGGGTTACGAACACTAGTAGACGTACTGAGCCCTAGCTAGTCTTGTTTTCCAATGCCTCACTTTAGGGAGCTCGGGCCGAAGTCCCTAAAGGTGCCAGGCATGGGCCTGTTGCAGTGTGGTTCGTAGGAGTGGTGTTGGATGGTCTCCACAGTTTCTTGGATTGTTCTAGTGGAGCGGAAGCTAGACCTTTAGTCCGTGGCTGCGAGACTAAGAGGTAGTCCTGTGTGGTTTGTCTAGGTCGGCAGCTGGTGTCGCGAACCAGTCTTCGTTGCCGAGTGTGGCTTTTCCTACTTTAGCATGTACACTGGTTGTGGTTTGCCATTTATTATTAAAGTTGATTCAGTTAATAGCATGTGGTAAGTGGCATTTACAGCTTTAATATTCTGCTTAGTTAGTTCTATAAATTGCTAGCGTAGCTTCCTGGTTTGTTACTTGTGAGTTTGGTTTTGCTCGGTTTCTGGGGGAGTTTCCCTACTGAGCCAGTGACTTGTGAGGCTCACCCCTACTCCTTTCAGGTGAGGGAGAGTAGGAGGCTTCTCGCCCTTCGTCTAGTTCAGAGCCGCGCCATAGCGGAGTTGGGTCTGCACCACTAGCAGTGTAATTTCCTTTCTTTTTACACCTCGGGGTATGCCCCAGGTCTTCTTGTACTTGTGTCTGGCTACAGTTGAGAAAATGGCTATGTATATTTCATGTAAGTATTTGTGAGATGGCAATCTTATATATATTTGAGTAGTTTCCTTTATATTTCTACGGACTTGTGAATGGTAACCCTTGCGAGGCTTCGGCTTGTTCGCGGGAGGCGGAGTCGGGTCAAGCTCGTTATTAGGATGGATTTGAACGACGAGGACCGTACACTATACATGGATATAACCTAAACCAAAATGAGTTTGTAATAAAATTATTAGCCTGGAAATAGGAATAGGGCACATAGGGAGTACAACCACAACTACAATTGAAAAAAAATGCATACATGGATATAGAAAAAACCGAAAAATAGTTTCTAAAAAAAATAAAAAATTTCAAAGAAGCCTATTTGGTCTGTACATAACAGGAGGAATCATACATGTCCACATTACTAAAATCCGAAGTGCATGGCAACAAGGATATGTTTACCACTGATCAGAAGGTCTAGCCCATTAACAACATGAAGGATGCTTGGTAAGCAAGCAAAACCCCACCTATAACATGAAGGATGTTTGGAGAAAAAGAAAAAGAAACCAGAAGTTAAACACCTCAAATAATTTCGTGGGTGGATGACTAAGACTATAAACAAAAAAAAAACAATAGCCAAAACATGGGGAGGGGAAGATAAAGGAACCACAACAGATACATGGATATAACCTAAACCGAAATGAGTTTGTAATAAACTTATTACCCAGGAAACAGGAAGAGGGCACACAGGCAGTACAACCACGGCTACAATTGAAAAAAAATGCATACATGGATATAGAACAAACCAAAAAATAGTTTCTAAAAAAAAAAAAAAATTGTCAAAGAAGCCTATTTGGTCTGTACATAACAGTATGGATTATACATGTCCACATTACTGAAATCCGAAGAGCATGGCAACAAGGATAAGTTTACCACTGGTCAAAAGGTCTAGCCCATAAATTACATGAAGGATGCTTGGTAAGCAATGAAAACCAAACCAGTAACATGAATGATGTTTGGACAAGAAGGAAAAAAAAAACAGAAGTTAAACACCTCAAATAATTTTGTGGGTGGATGACTAAGACTATAAACAAAAAAAAAACAATAGCGAGAACATGGGGTGGGGAAGATAAAGGAACCACAACAGCCTATACATGGATATAACCTCAACCGAAATGAGTTTGTAATAAATTTATTAGCCAGGAAATAGGAAGAGGGCACACAGGGAGTACAACCACAACTACAATTGAAAAAAAATGCATACATGGATATAGAACAAACTGAAAAATTGTTACCAAAAAAAATTTCTGTTAGAAACCTATTTGGTTTGTACATAATAGGAAGGATCATACATGTCCAAAATACTGAAATCCGAAGAGCATGGCAAGAAGGATAAGTTTACCACTGATCAGAAGGTCTAGCCCATTAGTAACATGAAGGATGCTTGGTAAACAAGGAAAACCAAACCAGATACATAAAGGACCCGACTGTAATAGAGATATCCAACACAATCAAATTAGAACCATTAATCCATCCTTGGTGTACATCGAAATAGCCAACCATATAAAACAACTCATAATTAGCCCATGATCATTAATGCACCCAAAATCAAAAAACCTTTTTCTGAAAGGCATAAATAATCTGTAGAATCCTCCCATGATCATTAACACATCCAAAAAAAAAACAACCTATAATTAACAAAAATTTAACCTTTTTCTGATAGGCAAGAACAGTCTGAAAGAAATCTAACCTTTTTTTTCTAAAAGGTAGGAACAATCTGTAGAATCCTCCCATGATCAGTAACGCACCCAAAATAAAAAAAAAAACCCGTCATTAGCCAAAATTTAACAGACTATAAAAAATTTAGAAATTGACAAGAACTTACCCCAATGACAGCACAAGAGCACTTTCGCAAGAGGGTGAGAAGTAGACAGCGTTGGGGATTTATACACAACCTGTCGAAACCAGGTTCAAGAAAGGGGCAAGGAAGGGTACAATCATAGGTAGGGCACATACATGGTAATTTTGGATGGGGATGTCATCATCACAGGGAATCGAGTCATAATTACCAGGGTGAAGAAAGGGGCAACGAAGGGTACAGTCACAGCCGGAGGAGGTGACTCCTGTATGAAGAAAGCATCACGAGAGACGATGGGGGAGTCGACAACCCAGCGTACCATGGTCCTCCTTCAGAATCCAGAAGCACATGGAGTAGTCATAGTGCCCCACAGAAGAATCTGCAGCTAGATAGATAGGGCACGGCCGCAGCAGTAGATGGGAACGACGGGAGCTCGAAAGGGGAAAGCTTCGCACGACGATGGTGGAAAGCTTCACAGGAGGAATCCTTGTCATGGGTGAAAGGGGATGTCCGATGGATCTACAGATACAATGAAGGAGCGATGCCTGGAGGAAGCCTCTTTTGCGATGGCGGGAGGAAGCCTTCTGGGCGGAAAGCTTCACCAGCAAGCGATGGCGGATACATTCGCGGGAGGTGCAACAACTTTTTCACGGGACGTGGTACTGGAGTGGTAAATGGGGTAGGTGAGGAGTGGGTTACTTTAATCCACCCTCCGAGGTGGGTTGAGAAAACCTGGGTTAACTCAGAGTTAACCCTGATCTAACTACATTAAATCTAAATTAAATTTTATACACTACCAAGCAATTTTTAACTTTAAGTTAAATAAAGTTAACTCTGAGTTAACTTATTACCAAAGTCGCTGAGGTCCAGAGCTGGGAGTCCAAGAGCGAGATGATATTTCCAAATTTTGAGATACTCACTAAATCTCTGCTCTTGGGTGGTGAAGAAAGTGGTAAGTCAATGGGGGGGTATTTAGGTTCATTGAGTGCAGGCTTGTGACGTTTAGATTTGGATGGCCTTGAGGAGGAGGCTTGAGGACCTAGAGAGACTTTGAACACAATGTCTTCAATTTTGACCTTAGGATGGGTCTGAGGATTGGGGGTTGGTTGGGAGGGTGGAGGAGGAGAGGGAACCGGCGATGGAGCAAGTTGGCTTGGAGTGGGTGGTTGGTCCTCGGTAGACGGAGAGGAAAATGGCTCAGTAGTTGGGGTGGTGAGGTATGAGGAGGTGGAGGTGGGGTGTTCAGGAGCCGAGGGTTGTGAGGGCTCAGGAGCGGAGGATGGATGAGGCTCTTGATCTGGAATGGTTGAGTAGGTGGGTGGTGAGAAGAGGTTTCACCCTGGTCTAAAGTAGGACATGGTCTCTTGGTAGTGGATTTCTTTCTTAGAATTTGTTTGGCACAGAGGGGGTTGCTGTAGTGTAGGAGGAAAGAGTTTGTTGGACCAAAGTGGTGAGAGTGCTCATGGTAGTATGTAATCTGCCAAATTCAGAGAATACTTCTGTTTTCATGGACTCCAGCTGAAAACCAAGTTTACTGACCTCAATTTTGATGTTTGCAATATCTTGTTTCCATGGATCTTGGTGGAGAGCTCCTCGGTTCTGTACATCTCATGTGCCTCAGTCTGAGTTTTGTCTGACTGATCAGACTGCAGTGGTTCTTCAGTGGCCTAAGCGTGCTCCCCCTGAGTTGTGAAGGGATCATCAATTGATGGTTGGTAGGAGCTTTAAGGTTGTTGGTGAGGAGGGTTTTCTGAAGGAATCGGCTTAGAAGAGGTCTTGACCTCCCCCTGAGGTATTGAATCATCCTTAGCAGAGATATTGGAGTCTCTAGGTGGGACTGCACTAGGAATGTCAGCTGATGGAACACTAGGGGGGGCTTCAACTGACTCTATAGCTGGAATTTCAGCTGATCCTCCAGCTAGGGATTCGGCTGGTGCTTCAGTTGGGGCTTCTATTGGTCCTTCATCAACATGGATTTCGGCGGGGGCTGACATGGAGGTTGTAATTGAGACGTCCTAAAAAATATGATGTGAACATGGAGGTATGATGCCTTTGGTTCAATGACCATCAACCAATTTAAAATGACTTCTCTTCATCTTTGACACTCGTGGGGCTCAATCTGAGGAACAACCATTTCATTGTCTAGGTCGATGTCAAAATGCCTAAAAATGATGCTGACCATCGGACCATAAGGAAGGGTTGTAGCTAGTTGGGATGCTTACTACATTTTCTGAAGAATGAATGAGGCAAAATTGATCTGATCTCCTTGAATTGCCCAAAATAATAAACTACCATCCTGCTGAGTGACCACAACATGATTGCCTTGGTGGGGAAGAAGGATGTGGCTAATCATAAGATGAATTAGCCGCTTAACTGCGGAAAGCTGATTGATATCAATTGTGCCTCTTTTCATCTGACACATAGGACCAATAATACCTAATTTCTGATGATCCTAAAAAACAACTTCAGAAAAGGTATCACTGGTGATGGAAAAACGAAAGAGGCCTTCCAACAGTGAGGGAGTGATAACTACCTTAGTGCCCTTAACCATTCCAATAATGGTATTGGGTTGGGGAGAATATACCTTAAGAGTGGTATAGAATGCTTTGACAGCATCGGGGTACAAAGGTTTTGATTGGAGCAAATATCCAGCCATTTCATCTACCGGGCAATGTCTTCAACCTCTTGGAGATTGTGGTTCCTCAGTTCACCAAATTTGACATTCTTGCATCCGCTATACGTGACATCAAAGAGTTTGTATTGTCGTTAGGTGAAGAAACTAGGGTTGGATGCTTCAGAAGCAACCATTGCTGAATGCGAAGGAGGCAATGATTAAGAGATGTATGAGATAGGGATGAGAATGGGAGATGATACTATGATGATAATAGGATAAGAAAGAAAAAAATTTGGTAAGGCTTACTAGAGAGTTTGGAAGGTCCTCTTTCGAAAGGGGGAAAATGCAGAGCAGAAGACAAGGGCGGGAAGAGGAATGGCCAAACTATAAGATGAGTCTGTCATGTCCTGACATTTAGCAGCAGAAAATAAGTGTCGAGAGCGCGAACGATACAAGTATGAGTATCACAATCGATTAATCCAAAGCAACAACTAAGTATAACAAAAGACTTGAGACAATAATATTGCCAGCTGATAACTGCACAATTTTTCAGGTTAAATTTCATACATACAGTTAATTTTAGACATCATTTGTCTGTAAATAATACGCAATTTGATATTAATTCTCATTTTCATCCATTAATAAGTTTTCAAGTATTAGTTAAATTCTCGAGTTGAACACATAGTTAAATTCTCATTTAATAAAATCAATGAATTTTGAATAGTTTACTAAATAAAAAATGTTTCTATTTTTAGGTACATTATATATAATAATTTTTAGTTTTATTATCATTTTAAACATCTTTTAATTCTTGTAAATATTAGTGTGTAAATAAATTTGATTTTAAATAAATAACATTCACCCAATATAATCATGACACATACCCCTCCCAATTTCAATAAACAAATAAAAATTTTAATAACAACCTTTTACCCTACCCAATCCCATCTAATCCGATTAAAAATCTTATTACTTTTCTTTCCCAGCTGGAAGCAGGTGGAAGCCTCGTGAAGCTTGCAGAGGAGGGGGGGCGATTTGGCAGAGCTCGGGTCTAAGGGGTTTGGGTGTGCTGAGGTGAAGGCGGCTAGATCTGGGGTGAGCTGGGAAGAGGCTGGTGCAGATGGGCATGGAGGATGGCGGTTTGGGTGTGTTGAGGTGGCGGCCAAGCCAGCAGATCTAGAGGCGATGGAGGCGGTGCTGTGAGATGGAAGCGCCTGGAGCTCTAGAGCGGACATTGAGATGGCAATGGAGGCCACGGCAGCAGCTGTGCAGATCTGGGGCGGTTCGTGCGCAGCAGGCGTTTGCCAGCTGTGTGCGTGGCGGAGCTGATGGGCCAGATCCCGTGCGAAGCAGGCCAGAGGTGGTGCGGCGCGTGATGGAGCCCGGTCGAGGTTTTTGAGCAGGGCTCCTGTGTACGGCAGGAGGCCATCTAGGCGGGCGGTGCGCCAGGGGTTGCTGGGTCACTGCTGGCTGGGCTGATGGGCGATGGTGCTGTGCGGCGGATGGCGCCCAAGAGCTGCTGAGATCTGAAGCGGATGGCGCGGCCAGGTGTGTGCAAGGCGGTGAAGGCCTGCTGAGGTGGCGATCCAGCGCAGGCTGACATGGCGATCCTGGTGCACTGCTGAGGCGGCATCCAGGAAGCGGGAAGAAGTTGTGCAGAGGGCCGTGAAGCTTATAAAGGACCCCAGAGTCCTCTTCTCAGGAGGTTCGGTTGGGCTGGCCGTGGGGAAATTTTAGGATTTTTAGTTGCCATTTTTTTGCTTATTCTGTATTTTTCTTTCAGAATTCCAGAGAGTTCGATTCTTGGTTTTTCTTAGTTATTTCTTTCCTTAGCCAGTTCAGATTTTTGGGTTTTGTCTGCCATTTTTGCTCTGTATTTTCTTATTCAGCATATGTTCTTGATTCAGAGTTGGAAGGGAGACGAGTTCTTCATGGGTTGGAGATTTTAGTTTTTCTTAATTTTTTCATTCTGTTCTTCCACAGTGCAGAGGCTTCGCGAGTAGAAATGTTTAGGATTTTATTTCTTCCAATTTTATTTCTGTAACTTCTCTTTTCAGCAGATCAGGAAGGTTCGAGTTAGAGTTTTTAGAATTTTTAGTTTGTTGTCCTGTTTTTTTTCCAGAGTTCTTGGAGTTAACCAGTGGGGATTTGTTTTAGGAATTTTCTTCTATCATTCTTCTGTTCTTCTGAAGCTTATGAACTGTTGTTGCAAATTCTTCTGTGTTAATTTTCTTTCTTATGAGCTGAGGAGTTCAACTGCAATTTATTTCCATTTTTTTTACTGTGTTCATCTTGGGGATCCAGGTTCCATTTTTTGTTCAGTTCTGTCTTGGTTTAATGGTTGAACAGTGTTAGCTAGTTCGACATTTCAGAGAATTCCTGTTTCTTTTGATCTTTTATTCTGGAAGTTCTGCTGCTGTGGGGAGGGTTGAGCATTTAAAGAAATTTTTAGTTTAGAACTTGTTCTTTCTCCTATGTTGTTCAGATCAGAGGGAGTTTGGAGTTGGATCTTGGGTTTTCTTCGTTGTTGTCGTTTGTTGCTGGGATCATTATATTTCTTTTGCGTTTAAATTGTCCATTTCTTCTGCATTTAGATGGTTATGATCCAGTGCAATTGTTAGATTCTATTTCTTCTTTGTTCTTCATCTGGGAGGAGAACAGTTGCCTGGAGGTTGATCTAGGCGCAAGTGCTTTAGCCATTTCTTCTTAATTGTTTTAGATTTTCTTCTTTTTCTGTAGAAGATCTAGTGGTGTTTATACCAGTTCTTGTTTTAGTTCAACATAGTTACATTTTCCAGTTCATCTGCGTTGTTAATATTTTCTGTTTTGTTGGAAGATTGGGGTGGAGTCTGGAATTTCAAAGGTTTTATGCTGTTCTATGAGGAATTTGATTGATGCGATTTACAGAGTTAATTCTCATGCAATGATACTTTGGTGAAAATGTGCCCGTGGGGATGGTTTCAAATCAAAGTGGTTAATTCAAATTCTATTCAGCTTCTCTGTGGATATGACCTGTTCTCACTACTGTATGAGTTCATATTTGCTATTTATGTTTGTGAGATAGTTTAGAGGAAGTGCGCATATCGACTTGTGCGAGGAACTCTGGACAACGAAAATGCACAGTCAACTATGTCGAGCGTCCATCTTGGCGCTGTTTCCGGGGAGCAGGCATTAGAGTTTGATTTAGTTTATTTTGATTGATTTCATTCTATGGTTTTACATTGACTTGTTGTTGGGCTTTTATTTTAGATTTGCACATAAGGAGGAACTTGGAGATTGGGCTTGGCATTTGAAGCCCATTGGAGGAGGTTGCTGATTTCTTTTCCCATTTGTTTTTAATTCAGTCTTTTAGATAGGGGAGTGTGAGAGAAGCTTGTAGTGAGGTTTTCATGTACACTCTGTGCATGTATAGAGATTTCCTTCTTGTTGGCATGTAATAATTGGACTCTCTTTGTGGTTTGTGTGGTTTGAGACTAGTCTATAGTACTACTTCATATTTTCTTAGTTAGTTCATTTCGTTTAATTCAAAAACCTAATAAAAATTAAAAAATCTAAAATCTAAAAAAATTCCAAATCGTTCTTTCATGTTAGCCATTTGTTTGTAAATAAAAATTTCATTTCTCAAGATTAGAATCTCATGTTTTAGGACATTCATCATCTTAATTGTCATCTCTTTTCTTGCATTGAAGAGTGTGGGGGAAAGGTAAGACATCCATCGCTCGATTCATGCATTAGACTTAGCATTAGATAATCTCTTGTTTGAACTTGTTTGTTGCACTTCACATTTGAAAATGGGACTGCTTAAGGGCTTCACCCATTAGAATAAAAAGATAAGGTGAGGAATTTCATCACCCTTTCCTTTGCCCAAAAATCACAAAATTTCCACAATTTTGCATTTGCCTAAACATTCAATAAAAATCAGTAGACTTGGCCCTAGGGTTCATAATTAGATTTATTCTTTCTTAAATTCAAACTTCTTTTAAGTCTAGTGTCTAGGATTAGAGGTTAAAAAGCTTACGCTTAAGTGAGTCAGAGGTTATTTAATTGGGTCCTTGCGAAAGCAAGGGGGCCTCCCTCTACTCCACCTCTTACCTGGCCGGTACAAGAAGAGTTAGGATTGGATTTAAGTAAGCATAAATCTGATTTTGAGAAAAATAACATAAGTCCAAGGAACACTTAGAGTTTAGGATAATTGTTTTGAAAGTGTGTGATTGTTTGTGTTTGTCATAAAAATTCAAAATCAATAAAAATATAAAAAATTCAAAATTCATAAATAGAGGGCTTTTCCACTGTGCATGCTTGGTAGACGTTCTCTGGACATAGATTTGGATCAACCTATAGCAGAAATTGAAAGATTCTTTCATAGGAAAACTATGATGGCCAACCAAGAACAAATTCAAGCTGTCCAAGGTTTCTACAAACCCTCCTATGATCCATATTCTAACGTATACAATCTTGGTTGGAAAACCACCCGAACTTTCTTGAAAAATCAATCTGAACAAATTTCTCAGCCTTCTTTCAAGCAATCCATTTACAGTCAATCTTATCCCAATCAGAATCCGGGATTGACCAATCTTATTCTAGACCTCCACAATTCCAAGGAAATCAAAATTTCAATCAATTTGCTCATACCAATTTTCAGCAATCTTCATACAATCAACCACCATCTTCTCAGCCCAATTGGGAAGATAAAATGAATCAACTTCAAAACATGATGATGACTCTTTGCCAAACTGTGCAAGAACAACAAATCAGAACCAAAATATTCAACAAAATTTGGATAGGATAGAGTATCAGATTGCTGATGTGTGTAGGAGGGAATTGGGTCAGTTACCAAGTCAAACTATAGCAAACCCAAGGAACAACCCTTCTGGATTTTATCAGAACCAACAAAACCATCAAGTCAGGGGTGCATACCACATGTTAGACAAAATGCACCTCCACCATCAAACACACAACAAACTTTTGTCCAGAACATTCCAGCACCACAAATTCAAAATCAACAGGACCATTCTCCTGCCCAAGCTAGGAGCCTCAAGTGGAAAATGTGAAAATAGTGTCAACTTAAGAAATGAAAAAATATTGATAAATCCTCACCCACACATGCCAACATTGCATGAGGATAAAGAAAATGAAATGAAATTGAAGAGAATGATGAAAATGTTGAAAAATCCAAGGGAAAGAGAAAATAACTGAAGAGCCTCTAGACACAATCCAAATAAATGAAGACCCAAGTCAATACATTCCAAGAGTCCCTTTTCCTGAAGCTTTAAAGCCAAAATCTATAAGAAAACCAACTGGTACTGAAGAACTCTTGGAAGAATCATGTGTAGAAGATGCAATAGACCAACCCTGTGCTCTAGGGTTTGAGGGAGAAGAAGGACAATTGAGTTCCATGTTGCATAATAATAAGCCATCATTTCATTTAGAGTGTCCTCCTAAGGTAAGCTAAAACCACTCCCTGATAATTAAAGAACATCTTTCTAGGAGAGAAGAACGAGACTTGGCCCATCCTAATTGCTAGCGATCTTGATGAAGGGCATGAGAAGAAACTAATTGAAGCCTTGAAAATTCATAGAAAAACTTTTCAAGTGCATGATAAGGTTTGGTTGTTTAATTCCAGGCTTCATGTGTTTTCGGAAAATTGAAGTCCCGATGGGATGATCCTTACATTGTTGTCAGATCTTACGACAATAGTGCTGCCATTATTCTCGATTCTAAAACTAGACAATCATTCACTGTCAAAGGGCAAAGGTTAAAGCATTTTTTGAAAGCCCACTTTTCTAAAAAATGGATTCTACCAAGCTAGCTGAGCCAAACGAAGCCTAATTGCGTCCAGCTGAAGACGAAATAAACTTAGCGCTTCTGGGAGGCAACCCAAGTGTAACAGATTTCTTCATCAAGTAATTCTCTGTTTTACTTTCTTTTCCTGTGAATAAGTAGGGGGGAGAGGTAGAAAAGCATGCATTCATAGTCCTCATCCCGAACATTGCTTCGTTTCTTTTTCTTGAGCTTGTAATATGCAAAAAAAAATTGAACAATGTTTCATCTTTGAATAAAAATGTGTGGCTTTGCGCATCCCATACTAGGTGTATGATCTTTAACCATTAAAATTTTGTGATTGTCACATCCTTTGCAAACATCCATGTTAGGTAGCTCTAGTAAAAGATTACATGTACTTCTTGTCTACCTTATGTAAGGATTTATGGCAAGAAGTTTTCATACACACACTACACAGCCACTTAGACTAGCTGAACCTGAATGTAGCAAATTTGTCAAGGCTAGTAGGAGAGATGTGATTGGTTTTCTCCCTTCCCCTTAAGTGAATTGTGAAGGAAGTGAAGGCATGTGATCAAGGAACCTGACTGTTCATCCTTCCGCAAAGAGGGAAAGAAAAGAAAAGGCAAAAAAAAAAAAAGCAAAAAGCAAAAGCAAAAGAAAAATATATCCATGAAAAATGCCCGGATATGAGTAAAGTTGGACTCGCTACTCTTGATAAGTGAGGGTTGTGCAGCATTGTGGATGAAAAGAAATAAAGAAATTCTGAGTGCACAAAGTGCAAATAAAGAGGCAAAGTCCTCAACTCAGAGAAATAATCTCAAGGAAGTTGGGCAGAATAGAACTGAGAGGAACAACCTGATCTGACTGAGTAAAGATCTTATTCCGCAATTCTTTTCTTCTCCCTCGAATTAATCTAATCTCAAATACTGCCGAAGCAGAGGAGCTTCGTGAGGGCTGATGTGAACTCTTAAGTGAGCTACCATTTGTGCACTAATTTCTCGCCATAAGTCTTTACAATTAGGAAAGACATGTCTTTACATTAATCTTTTACATGATGACTGTTTAGCATGGGACCTTACATCTTCTAGTCCTACATTTGGAGAAATTTTTATTGCTAAGGGACTAGCAATGTTCAAGTAGGGGGGAGTGATAACTGCACAATTTTTCAGGTTAAATTTCATACACATAGTTGATTTTAGACATCATTTGTCTGTAAATAATATGCAATTTGATATTAATTCTCATTTTCATCCATTAATAATTTTTCAAGTATATTAGTTAAATTCTCGAGTTGAACACATAGTTAAATTCTCATTTAATAAAATCAATGAATTTTGAATAGTTTACTAAATAAAAAATGTTTCTGTTTTTAGGTACATTATATATAAATAATTTTTAGTTTTATTATCATTTTAAACATCTTTTAATTATTGTAAATATTAGTGTGTAAATAAATTTGATTTTAAATAAATAACATTCACCCAATATAATCATGACACATACCCCTCCCAATTTCAATAAACAAATAAAAATATTTTAATAACAACCTTTTACCCTACCCAATCCTATCTAATCCGATTAAAAATCTTATTACTTTTCTTTCCCAACTGGAAGCAGGTGGAAGCCTCGTGAAGCTTGCAGAGGAGGGGGGGCGATTTGGCACAGCTCGGGTCCAAGGGGTTTGGGTGTGCTGAGGTGAAGGCGGCCAGATCTGGGGTGAGCTGGGAAGAGGCTGGTGCAGATGGGCATGGCAGATGGCGGTTTGGGTGTGCTGAGGTGGCGGCCAAGCCAGCGGATCTGGAGGCGATGGAGGCGGTGTTGTGAGATGGAAGCGCCTGGAGCTCTGGAGCGGACGCTGAGATGGCGATGGAGGCCACGGCAGCAGCTGTGCAGATCTGGGGCAGTTCGTGCACAGCGGGCGTTTGGCAGCTGTGTGTGCGGCAGAGCTGATGGGCCAGATCCCGTGCGAAGCAGGCCAGAGGTGGTGCGGCGCGCGATGGAGCTCAGCTGAGGTTTTTGAGCAGGGCTCCTGTGTACGGCAGGAGGCCAGCTAGGCAGGCGGTGCGCCCGGGGTTGCTGGGTCACTGCTGGATGGGCTGCTGGGCGATGGTGCTGTGCGGTGGATGGCGCCCAGGAGTTGCTGAGATCTGAAGCGAATGGTGCAGCCGGGTGTGTGCAAGGCGGTGAAGGCCTGCTGAGGTGGCGATCCAGCGCAGGCTGACATGGCGATCCTGGTGCACTGCTGAGGTGGCATCCATGAAGCGGGAAGAAGCTGTGCAGAGGGTCGTAAAGCTTATAAAAGGACCCCAGAGTCCTCTTCTCAGGAGGTTCGGTTGGGCTGGCCCTAGGGAAATTTAAGGATTTTTAGTTGCCATTTTTTTGCTTCTTCTGTATTTTTCTTTCAGAATCCAAAGAGTTCGATTCTTGGTTTTTCTTAGTTATTTCTTTCCTTAGCCAGTTCAGCTTTTGGGTTTTGTCTGCCATTTTGCTCTGTATTTTCTTATTCAGCATATGTTCTTGATTCAGAGTTGGAAGGGAGACGAGTTCTTCATGGGTTGGAGATTTTAGTTTTTATTAATTTTTTCATTTCTATTCTTCCATAGTGCAGAGGCTTCGCGAGTAGAAATGTTTAGGATTTTATTTCTTCAATTTTATTTCTGTAACTTCTCTTTTCAGCAGACCAGGAAGGTTCGAGTTATAGTTTTAGAATTTTTAGTTTGTTGTCCTATTTTTTTTTCCAGAGTTCTTGGAGTTAACAAGTGGAGATTTGTTTTAGGAATTTTCTTCTATCATTCTTCTGTTCTTCTGAAGCTTATGAACTGTTGTTGCAATTCTTCTGTGTTAATTTTCTTTCTTATGAGCTGAGGAGTTCGACTGCAATTGTTTCCATTTTTTTTTTACTGTGTTCATCGTGGGGATCCAGGTTGCATTTTTGTTCAGTTCTTATGTCTTGGTTTAATGGTTGAACAGTGTTAGCTAGTTCGACATTCAGAGAATTCCTGTTTCTTTGATCTTTTATTCTGGAAGTTCTGCTGCTGTGGGGGGGGTTGAGCATTTTAATAAATTTTTAGTTCAGAACTTGTTCTTTCTCCTGTGTTGTTCAGATCAGAGGGAGTTTGGAGTTTGTTGTTGGGTTTTCTTTGTTGTTGTCGTTTGCTGCTGGGATCGTTATATTTCTTTTGCGTTTAAATTGTCCATTTCTTCTGCATTTAGATGGTTTTGATCCAGTGCAATTGTTAGATTCTATTTCTTCTTTGTTCTTCATCTGGGAGGAGATCAGTTGCCTGGAGGTTGATCCAGGCGCAAGTGCTTTAGCCATTTCTTCTTAATTGTTTTAGATTTTCTTCTTTTGTTGTAGAAGATCCAGTGGTGTTTATACCAGTTCTTGTTTTAGTTCAACTTAGTTACATTTTCCAGTTCATCTGCGTTGTTAATATTTTCTTTGTGTTGGAAGATTGGGGTGTTGAGTCTGGAATTTCAAAGGTTTTATGTTGTTCTGTGAGGAATTTGATTGATGCGATTTACAGAGTTAATTCTCATGCAATGATACTTTGGTGAAAATGTGCCCGTGGGGATGGTTTCAAATCAAAGTGGTTTAAGTCAAATTCTATTCAGCTTCTCTATGGATATGACCTGTTCTCACCACTGTATGAGTTCATATTTGCTATTTATGTTTGTGAGACAGCTTAGAGGAAGTGCGCATATCGACTTGTGCGAGGAACTTTGGACAACAAAAATCACAGTCAATTATGTTGCGCGTCCACCAGCCAAATACTCTATTTCATTTCCATCAACTAAATTAAAACCTTACATAACCAGAGCCAAACATAGGGCACAATATTGTATCTCAAAGTACATAAGACATCAAGAAAAGTTACCTATCTATTTCAGACTCTATGAATTTCTAATCTTTTGGCTGACATGGCAGGTACACTCAAGGAGCTCGTTACTCTTCCCCAATCCCATCATTTTCCGATTCTTCAGAATCATTACGTGAAAAGATTTAGGGAAGCATGTGTGAGCGCACTAGCACCCAGTAGGATTTATATCTCATGGTGTGGGCATGCTTTACGTGATTAATCATGTTAACAGGTAAGATGCCATCATGTAATTCTCATGACAATAACAATACTGACAAATCCCAGCTATAACATGTAGAAGGACAATTCAGTGACAAATTTCATGGCAGTTCTCATGCGAGACAGAACAATTTACAAAGAGAAGGATGATAGTATGATCATTTATCAATGGAAAAGATTCATAACAATGTAACATGTAAAATAGGTATCACAATTAAATTCTTTAGAATTCCAGTGAACAATAACATATTTGGTTCAATAACGATGACATGTACAATAGATTTGGCCATTTCCATATAACAGTTCAATCAATCTATCATTCATTCCATAATTCAATAACAGTGTGGAAATTACCCAGATCAATCTTGCATTCAATTAGGTGATTGCCAGTCCCAGACACCTCAATAAATCATATACTCTCGCGATTTATAAGTATTTCGGGTGCTCCTCCTAGGACCAGACTTGGCCCTATTTTCACATGCAGAGTTATGAACCGAAGTTTCAATATTCTGGTAGTTCCATTCATTCATTTTTGCCTATACGAATTTCCAATCAATAGACAGTATGTACTAAAGATCATGCAATGATTATGCAGAACAAGGTAGGGACATGATCCTGAGTAAATTTCGACAACATAATGACTTATTAACTTTAGTTCAATCTTTACAATTAATGGCTTGGTTTCAATGTATCAAATCACTCTCACAAGAAGTAGATAAGAATAGAAGTGCTTTCTATCTTCTAGGAATTTCAATGGTACAACCAACCGGGTCTCCTGAGGGAATCCATAGAGTATGGAGAATTACGGAGGTCTTAAGAGAAAGGTCACTAGACTGCCGATATGGAATGACTGGCCATGAGTTTCCAATCCCCCAAGAAAGGGTTGCATTATGTGCAATGTGACGTGTAGAGCATGTCTCAATCCAAAATCCAAGACGGGAAGCTTTTAACAAACATGCATGACATATGTGCAACTCAATCTATCACATGGTTGCTCCACTTTTAGCATATACACTTCTCAATTATGAACAAGATAGAGTTTAGCTCATATCAATCACATGGTGGATATAGTCAACAATCAATTAGAATACATAGAATAGAATGTTAGGATCGGATATTCGGTATTGGCAAAGCTAGAAGGGGGGGTTGAATAGATTTGCAGCGGAAACTTAAGCAATTTAAAATTACTTCAGATTAAAAGATCTACTCAATTAAAACCCTTTATCTGATGCAATGTGTGTGAGCAAACTAATAGTTAGTGTGTAGACGAAATCCCTATGCATGCATCTAGCGCAATCCAGTGCAAACCACAAGTTCAAACCACAGTGCACAAGGGATTTTTTAGGTGGTTCGAGATCACACCACGTGACTCCTACGTCCACCCCCCACACAGTGAGGACACACTACTCAAGAACTGAGTACAACACCACACGAGCACACCGGCTCAACCACACACACACACGCTAGATCAAGTCCACAAAAGATCAGATCCTCTAGCCTTGATCTGACCAACACACCACACACACGTTGTCTGATGCAAACACACAATCAGAACAACAATCCACACTTCCACAACACCACGTACTGATCTCCAATCAGTACACACACACAAATATATGAAAGTAGTGAAAGGAGAAGAGTTTTGAGATGAAGAATCAAATCCCGATGTAGATCTCTTCTCGTTGGTCGTCCAGAAGACTCCAAGCTTCGTCTTGACAAGTATCAGTTGATGGAGAAGCTTGAACGACGGACGAACCGGCTTCAACTCCGCTTGGAAGGTTGTTCTTCTTTGTTCTGGGCAGAGAGATGAAGCAGGGCAGCAGGAAGAAAGCCTTGATCTCGACCTTTGCTTAGGGTTTTGGTATGGTGGCTCCTTGCTGCGAAAATAGCCTCATATGATCCATATATAGTGGTGTCCAAGCATAGAGAGTCGTGCTAAAAGGAAACACCAAAATATAGATCATATCCTGGCCATTAGATCTTCCCAAAACTCCGTCTGTCGACAGCCGACTTGCTGCTGTCGATAGATGCTGACAGGTTTGCAAAAACCAGAAGACTGGGTTTCGGGGTAGCAATTTTCTGTGTGTATCTGTCGACAGGCGAAAATCATCTGTCGACAGATGCACTATCATCTGTTGACAGATGCACTATCATCTGTTGACAGGTGCACTATTTCAGCAACTTGTCTTGTTCTTTTGTACTTGGATTTTGGGCTTTGTCTTGCATGGAATCTCACCTACATTAAAAGACATAATTAATGAGATATAATGAACATATAAAACATGTGTTTCATTTGCATCCAATTGTCATTCTCATCATGTTTCACACATTCATAACACATCAATTTTGTCTTGTTCATGAAATGTTCATCATCAAAAACAAACATACCATTTGTGAACATTTCACATAACATCAATTAGTATTGCTCATCATCAAAAACATTTAAGCACTTGTTGTAACCCAACATTCTCCAATATGAGAACCAACATTCTCCCCCATTTTGATGATGACAAAACTTTCAATTTTGCACAATTGCACAATGATGTTTCTCCCCCTTTTGGCAACATCCAAAAAGATAATGAGTGCACACAAGTAAAAGAATGAAGTAAAGAATTGTGTGACCACATAATTGAATTGTGAAAGATATGAGTGGGGAATGAGTGTTCAAATGAGATTGCAAGGTTGAGAATAGGTTGATACCCACTACAAAATGTCATAAACACTAGTATTAAGACACATAAAAATTCTACAATGGTTAAGAGATAATACTCCGGGAATCTCAAGTTATAGCATTTAGAATACATCGTTCAAAAACACATGAAAATGAGATAACCCTTTTGAATAAAACCATTGAAGAAAATCATATACCTTAGTGGGTGATGTTCAGTTGGTAAATGAAGTCAATGTCTACATGAACAATTGACAATAGACAACCCATTGCCCTTGATTTAAATCTTGGAGGCTCCACTCTATTCTAACATTTGAACAATTTAAGTGGTAATTAGGATCACTTTTACCTTTTGACGTGAAGGTAGACATTTGGGATGCCCGTACCCCAGTTACTCAGTGTGAGTGACCATCATACCATTATGCAGAGATAATGAAAGGACTTTTTGACGCGAAGACAGACATTTGTGATGCCCGTGTCCCCGGTTACTCAGTGATACTCATCATTGCTCTGCCTTTGTCCCAATTCACATATTTGTTTTTTTTTTTTTTTTGACTTTAGAAATAGGTAGATTTTCTCTATTTTTTTAAGTTGGAAAATCAAGTTCAAAAGGTTTATTAAGGTCAAAGGCCAATGCAAGGACATTAAGTTCAAAAACCTTCTTACTTGTCAATCCATATAGGAACATGATCATCCACAAGAGAGTTATTCAAGTGAGTTAGGTTAAAATCATTAGATTTGTTCAATGTTTTCTAGATGATACAACCTAGACTCAATCATAAAATATTATTTCAAAATCATTGTGATTAACCATATGTCTTGATACTATGTGAGGATGAAAGGTTATAATGAATATTTATACCCAATTCTCCCCTTGCATCAATGATATGAACATTCTCATGAATAAATTATGAAGAAGGATGAAGAATTTACAGAAAATGTGTATCTGTCGACAGCAAGAATGTGCCTGTCGACAGATGCACACAGGCCTGAAAGGCTTGGTTCTGGGAGAGCATGCCTGTCGACAGATGTGATAGTGCCTGTCGACAGATGCACACAAGCCTGAAAGGCTTGGTTCTGGGAGAGCATGTATGTCGACAGATGTGATAGTGCCTGTCGACAGATGCACACAGGCCTGAAAGGCTTGGTTCTGGGAGAGCAGTCTGTCGACAGATGTGATAGTGCATGTCGACAGATACTGAGAAAATCAATTTTGAGGCATAGAATTGAGTGACATGAAGAACAAGATTTTGAGAAGTAATTACACAATGAATATGAAGGGTTTCTCTCAAGTATTTCACTCAACCTACCTTGAACTTACTCCCCATAAGATGTGCATGTGATGAGACAACTTTCAAGCATGATATATATACATTCATGACAAGCACATGCACATAGATTTCATGAGCATTCATGAGCATATGAGCACTTTCAATTTACTCCCCCATACACATGCATAGTAAATGTATCAAGCAATTCACACGTTATTAAGCACACTATTAGCCTTATGCATTACATGACTTTTGGTACTTGGCGGAGTATTTTACTCAAGCATAATGATAGTTTTCAAACAAGAATAACTTGTTTTTCCACATGTCATCATTTGATATACCAAGAGGTCATGTGCACAGTTATGCAAGCAAGATGGCATGATTCAATTGCTAAGAGGCATTGTCATGTGGGGTAGCATTAAGGCACATTTTGCATTGCTCAGATAAAGGTAAGAATCCATTTCAATTTCAGCAGTTCAAATATGAAGTGATAAGGAGATTTTACCTGAACAGTCTTCAATCATAGTCAAAAAAAGTTACCTTTGTTCTCCATCATTTCTTGCCTTGCACAGCCAATGACATGAATCCATTTCTAATTTTTTGCTGCAAGACATCTTAGCTTGCTGATCAAGCTTGTTTTGGGACCCACACTTGCATGGGTCCTGTAACGACATTAATGTTAGGATATAACAAAGATTTCAAAATCCAAAGTGATTTGATTTTTGGATTTCTGTTGTTTTGTGCAGTTTTCCTGTTCATAGATGCATGAAATTTCTAATCTTTATGAACATGTTTATCCTTGTGTGTATGAACACATGGATTATTATGGAGCCTTGAAGCATGCACAACATCATGATTTTTATGAGAGTGTTAATTTTTCTTCCAGCAGAATTTAGCAAGATGACCAAGTTTATTGCATTGTAGCAAACAGGTTGAGCATTTACTTGGAGCTTACGATAGTGTGATTGCATTTGCTGGAATCTCTGAGATCCTTTAGAGTACCTTGATCACCCTTGGGTTGAGAAGAAGGAGGTGGTACCCTTTGGTATCTCTTGGCGTGATGTGGAGTTGGAGATTTCCTTGAAACATTCTGGGCCTCTGGAGGAGGTGTAGAGACCCTGTAGACTATTGTTTTCTTCTCCATTTTCTTTTTCTGGTTTTCAATTGAAACATGATTCTTCTATTTGGAGCCTTTTTGTTCATTTTTTCTTTTCAGCTTTCAATGTAACAATTTCTTTTTCAGAAGTTAGAAGTTGACTTTTCATGACATCCAGACCATTTTGTATTTTGTTCTTTTCAATTTCACTTTGAACAATTTGATTTTCCAAGTCAGCAATTTTCTGCTTAGCATTGTTCCATTCATCATTTAATGGTCTGTTATGATACAGCCTTCAATCTTCTTTTTCAGATGATTATTCTCCTCAAACAGTTGATTGTAATTTTCTTTTATTTGGTGATCATGAGCCATGTGGAGATTTGTTGTTTCAATTGATCATTATCAAATTTGAGATTCTCATTATGATAATTCAACTTTTCATTTTCATTTTTCAAATCAACATTTTCAGATTCAACCTGATCATGATCTTCTTTCAACTTAGAAAACTTGATTTCATAGCTTTTGACTTCATTTTCCAATTTTTCATTCTCCATTTTCAATTTTTCATTTTCTTCATAGAATGCTTGAGCATTATCAATTCTCATTTCATTCTATCCAATTTTTCTTTTAGCTTCTTGTTTTGAGCTTTTACCTTCCTAAGTTGATTGGACAAGTGCTCATAGCATTCTATCAATTCATCATAGGAAATATCATCTTCTGAATCAGAATTAGATATTGATGCGTCAAATGGGTCTGAATTGGATTTACCTGACCTTTGAGAGTTTCTTGACTTCTCTGACAATATGATCTTTTAGATTTGTCTGAACTAGGAGAACCTCTGGAGCTGCCAAGGGCCATGAAGCATTTGTCTTTGGCTTTATTTGCAATCTTGCTTGTCTTCTTAATGGAGTCCTGCATTTTATCAACATGGTTATCAAACTCAATACACATTGGTCTATTTATGATACTCGAGAACTCAGACATATTTCTGACTATGTTATAGATGAATAAACCAACAACCAAAATAATCAGATCAGTTCAGAATCAATTATAAACCCGATCAGAGCAATTAATCACACATAAACATATATGCCAAATCACAATCGATGAACAAAAAACCTGCTCTGATACCAATTATTAGGAATCAGAGCAATTAAGTGCACAAAAATAGATCTGCCAAATCAGTACCGATAAACAATGAACCTGCTCTGATTCCTATTGTTGTGATCGGATATTCGGTATTGGCAAAGCTAGAAGGGGGGTTGAATAGATTTGCAACGAAACTTAAGCAATTTAAAAATTACTTCAGATTAAAAGATCTACTCAATTAAAACCCCTTTAATCTGATGCAATATGTGTGAGCAAACTAACAGTTAGTGTGTAGACGAAATCCCTATGCATGCATCTAGCGTAATACAGTGCAAACCACAAGTTAAACCACAGTGCACAAGGGATTTTTTAGGTGGTTCGGAGATCACACCACGTGACTCCTACGTCCACCCCCCACACAGTGAGGACACACTACTCAAGAACTGAGTACAACACACACACGAGCACACGGCTCAACCACACACACACACGCTAGATCAAGTCCACAAAAGATCAGATCCTCTAGCCTTGATCTGACCAACACACCACACACACGTTGTCTGATGCAAACACACAATCAGAACAACAATCCACACTTCCACAAACACCACGTACTGATCTCCAATCAGTACACACACACAAATATATGAAAGTAGTGAAAGGAGAAGAGTTTTGAGATGAAGAATCAAATCCCGATGTAGATCTCTTCTCGTTGGTCGTCCAGAAGAATCCAAGCTTCGTCTTGACAAGTATCAGTTGATGGAGAAGCTTGAACCATAGACGAACCGACTTCAACTCCGCTTGGAAGGTGTTCTTCTTTGTTCTGGGCAGAGAGATGAAGCAGGGCAGCAGGAAGAAAGCCTGATCTTGACCTTTGCTTAGGGTTTTGGTATGGTGGCTCCTTGCTGCGAAAATAGCCTCATATGATCCATATATAGTGGTGTCCAAGCATAGAGAGTCGTGCTAAAAGGAAACACCAAAATATAGATCATATCCTGGCCATTAGATCTTCCCAAAACTCCTCTGTCGACAGCCGACTCGACAGCTGACTTGCTGCTGTCGACAGATGCTGACAGGTTTGCAAAAACCAGAAGACTGGGTTTCCGGGTAGCAATTTTCTGTGTGTATCTGTCGACAGGCGAAAATCATCTGTCGACAGATGCACTATTCATCTGTTGACAGATGCACTATCATCTGTTGACAGGTGCATTATTTCAGCAACTTGTCTTGTTCTTTTGCACTTGGATTTTGGGCTTTGTCTTGCATGGAATCTCACCTACATTAAAAGACATAATTAATGAGATATAATGATATAATGAACATATAAAACATGTGTTTCATTTGCATCCAATTGTCATTCTCATCATGTTTCACACATTCATAACACATCAATTTTGTCTTGTTCATGAAATGTTCATCATCAAAAACAAACATACCATTTGTGAACATTTCACATAACATCAATTAGTATTGCTCATCATCAAAAACATTTAAGCACTTGTTGTAACCCAACATTCTCCAATATGAGAACCCAACATAGAAGTTCATATTCTTATGACTTTCATGTTGGTTGATCATTTTTAGGTCATTGAATAGCTACATAACATAATATAACAATAGGTTATGCATATGATTGACTGTACAACGTAATAAAATAGTCTCAGGTTGGCCTTCAAATTGTGACGGACCTAGTCGTCGCACTTCAATGGGTCGTACACAATCAAAATAGTACTCTACATAAAGTTTCTAAATCGCGACGGACCTACCTGTCGCGTTCAAATCGCGACAGGACAGATCGTCGTCTTTCATGTCAGGAATCGATTGTCAGATCGATTGTTCAATCAGGAACGCGACAATCCCATCTGTCGCATTCATAACGCGATAGATCGATATGTCACGATGACTCTTGAATCGTGACGGTTCTACCTGTCGCGTTCAAGAATAAGTTTCAAAGTCTAAATATAAAAAACAGCCAAAAGTCTTGGGCGGAAAAAACGTTCAAATCGCGACGAGCGTTAAAACCCATGTGGCGCACAGTTTCATGTGTCGGGGTTGATTGGTCAGACATCAAAACGTGATGAAACAGTATGTCGCTTTTATCAAAATCACGACGTACATGTACATCGCGTTAAAGAGAAACACAACGTCTGGAGATGTCGCCTTCTTGGATCTTGCCCGAAAATACAGAAAATGCTACAATCCTTCATGAAAGACTTATAACTTGACATATAGCAATCTTTAGATAAAACTCTGAACATGAAAAGTGTCGAGAACATCAAGTAGAAGAGAACCACAGTTTTGGTTTGACCCAATTCGGCCTCGGTTTGCATGAAATATCGGAAGAATACAAAAATCCCTAAACCTACGCGACTCTTGGAAAAATGCTTCATACGACTCACATGGTCCAAAAAAATTGGGGGAAATACATGCAAATGACACTAGACTCGATGTTCTTTCCATTGGCATGTGCAACGTTTAGGTTATGTCACGCCCCAACGCGGAATATTGGAGCGCGAAGGCAGTTGCAAGTGAACGGGTATAGAGCGAGTACTAGACATCAAACCATTGAACAAGAATAAATACTAAAACAATTTCATTCATTAATAATCTTTCAAATGTCTAGTTACAACCACTAATATCAGAGCCAACCTATTGGGCCCGATTACATTGGAATAAAGCAAAAAACTGAACTTCAAACCTAACTACTACAACGCTAAATATAACAATAGGATGCTAGGGTACTCAAGACATCACTCCAGGTCGTCTCCGTCCTCTTGAGTGTATGGTTCATCATCGGTCTAACCTAGGAACACAACGACAAATAACGCAGGGTGAGCGATAACGCCCAGTAGGACTTAAATCTCAGGATCAAGCATGCTTTAAGTGATTAATGTCTTATAAAGCAGGATAACTAGAGAGAGTAATGAGAAACATATAGAAAGTACTGGTACACGGTAACGAGAAACAATAGCACAATGCACGAGAGTATAGCACGACAAGTGTTGATATCGGATTGGCCGTATAACAAGATAACAAGTAAAGTTGCACAACAGTGCACAAGTCACATAGCAAGTGTTGGTCGATATTCTTTCAACCACGAGATTCAAGTAAAACAATAATTGACTGGTTGATTAATGATTGCCATAGATCAAATCTTGCATGTTCATGCGTTAGGTGTATGCCATCACCCAGATCATTAGACCCCCGCGAGTTATAGCCTTTCAGGTGCTCCTCCCAAGGACCAGATCGGGCCCTTATAATGTTGCCTAGCATAGTCATGTTTTTATCGTAGACAATCAATCATTTAATGGCCAAAAAGGGAGAACCAAGAAATAGATGAGATCACTAGATGAATAGACGAGATAGTAGAGTGAATGTGAATAGATGAGCGAGTCGAGTATATATGAGAGCTAAGGGACAATGCACGTAACTTTTCGAGTAACAAGCGATAGTAACAGTTGCACAACACGCGCACATGCTGTTGGCAGTCAGATGGAACTCACAACCCTACCACTGGCCTTGTTATGCACAGGTCCAGAGGTTCGGCGTGATTTAAGATAAGAGCGAACTTCTAATAGCCGTTTGGATCATATCGATCCCTAAAGGTGTAATGGGTGTTAGGGTACAACCGGCTCGTCGACCATGTGGGAATCCATGATCAGAGGAGACTTACGGAGGCCTTGTGCAAGAGTTCACTAGTCCGACGAAGAGTTCACCACAAGCCAAGTAAAGTGTGGATATAAAACAGGTGCTCGACGTTCTAGAGGAATTCTAGAATAGTAAAGCGTCGATATTGGTAAATAAACAACGCAAGAAACGAATACAAGTCCTTTAAAATAGGGCAATTAATATGCTTTATTGCAATAAATTACCAGATACATTATGAGATATTTTCTGCAAGATTTCAGCCATATATGGATGGTTCATGTGTGTGCATGTGTAAGAGAAATCATAGATAGAAATAAGTCGTGAATAGGTATTTTAAACATTCAATATAGCTCCATTTTAAGCAGGGTGTTTACTGGGGGTATAACGGTAAAAGGCGTAAGAATTATTTAGAAAGTGACAGAAATATATATATATATATATATATATATATATTATGGGTTTTTCATCAAAATTCTTCTGAACGTGACGTACCCATGTACGGGTCGCGACAAGGTCAGGCAAAACGCGACAGGGCCTAAAAAGGGTCGCGACATGGCTTGCAGATCGGGTTCTGAGAACGCGAGGCTCACCTGTCTCCTTCTTGATAGCAACAGGTAGGCTGTCGCAATCGGAGCCCAGAAAGTGACATATCGAGGTGTCGTCTTCTGGTTGTCTGCGCCTGACTCTGACAGGAGTCAGACTAGACATTGGATTGCGGACCAGCGATATCAATTTTTGATATAGGGTTGTTCAGAAAATCATAACTAATTATATATGCGATGAAAAATCATGAAACCAGTGGCAAATGAAACTAGACATGCGAGAGTACTTCCAGTAATTAGGAATTTGAAAACAATCATGGTATCGACATAGTTATAACAAGTTGAACAAGAAGCAACCTGATTCCAGGTGCAGCAGAGATGAATGATTTAATTCGAGCAACATGCTTGATAAAAATAGGGCTTTTAAAGGCGAAAGTTCCCTAATGATCATCAGTATCTTCCATAAAAATTTCAAGGCATGGAATTAGTATTCATGGAGAACAAGAATTATGAAGAGGGTTCGGGGTCAAGAGAGTTGCAGAACTTCAAAAACCAAGAACAAAATATTGGCTCGATGGAAAATTATGAAATTTGAGGGTTTTGTTCCTGATGCATGGAACAATCTACAGACGAAATATTAGGATTTGTGCTTGTGAGAATGCCTACCTTTGACTCGATTTGTCTTCTAGGGCTTAGAACTCCAAGAACGAGGAAGAAGCTTCAAGAACTCCTTCTCCCCACAAGATCCTCTCCTCCTTGGCCTCTTCTCCAAGTCCAACAACCTTTGGCAACAAGATAGGGTCAGCCAAGAGGGTTTAGAAGGTGTATTTATGTAAACACAAGTTCCTATTCCTATTTTTACTCTAATTGCTCTTAATTACGAGATTTCCTAGCTCCAACCTTCCTTCCTTGCTTTCCAATCTCTATTTAGGCTAGGAAGAGATCCAAATTAGTGCTAAACCATATGGGGTAGGTTTAGGAATAAAATTCCAACTTTAATTGCCACTTTTATTACTTTAATAACCCCTTTCCAATTATGATATAATTAAACTCCGAATTTAGGGTTTTTTTTATTATTCTCCCTTTGTAAATTCATATTTTGACCCAATAATTCTAGAGGGTCCATTAAGCAAAGCCCATTACTCTTTTCCTGTAATGAGTTTTATTTAATGCTCTTTTCATTTAAATATCCATTTAGCTAGGTTTTAATTCTTTATTTAAATTTTATTTTTTGCAAAAATTCAGGTTGCTACAGGTTAAGCCTGAGAACACCTACCTTTGTGCAGTTCTAAGTGAGGTCAATGGACAGGTCGCAGCAGAGAAGAGTTTGTGAAGAAAACTCTGATTATGATTTTCTCCTCTCTTGGTGCCCTAGCTCGCCTCCTCACGACCCCAACTCAATGGTAAACCTTCCCACTAGTCTTATGGCGATTATTTATATGATTAGAGTTAATTCCAAGTCCTAAAGAGACTTGGAAAGGTGGGTTGCAGTTTTAGCTTGGCCCCTTTTATGTTTTGGCGATTCTTCACCCAATTGGAGTAGTAAGACCATTAGGAAAGTTCCTAGCATGGATGGGTACGAATTTGGTTGCCCTGCATGGCTAATCAACTTTGTTTTAGCCTTAATTTACCCTTTCCTATTTGTTGCACAATTATGGTTATGTATTTTAGGATTTTATGTCATTGGGTTTTGTTCCTTGGCCCAAATAGTGTTGTTTTGGCCTAATGTATTTAAGTACTTGATTTCACTTTTTGGGAGTTTAACCATGACTGTTATTTTATTTCTCTTCAACATTTATTTATTTTCTATTTTCTTCAATTTTAAATTGTTAAATTTTTGGGGCGTACATCCTCCCCCACTTAAGAAAATTTGGTCCCCAAATTTACACACGGTGGTGACCTATAACTTCACGTAATAACTGTAGGTATATATCCAAAATCCGAAGGTAAACTAAATTCAGTAAATAAATGAAATAAATGAGACAAGTTACAATTTCAGGCATTCAGAAAACAACACAACCTGCTCATTTTTGGATAGTTTTTAAAGTAACTTCTAGCCATCAACATCATTTCTCTCCCATTGCATGTTTGCCTCATCATCAACAACATCATGTTCTTTAGCATTGCCATGTGTTGGGGCAATATCTAAGATTGCCTTTTTATCCACGGTTTGCCCATCTTGGACATCAAATAGATCTCTAGGTCGGTCTTCCTAACAACAAACCACCCACTATTTTTAGGATCTTCAACATACCAAACCTGCTCCACTTGTGATGCTAAGACAAAGGGCTCGTTTGTCCTCAACAAATGACATGGATTAATTAATGTAAATCCTTTATCTTCTTTCACCCCCTTCCTCACATCTATCCAATCACATTTAAATACAATATCTTCATTTCCCCGTAGTAATCTAATTGAATTATTTCATTAAGCATCCCATAGTAAGTTATATGTCCATGAATGAGACTCCCATCACTATTTTGAGTCATAGAAGATAACAGTACACCACTATTTTGAGTTTTCTGATGTTCTTCAACATTTCAGGTGTGAAAACGAAACCCATTTATCAAGCAAGCCTTGAATTTTTTCACTAAACTCAAAGGACCGTCTTTCAACCAACATAATTTTGGTGATAACAATTCACCCAACTCATCTTGCAACTATTGCACCTAAAAATTATGTCATAAATCAGTCAATATCAAGAATAATAATAACCTTTTCATTACATTTTCCCAAGATATGCAAGTTTCAGTAACCACTTACTTTTATTTGAACCAATGTGGAAATTCTACATTTTGGAGATGTGTTACTCCTTTAGAAAAATATGGTTGTTTACTCTTGACATGTGAAAGGTGTTCCCTACATATTAATAAAGGTAAAAGGTGGAGTAAGGCAAAACATACAGCAAGGTTAACAATGCCATCAAAATTACTTGACACAACACTTACTCTATGTAGGGGGCCACTACATCCCAATTGAATAGAACATATTGGTGTGCTTGACTATGCTTTCGTTCATCAAGGCTTACATTAACTCCTACACCAAGTGGATGCCCTATTTTTGACAAAATGTCCCAATCACCCTCCAAGGCAATGCCATGTTATCTTCATTTCGAGCTGGCCTATTAAACCATGTATCTACATCATCAGAAAGATACCGTGATGCAAAAGTAATAGTTTCTTCAGCCAAATAACCCTCAGCAATACTTCCCTCCGGGCGTGCCTTGTTACATACATATGACTTCAATCGTGCCAAATATCTAGACATAAAGTTCTCATTATAAAAAATTCAGATAAGTAAAAACCAATAGTCAAACATAGAAGAGATATAATTAAATACCTCTCAATTGGATACATCCATCGGTAATGTACAGGCCCACCAAGTCTAGCTTCTTCAGGCAAATGAATGAGTAGGTGCACCATAATGTCCAAAAAACTAGGAAAGAAGATCATCTCAAGTCTACATAAAATTATAGCAATGCGTTCCCCAAGGTGATAAAAATTGTCTCCTGATGAATTCTTGGAGCACAAGTCTACAAAGAAATTACATATATCAATGATCGTAGTACTCACTGCTTTTTGCGACATTCCTCGAGTGGCCACTGAAGTAGTTGTTGCAAAACCACATGACAATCATGACTCTTTAACCCTTATATTTTTGCCTTCTTCACATCCACATGTTTTGAGATATTTGAAGCATAGCCATCTGGAACCTTTACAGTCTTAAGAGTATGACAAATTACCTTTTTCTCAGCCTTGCTCAATGTAAAGCATGCACGTGGGAGAAGCTTCTTTGTAGGTCCAACAAATTGTGGATGAAGTGATGGCCTAATACCAAGACTTCTATGTCTTGTCGAGCCTTAAGCCCATCTTTGCTTTTACCATCAATTCCTAAAAGTGTACCAAGAATGCTATCATAAAGATTTTTCTTAATATGCATAACATCAAGGTTATGATGCAAGAGTAATGACCTCGAATACAGCAACATAAAAAAAATGCTTTGTTTCTTCCAATTTAAAGATGTGTTAAACTTAGTGTTATTGGACTGAAACACAACCTTATCCTTTTTCTTTCTTTATCTTTTTATCTTCTTGAATAACTTTCTCTTATTTTTCAATGTTGCTCCTAATGTCTTTCCCAAAGTGAACGTGAGATTGTCCACTTGTTTTAGCACTTCATGTAGCAACCTGAATTTTTGAGAAAAATAAAAATTTAAATAATAAATTAAAAACTAAGCTAAATGGATATTCAATAAAAAGAGTATTAAATAAACCCTTAAATGGAAAAGAGTAATGGGCTTTGCTTAATGGATCCTCTAGAACTTATTGGGTCAAAATATGAATTTACAAAGGGAGAATAATAAGAAAATACCCCAAATTCGGAGTTAATTATCTCCTAATTGGAAAGGGGTTATTAAAGTAATAAAAGTGGCAATTAGAGTTAGAATTGGATTCCTAAACCTACTCCATATAGTCTAACACGAATTTAGATCCCATCCTAACCTAAATAGAGGTTGTAAAGCAAGGAAGGAAGGTTGGAGTTAGGAAATCTCGTAATTAAAGAGCAATTAGAATAGAAGTAGGAATAGGAACCCATACATGCATAAATACACCTCTTAAACCCTCTTGGCCAACCCTAGCTCGTTGCCAAGGGTTCTTGGACGTGGAGAAGAGGTCAAGGAGGAGGAGAAATCGAGGAGAGGAAGATCCATCAAGCTTCTTCCTTCGTTCTTGGAGTTCTAAGCCCTAGAAGATAAATCGAGTCAAAGGTAGGCATTCTCATGAGCAAAATTAATTAAACTCATCTGTAGGTAGTTCCAATCACCAGGAACAAAAGCCCTCTTGATTCCCTCTTTTTCATCGAGCCAATCTTTTGTTCTTGATTTTAGAAGATCTGCAAACATGATAACCCCGAGACATCATGTTTAATTCAAATCTCTATTTATACTTGATCCCATGCTACAAAATTTTTACTGTAGATACTTCATGTTGTTAGGGATCTTTTGCCCCTGAAAGCCCTAATTTTTGTTGAGCATGTTGCTCGAATTAAATCAATCTTGCTCTCTGTATCATGTTCTGTGTTACTCATTATTGTTCATGCTCAAACCATGTTCAAACCATGCTCTCTCTCAAATTCCTATTTACTGGAAGTACTCTCACATGTCTAGTTTCATTTGCCACTGGTTTCATGATTTTTCATTATGTATACAATTAGTTATGATTTTCTGAACGGCCCTATATAAAATCTAATATTTCTGGACCGCAATCCAAGACAGAGCAGAACTCTGTTAGACTCAGGCCATGGACCTGAGAACGCGACCGGGCCGTCACATTCTCAAGCCCGTCGCGATGCCTTTCCTTGTTACGTTCTGAACGCGACAGTACCCTACGTCGCGTTCTGGCCTTCCGTTCTGGCAGCCCTGGCGCGACCCTTTTTAGGCCCTGTCGCGATCTGCCCTGACCCTGTCGCTACCCTTACTGGCCTACGTCGCGTTCACAGGATTTTTGATGAAAACCCATAAGATTTTTAGCAGTCATACACGTAGTAAAAACACCTGTTCTAAAATGGAGCTATATTGAATGCTTTAAAATACATATTCATGACTTCTTTTCTATCTATGATGTCTCTTACTGTCACACCCCAATGCGGAATATCGGAGCGCGAAGGCAGTTGCAAGAAAAGGTATAGAGCGTATACTAGACATCGAACCATTGCACACTAAATAATACTAAAGCAAATCTTTCTCATTAATAATTTTCCAAATGTCTAGTTACAACCACTAATATCAGAGCCATTCTACAGGGCCCAATTACATTTCAATAAAAGGAAATAACTAACTACAACTCTAAGATAACATAATGACTCGAGGGTACTCCTGGCTTCACTCTTGGTCATTCCCTTCCTCGTTAGTGTATGTGTCATCCTCGGTCTCACCTGAGAACACAACATCAAATAACGTAGGGTGAGTGATAACGCCCAGTAGGACTTAAATCTCAGGCTCAAGCAGGCTTTAAATAATTTAACGCATTTAATGGCAGAGTATCTAAAGATAGCAGGTACAATAGAGTCAAAATATATCAAGAGATAGCACAATCGCACGAGAGCGAGTATAGTTTCCAAAAAGAGCACAAGTATCGAGTATAGCACGAATAGTAGGATGGCCATAGCACAACTAGCACAAGTATAGTAATAGCACGACGAGTATAGCACTTATTTGTCATTCTAGACATCGAGAGAGTATAGCACGTTTTGTGTTTTTGATTGTCACATAGATAGTCGAGATAGATAGCACTTGAGTGTAATGCCAAACACTCTGATCATTTAACTCCCATGGGCACTAGCACTTTCGGGCGCACATCCCAGGACCAGATCGGGCCCTTTATATTGCCAGGCATTGGTTATATTGTTTATCTTTAGACAATCAGTCAATGGCCAATATAGAGTACCAAGAAGTAGATGAGAGCACTAGATGAATAGACGAGAAAGTAGAGTGAACGTGAATAGACGAGCGAGTAGAGTACAGATGAGAGCTAGTGGACATTGCACATAATCCGAAGAGTAAACAAGTGATAGTAACAGTTGCACAACACGCGCACTTGGTGTTGGCAGTCAGGTGGAACTCACGACCCTACCACTGGCCTTATTATGCACAGGTCCAGAGGTCCGGCGTGATTTAAGACGAGAGTGAATCTCTAATAGCCGTTTGGATCATATAGATCCTTAAAGGGTATCATAGGTATTAGGGTACAACCGGCTCGTCGACCATGTGGGAATCCATGATCAGAGGAGACTTACGGAGGCCTTGTGCAAGAGTTCACTAGTCCGGCGAAAGGAATATCTGACGGAGAGTTCACCACAAGCCAAGAAAAGTGTGTATATAAAACAGGTGCTCGACGTTCTAGAGGAATTCTAGGACAGTGGAGCGTCGATATCAATATTATAAACAATGCAAGAAACGAATACAAGTCCTTAAAATAGGGCAATTAATGTACTTTATTTCAATAAATTACCAGGCACATTATGAGATATTTTCTGCAATATTTCAGCCATAAATGGATGGTTCAAGTGTGTGCAAGTGCAAGAGAAATCATAGATAGAAATAAGTCGTGAACATGTATTTTAAATCATTCAATATAGCACCATTTTTAAGTAGGGTTTTTACTGGGGGTATAACCGTAAGAAAGCAACAAAAATATTTTCATGGGTTTTTCTCAAAATTCTTATGAAGGCGACATAGGGCTGTAATGATGGCGACATGGGCCAGGTAGAACGCGACAGGGTCTTGCACAGGTCGCGACAGGGCATGCAAATCGGGTACTGAGAACGCGACGGCTCACCTGTCGCCTTCTTGGTCGCGACGGGTGGGCTGTTGTATTCGGACCCCAGAAAGCGGCATGTCGAGGCGTCGCCTTCTGGTTGTCTGCGCCTGACTCTGACAGGAGTCAGACTAGACATTGGATTGCGGACCAGGGATTTCAATTTTTGATAGGGGGTTGTTTAGAAATACATAACTAATTATATACACGATGAAAAATCATGAAACAGTTGCAAATGGAACTAGACATGCGAGAGTACTTCAGTAAATAGGAATTTGAAAGAGAGTAGGGTTTATACAGGGTTGAACATGAGAAAGAACGAGTGATTTAGAACATGACATAAAGAGCAAGACTGATTTAATTCGAGCAACATGCTTAATGAAATTTAGGCTTTTTAGGGGCAAATGATCCCTAACAACATGAAGTATCTACAGTAAAACTTTCGTAGCATGGGATCAAGTATACATAGAGATTTGAATTAAACATGACACCTCGGGGTTATCATGTTTGCAATTCTTCAAAAATTAAGAACAAAAGATAGGATGGATGAAAAAATATGAAACTTGGGGGTTTCGTTCAAGAGGGTAGGAAGAACCTACAGAAAAAGTTTCATGGTTTATGCTTGTGAGAATGCTTACCTTTGACTCGATTTGTCTTCTAGGGCTAGAACTTGAAGAACAATGGAAGAAGCTTCAAGCTCTTCTTTTCTCCACGAAATCCTCTCCTCCTTAGCCTCCTCTCCACGTCCAGCAACTTTTGGCAACGAGCTAGGGTTGCCCAAGAGAGTTTAATAGGTGTATTATGCAAGTATGTATTTCTATTCCTACTATTACTCTAATTCCTCTTTAATTATGAAATTTCCTTACTCTAACCTTCCTTCCTTGCTTTCCAATCCCTATTTAGACTAGGAAGAGATCTAAATTCGTGCTAAACCATATGGGGTAGGTTTAGGATTCCCATTCCAACTCTAACTTCCTATTTAATGCATTAAACACCCTTTTTCTATTTAGGTAATAATTTGGTTACGGATTTAGGGTATTTTCCTATTATTCTCCCTTTGTAAATTCATATTTTTGACCCAATAAATTCTAGAAGATCCAATAAGCAAAGCCCATACTCTTTTCCATTTAATGGGTTTTATTTAATGCTCTATTCAAATATCATTTAGCTAGGTTTTAAATTCTTTATTTAAATTTTTATTTTTCGCAAAAATTCAGGTTGCTACACTTACACATGCACACACATGAACCATCCATATATGGTTGAAATCTGGCATAAAATCTCATAATGTATCTGGTAATTTATTGCAATAATATATATTAATTGCCTTATTTTAAAGGACTTGTATTCATTACTTGCGTTGTTTATATACCGATATCGATGCTCCACTGTTTTAGAATTCCTCTAGAATGTCGAGCACTTGTTTTTATACACACTTTACTTGGCTTGTGGTGAACTCTCTGTCGGATATTCCTTTCGCCAGACTAGTGAACCCTTGCACAAGGCCTCCGTAAGTCTCCTCTGAACATGGATCCCCACATGGTCGACGAGCCAGTTGTACCCTAACACCCATTACACCTTTAGGGATCGATATGATCCAAACGGCTATTAGAAGTTCACTCTTACCTTGAATCACGTCGGACCTCTGGACCTGTGCTTAACATGGCCAACGGAAAGATCGTGAGTTCCACCTGACTGCCAACACCATGTACGCATGTTGTGCAACTGTTACTATCGCCTGTTACTCAGAAGGTTACATGCATTGTCCCTTAGCCCTCATCTATACTCTACTCGCTCATCTATTCACGTTCACTCTACTATCTCGTCTATTCATCTAGTATTCTCATCTATTCCTTGGTACTCTATTTGGCCAGTAAATTGATTGTCTACGATAAAAACATGACTATGCTAGGCAACATTATAAGGGCCTGGTCTGGTCCTTGGGAGGAGCACCACAAAGGCTATAACTCGCGGGGGTCTAATGATTTGGGTGATGGCATACACCTAACGCATGAAAACGCAAGATTTGATCTATGGCAATCAATTAATCAATCAGTCAATTATTGGTTTACTTGAATCTCGTGGTTGAAAGAATATCGACCAACACTTGCTATCGTGACTTGTGCATTGTTGTGCAACTTTACTTGTTATCTTGTTATACGGCCAATCCGATATCAAAACATGTCGTGCTATACTCTCGTGCATTGTGCTATTGTCCCTCGTTATCGTGTACCAGTACTTGCTATACGTTTCTCGTTATTCTCTCTAGTTATCCTGCTTTTAAGACATTAACACTTAAAGCATGCTTGATCATGAGATTTAAGTCCTACTGGGCATTATCGCTCACCCTGCATTATTTGTCGTTTTGTTCTCAGGTGAGACCGAGGAAGAACCATACACTGAAGAGGATGGGAATGACCTGGAGTGATGTCTTGAGTACCCTAGCATCCTATTACTAGTTTAGCATTGTAGTAGTTAGGTTTGAAAGTTCAGTCTTTTGCTTTATTCCAATGTAATCGGGCCCAATAGGTTGACTCTGATATTAGTGGTTGTAACTAGACATTTGAAAGATTATTATGAATGAAATTGTTTTAGTATTTATTCTTGTTCAATGGTTTGATGTCTAGTACTCGCTCTATACCCGTTCACTTGCAACTGTCTCGCATTCCGATATTCCGCGTCGGGGCGTGACACTTCATCTCCAGATAGTCTCCTTGGACTTTCTCCCCACTCTTGTTTTCCATCAAACATACGTGGCATTGATCAAACTTATGATTGTTTGGTACCACCTACGATGTCCATGATAAAAATGTTTTCCACTAGCAAATAACCAAGTAGAACATGTGTCCTTATTACATATACGACAAGCCAATCGACCCTTCGTACTCCATCCAGAAAGACAAGCATATACTGGAAAATCATTAATGGTCCATAAAATGGCAGCACGCATCTGAAACATTGACCCAGTGAAAGCATCAAAAGTTTCAACTCCATGCCATAACATCTGCAACTCCTCTATTAGAGGTTGTAGATATACATCTATATCATTGCCAGGTGCCTTTGGACGAGAGATTAGTCAAGATAAAAATATGTTTGGGCTTTTCATGCATTCCCATGGTGGCAAATTATATGGTATCAAGAGCACAGGTCAAGTGTTGTGACTAATTGACATAGTGCTAAAACGGTTGAATCCATCACTACCAATACCAAGCCGTACATTTCTATCCTCCAAACCAAAGCCATCCACAACATCTAATGTTTTCTAACAAGCAGAGTCTGCAGGGTGACGTAGAATGCCATCTTCACGACATTGGTCAGAATGCCATCTCATGTTAGCTGCAGATTTTGAACACATATACAACCTTTGCAACATTGGAATGATTGGAAAATGTCGGAGAACTTTTTTGGGTACTTTCCGTCTCTTGTTATCATCATGGCCAGTCTTTTCATCAAACTCCCATCTACTTTCTCTGCATCTTCGACAGGACTGAAGTTCCTCATTATCTTTCCAATAAAGCATGCAATCATTGTGACATGAATCAATCTTGTCATATGACATTCCCAAATCATTAATAACTTTTTTCACCTCAAAAAATGACTCTGGCAATAAGTATCCATTTGGAAGAACCTCTTTTACCAACTTCAACATCAAGTCAAAAGATTTATTACTCCACTTCCCCATGCACTTAATGTTGAACATCCTAACAATGAAAGAAAGCTTGGTGTGTTTAGTACACCCAGGTATAATGGTTGTTCAGCATCTTTCACGAACTTATAAACCTTTTAGTGTTGTCATCTTTATCCTTAACACCTATGCCTAAATCTTCAGCCTCTGCACCTTTTGCCATCCCAAATGCATCACGTAGCATCTCATGTAAGCCATATTTGTAATATCCTCCTCCACTTGTAAATTTGATGGTTCACCATGGAATTTCTAAAACTTTTTGTCTTTAATGATTCCATTGAAGTATAGGTGCTCTCTTACTATCTTCTATCTAATGTTCTTGTGCACGCACAATGGAGGCATGGACATTTAATCACGTGATTGTTCGATCTGCCGTCAAATGCAAAGGAAATGAACTCATCTACATAATCATAATACTTTTTGTGTCTCTAGATAAATAGACATATACATCAAAGTTACTTATTCATTCATCCCCAAATACTTATGAACAAAGGGATTTACATCTCAACAAATCCTTGGCATGTCCATCCAACTCCAGTCCATCTTCTTCTTCTATAAGTATAAGTGAAACAACTACATAAAATAAAAACCATTAAAAAATATGTTATGTGAACTCTAGAGTGTACTATGTAGACTTCAAAGCCCCGCCCATTCAACAAAGCAAATGGGCCCCACTAAGTATGAACATTAGTAAAGTGTGTAAGAAAATATAGATATGGTAGGCTAAAACATTGGAGATTTGATGAGTCAAAGAATTTGACAGCAACAGATATGATCAGAAGAAGAGGTTATCTATCCCATAGGAGAACTTTGCTTCCTAACGTTGGTTCACACGAGAAACATATTCCTATCACAGTGAGAAACTAGCAGTTACTTTTGAGCTTATAGTTACAGAGCAATCTTCTTGTATGTTTTTTATTTATTTTTTTATTTTTTTAGCTGTTCTTCTTGGCCAATAATTTGGATAATTTTATAAAATATATTATCTAAAGAAATATATTTTTATATAAAGAAATCATAGATATTAGATTAAATCGTGTCGATGATCTCGTCGAGAAAAGGGGGCATGGTGATGTGTGTGACTATTCTTGTGATAATGTGCTTTGTCATGCTCGTTCTTCTTAGTCTCAAGACAATACTGTTCTAGTCTAGCCTCGTCAAAATGCAAACATCTCCGAACCATTGGTTCCAGGATTAGTTTGGTGGGGTGGGGGCATCATCAATTCGTCTAAAGGATGGCCAGTGGAGCAGGACACGACATATATTAGACTGTGCAAGGACCCAGAAGAATACAGAGTTGGGGGTGTAAGCGTAAGAAGGAACATTACCTTAGAATGGGGAAATGTTCTCCTAGTAAAAAAAACCATGATAACAATACCAGTCAAGGAAGTGATGCGTAGCTAGGTGGTGAGGAGCTATGTTCATGGATAGAAATGTGGGACTGCAATGCGGTGTTGGTGGGTCGTACCTTGGATGGAGAAGCAGAGGTGGCGATGACGACCCACCCTTCTCCTCAAGCTTGGAAGCAGGGGCTAGAAAGGGCACAGAAGAGAGCTTCGGGCGTGGACGCGAAGGCGACACTGGAGGGTTGAGACCACGATTGCCGCAGTTGAGCAGGTCGATAGGTCTTGCACGACAATAGAAGGTGACGACGGCGGCGTGCTAGGGCGTGGACGCGAAGGCGACACTGGAGGTTTGAGACCATGATTGTCGCAGTCGAGCAGGTTGCCAGGTCCAGCATGACAATAGAGATCACGACGGTGTCCGGCTTGGACGACGACGATGGTGGTTGAGGGTCGCATGGACAATGGCAGAAGGAGGTATCTGCCTAAGGGAGACCCCTAAATTCCCACGCTTTTTATTTCCCGCGCAAGGGAAATGTATTGGCACCACAACTATACACTCACGGTTCCATTTTTTTTTTTTATGTTATGAATAGACCATACTTATATTTCGTAGATTTTCATAGGTGTATACATCTTTTAGTTACACTTTTTAATAACTATGGCTAACATAAATATATTCTCTCACGATTCGTAAAAACCTGTAACTACATATTCGTATCTACATATGGCTAAAAAAAAGTGTGTGCATAACCTTGCAATGAACGGATTTAGCATGTATATGTTAGGATCGGTTATTCGGTATTGGCAAAGCTAGAAGGGGGGTTGAATAGAATTGCAGCGGAAACTTAAGCAATTTAAAAAATTACTTCGTATTAAGAGATCTACTCAATCAAACCCTCTGATCTGATGCAATGTGTGTGAGCAAACTAACATTAGTGTGTAGACGAAATCCCTAGGCATGCATCTAGCGCAACACAATGCAAACCACAATTCAAACCACAGTGCACAAGGGATTTTTAGGTGGTTCGGAGATCACACAACGTGACTCCTACATCCACCCCTCACACAGTGAGGACACACTACTCAAGAACTGAGTACAACACACACACACGAGCACAACGGCTCAACCACACACACACATGCTAGATCAAGTCCACAAAAGATCAGATCCTCTAGCCTTGATCTGATCAAGACAACACCACTATGATCTGCACACAACCCTTGCACAGATCACAAACCATGCACACATCTACAAACACCATGTACTGATCTCCAATCAGTACACACACACACAAATATAGAAAAGATAAGGTGTAAGAAGAGTTCTGAGTTGAATATCAAATCTAAAGATGAACTCTTCAGGGAGTTCCTCCGGATGACTTCAAGCTTCACATCGTTGAAGACCACGTGATGATGGAGAAGCTTGACTTGAGGATGAACTAGCTTCAACTCCTCGTACGAGATGATCTCTCTTTGAACGATCTGGAGTTCTGAAGCAGAGCAGCAGGGAGAAACCTCTCTTCTTGGTCTTTGCTTAGGGTTTTTGGTGTGGAGGCCACTTGCTGCGAAAATACCTCCTTATGTTCTATATATAAGGGTGTCCAAGTTAGGAGAGACGTGGTAAAAGGAAACACCCAAATACGGAACATATCCAAATCTCGGAATTGAAGTTTCTCTTCGTTTGTCGATAGGTCACTGTTCATCTGTCAACAGGTACTAACAGGTTTCAATTTCCAGAACACTGGTCTTCCGGGAACTATTCATCTGTCGACAGGTACTAACAGGTTTCAATTTCCAGAACATTGGTCTCTGGGAAGGACTTTCTTGTGTGTGGCTGTCGACAGGTACCTGTAGAGCTGTCGACAGGTGCTTGCTTGATGTCTTTTTCTTGAGTTTTTTCTCTTGAATTTTATACTTGTCTTGCATACACTCACACCTACCTTAAAGAACATTGTTAGTGAGATATAATGAATATGTAGATGATCAATTGAAGCAGGTTTTGATATGATTGTATCTTGCTTGACTTTGTCAATGTCATCATGTTCAACCATTCACATAACATCAATTATATTGTTCATCATCAAAAAAATGTAATCACAAATATCACACATGTGAACCCAACATTCTCCCCCTTTTTGATGATGACAAAATTTTCAATTTATACACAATTGATGTTTCTCCCCCTTTTGGCAACATCCAAAAAGACAAGTCATGCACTCAGGGTAAGAATGAAGCAAAGAACTACGTGATCCCAGAACTGAATTGTGAAGGATTTGAGTGGGGACTGAGTGTTCAAATGGGATTGCAAGGTTGAGAATAGGTTGATACCCACTACAAGATGTCATAAATACTAGTATTAAGACACATAAAAATTCTATAATGGTTAAGAGATAATACTCCAGGAATCTCAAGTTGTAGCATGTAGAAGACATCGCTTAAAACATATGAAAATAAGATAACCCCTTTGAATAAAACCGTTGTAGAAAAAAAAACATGTTCCTTTGTGGGTGATGTTCAGTTGATACTTGAAAGTAATGTCTACATGAGCGATTAGCAATGAACAACACATTGCCCTTGATGTAAAAACATGGAGGCTACACTCTATTTCTTGCATTGAATTACTTCTTTTGTCTAGTTAATGTGGGAAAAGTAGTAATTATGATCACTTTCACCTTTTGACGTGAAGGTAGACATTTGGGATGCCCGTACCCCTAGTTACTCAGTGTGAGTGACCATCATACCATTGTGCAGAGATAATGAATAGACTTTTTGACACGAAGATAAACAATGTGATGCCCATGTCGCTGGTTACTCAGTGATGCTCATCATTACTCTGTCTTTGTCCCATTTCAAATAATTTTGATGAACTTTTGAGTTTAGAAATAGGTAGATTTTTTCCTTTTTTTTTAGTTAGAAAATCAAGTTCAAGAGGTTAATTAAGGTCAAAAGCCATGTAAAAAATTAAGTTCAATAACCTTCCTACTTGTCAATCCATGTAGGAACATGATCATCCACAAGGGAGTTATTCAAGTGAGTTTGGTTAAAATCATTAGATTTGTTCAATATTTCTAGATGACACAATCTAGACTCAAGCACAAAAATTATTTCAAAATCATTGTAAATAAATCGATGTCTTGATACTATGTGAGTATGAAAGATTGTAATGAATATTAAAACCAATTCTCCCTTGTATCAAGTATGAACACACTCATGAAGAAAGGATGAAGAACTCATAGAAAATGTGTATCTGTCGACAGCAAGAGTGGGCTTGTCGATAGATGCAAACAGTTGTTGAAAAGCTTGCTTCAGGGAGAACATGTCTGTCGGCAGATTGAATTCTTCCTGTCGACAGATGCACACAGACTGAAAGAATGGAGTTCGAGAGGACACAAACAGAGATTGTTTGTCGACAGATGGGTTGAGATCTGTTGACAGGTGCTTGACAAATCCGTTTTAAGGCTGAGAATGGAGGGAAATTTGAGCTACATGCTTGAGGGATTTGGACATATCAAGAATAGAGATTTTTCCTCATGAATTTCACTCACCAAGCCTTAACTCACTCCCCCATAATATGTATATGTGATGATTCACATTCAAGCAATTCAGCATTTGCATATCAATTAATTTGCACAGAATTAGTACAAACATGATATTCAATGAATTTTGCAAACATTTTGTGCACTTTCAAATTTACTCCCCCATAACACATGCATAGAATAAAGACAATAGCAAGCAATTCACATGTTATCATGCACACATTAGCCTTATGCATAACATGACTTTTGGTACTTGGCGGAGTATTTTTACTCATGCATATGATAGTTTCCAAACAAGCATGACTTATTTTCCACATATCATCATTTGATATACAAAGAGGTCACGTAAATGGTGTCTTAAGAGGTCATGAGCACAGTTATGCAAGCAAGATGACATAGCATGATTCCAATTGCTAAGAGGCATTGTCATGTGGGGGTTGCATTAAGGCTCATTTTTCATTGCTCAGATAAAGTCAATTCTTGCAGTACAAAACTGATGTGACAAAGAGATTTTACCTGAACAATCTTCACTTGTTTTTCAAAGATTTTACCTGTTTTCTCCATTTATTTCTTTCCTTGCACAGCCAATGTCATGAATTCATTATATGTTTGGTCGCAAGACATCTCAGATTGTGATCAAGCTGGTTTTGGAACCCACACTTGCTTGGGTCCTGCATTGACATCAATGTTAGGATACAACAATGATTTCAAAATCCAAAGTGATTTCATTTTTGGAATAGATGTATTTCTTTTATTAGAATAATGAGCAGCATTAGTTCCACTTTTTTCTTTGGACTGGTTCAACACATCTTTGTTTTCATGAGATTTTCTTGTTTTAGGATTTTTGCATGAAGAACAGAACACTTCTTTTGTCCAATAATCATTTTCTTATGTAGATGAGAATGTGTATGAGCTGGGTCTTTGGAACATGCACAAAATCATGATTCTTATGCCAACAGTTCTTAGTCAAATGTCCATGTTGATGACATGTATAGCTTGAACTGTTTTAGCATATTTGTGAGAGTGTGAATTTTTCTTCAGTAGTATTTGGCAAGATGACAGATCTATTGCATTTAAACACAATGGGTTGAGCAATTACTTGGAGCTTACCATCGTTTGAATGCATTTCTGAAATTTCTGAATCCTCTAGAATATCTTTGATCACCCTGGGTTGAAAGGATGGAGGTGGTACCCTTTGGTAGCTCTTGACATGATGTGGAGATGGAGATTTCCATGGAGATTTTTGAGCTGATGGAGGAGATGTTGAAACTTTGTAGAATCATGTTTTCTTTTCCAATTCCTTTTTCTGATTTACAGTTGAACCAAGATTCTTTCTAATTGCAGAATTTTTGTTCAATTTTTTACTTTGTTTTGAACATTTTTCGGAACATGAACTTTAGTAGAGTTTTGACTTTGTTTGATAGCCACTTCATGTTATTTGTCAATTTTTCTTTATCAACTTTTAATGCATCAATTCTTTTTCAGAAGTTTGAAGTTAGTTAGTCATGACATCCAGACCATTTTTCATTTTGTCTTTTCAATTTCACTTTGAACAATTGATTTTCCAAGTCAGCAATTTTCTTCTTAGAATTGTTCCATTCATCATTTAATGGTCTGTCATGATACAAGCATTCAATCTTCTTTTTCAGATGATTGTTTTCCTCAACCAATTGGTTGTAATTTTCTTTTATTTGGTGATCATGAGCCATATTGGAGATTTGTTTGTTCAATTGATCATTATCAAATTTGAGATTCTCATTATGATCAATCATTTTTCATTTTCAGTTTTCAAATCAAATTTTCAGTTTCAACCTGATCATGATCTTCTTTCAATTTAGAAAGCTTGTTTCCATAGTTTCTGACTTCATTCTCCATTTTCAATTTTTTATTTTCTTCATAGAATGCTTGAGCATTATCAATTCTCATTTCATTCTTATCCATTTTTTCTTTTAGCTTCTTGTTTTGAGATTTTACTTTCTTAAATTGATTGCACAAGTGCTCATAGCATTCTATCATTCATCATAGGATATATCATCCTCTGAATCAATCAGATATTGATCTATCAAAATGGTCTAAGATGGAATTACCTGACCTTTCAGAGTTTCTTGATTTCTCTGACATGTGTGATTCTTAAGAATTGTTTGAGCGACAAGAACATATTGAGCTGCCATGAGCCATGTAGCATTTTCTTATGTTCCTTTTCAGACTTGCTTGTTTTCCTAGAGGAGACTAGCATTTTATCAACCATGTCATCAAACCCAATAATCATAGGTCTATTTAAGATGCCTAATAACTTAGCCATATTCTGACTATGTTTCAGTTACCAATCAACATAATATTGAGTGAGATCAAAAGGCAATCAATAGTTCAAGAAGCACACAAAGATAGATGTCCAAAAACACAACCAAACACAGAGAACTACTTTGATACCAATTGTTAGGAACATTTATTCGGTAATGGCAAAGTAGAAGGGGGGGGGTGAATAGATTTGCACCGGAAACTTAAGCAATTTAAAAAATTACTTCGTATAAGAGATCTACTCAATCAAAACCTCTCTGATCTGATGCAATGTGTGTGAGCAAACTAACAGTTAGTGTGTAGACGAAATCCCTAGGCATGCATCTAGCGCAACACAATGCAAACCACAATTCAACCACAGTGCACAAGGGATTTTTAGGTGGTTTGGAGATCACACCACGTGACTCCTACGTCCGCCCCTCACACAGTGAGGACACACTACTCAAGAACTGAGTACAACACACACACACGAGCACAACGGCTCAACCACACACACACATGCTAGATCAAGTCCACAAAAGATCAGATCATCTAGCCTTGATCTGATCAAGACAACACACACTACGATCTGCACACAACCCTGCACAGATCACAAACCACGCACACATCTACAAACACCACGTACTAATCTTCAATCAGTACACACACACACAGATATAGAAAAATAAGGTGTAAGAAGAGTTCTGAGTTGAATATCAAATCCAAAGATGAACTCTTCAGGGAGTTCGTCCGGAAGACTTCAAGATTCACGTCGTTGAAGACCACATGATGATGGAGAATCTTGACTTGAGGACAAACCAGCTTCAACTCCTCATACGAGATGATCTCTCTTTGAACGATCTGGAGTTCTAAAGTAGAGCAGCAGGGAGAAACCTCACTTCTTGGCCTTTGCGTAGGGTTTTTGGTGTGGAGGCTGCTTGCTGCAAAAATACCTCCTTATGTTCTATATATAAGGTTTTCCAAGTTAGGAGAGACGTGGTTAAAGGAAACACCCAATACGGAACATATCCAAATCTCGGAATTGAAGTTTCTCTTCGTCTATCGACAGGTCACTATCATCTGTCGACAGGTACTGACAGGTTTTCAATTTCCAGAACACTGGTCTTCCGGGAACTATTCATCTGTCGACAAGTAACTATTCATCTGTCGACAGATATTGACATGTTTTCAATTTCTAGAACACTAGTCTTCCGGGAAGGACTTTCCTGTGTGTGGCTGTCGACAGGTACCTATAGAGTTGTCGACAGGTGCTTGCTTAATGTCTTTTTCTTGAGCTTTTGCTCTTGAATTTGATACTTGTCTTGCATACACTCACACCTACATTAAGAACATTGTTAGTGAGATATAATGAATATGTAGATGATCAATTGAAGCATGTTTTGATATGATTGTATCTTGCTTGACTTTATCAATGTCATTATGTTTCAACCATTCACATAACATCAATTTATATTGTTCATCATCAAAAACATGTATCACAAACATCACACATGTGAACCCAATAGTATAATTATGGTATATACCTATGTATTACCCTACTGTAGGTAAATTCTGAAGATATAGCCCCAATGTAGTGCCATAGAATTTTTCTTAAATTTATATTGCAATTTTGTGTTTATTTCTGCATGTATTTGAGTGTGGTTTTGTGTTGAACTTGGCGTCAACATTCGTTGGCGTTAAGGCTTGTTGGCGGCATGATCGTATGTCGTTTATCTCTTGTTAATGACAACTTCTTCTGTCATTTATAATTTTCCAAAATATTTGGTTTTTTGGGCAAGATGTAGACGACACAGTCGATGGACGTCTACATCATGGCTGACGGCAATTTCTGTTGACGTTCACCTGACTTGCCTTTTTTAATATACCGTTCTGGGGGAGAGAAATCGGTCGTTTCTAAGAGGTATTAATGGGCAATCTGAGCGTTTAGGATCCAAGGGTCAGGATTAGGGTTGGCTAATGCATGGGAGTTCTTTATAAGACCTAGATTTCGCAGATAAGGAGTTTTTCTCTCTGGTTTGAGAGGAAAGAAAAGAGGGCCGAGAGAAGGGTTTTGCTGGGTTGTCGTGTGGTTTGAAGGCTTCTAGACCAAGGAGGTTCATTCAACTTCAAGATCTGGAGCTTCACCAAGTGGAGGAACTACGTTGGAGGCGGATTTGGAGCGGTTGAAGTCGGTGAAGGGGACTGCCTTGCTGCCAAGGCGGCTTCTTCGGGCTTGGATTCGTCACTCCAGAAGGAGGGAAAGAGGCAAGTAACATGGGGGATTAGTTTAGGACATATCAGACTATATATTTATCATTTTTTTTTTTCATATTTTTAAAGAATGAAATTGATGCATGGGAAAGGGTAGACGTCTCGTTATTTCATGTTGTGTTTTCTGTGTTTTCTGGGCACTGATAAACTTAACATCTAGATCGTGTGCCGTTTAGATTTTATAAACGACACAATCGACCGCCGTCTATTTCATGCAAACGTTACTTATTTTCTGACCTATACTATATGTTAACGGCTCTATGTGCCTTCGTCTACTGGTTGTTAACGACATGATATGTGTCGTCTACTGCAAGTAAATGCCACATATGTTGCCATTAAGTTTATCAGTGCTGTGAATTTCATAAAATTCATTTTTTATGGCTTAGTTGTGATCTATGCTTGTATGAGGTTTCAGCCAGGTATGAATTGTGTGTTTTATCACTGTTATACCATGAGCAGGTTGTTGTAATGATGTATAGAGTATATGTGCATATAAGTAGTTATTCTCTGATGTTAATGGAAATGATAAAAGAAAAGTAAAAATAGGTGGGCACGATTCATGTTGAAATTTTAATGTTTGAAGACTGTATTACTGTGAGATACTGCATACATGTTGCACCTAGTACCTGTATAGAAATTGCATGAATTCCTCACTGTTGTATCATGATTAGTTAGCTTAAATTGATGGAAATTTAGTTAAAAAATGGTTACAGAATTCAAAATGTGAAATTTTACATGTGCATTATCCTGAATCTGAATTACTTTCAAGATTTCGGGGATTTTAGATTTCTGTACGAATTGTAATGAATTTCTGAATTTTAAATAGCATATAGAATTCAATTAAACATGAGAAAATGTGCATGAATGAATGTGATATGATTAGTACCATGATATTTGTCTATTTTACAGAAAAGTTAATATTCAGAAACTGAAGAAAATCTAATTGCATAATGTTGTATTTAGTGCATGGAAAAGACACTGATAGAATTGCATAAAATGTAGATTGATGATTGCATACATGATAATGCATATATTAAAGTAAAATGGCCAATAAAGACATTGCTATTTTAGATATTTCCTACAGGGAACTACACCATGGATGCCCCTATGGTAATGGTTCAACTATATGAAATGACCTGTTGAATCTGTGGGCAACGGATTGAAATCCTAGAGGTAGACAAGTTCTACTGGCTAAGGTGGGATGGGCTTTCCCGGTTTTGCGCAAATACCATGACTTCATCACTGCATTGCTAGGTGATAAGTGAATGCTATATGACTACTGATCTCTATTATAGTGCGGGCTATGTCTTGGCAACTAAATGATTAATGTCTACATGAAAAAGGACTACATGTCTACATGTTAAATGACTACATGATAAATGTCCACATAAATAATGTCTACAGATATATGCTATATGATTATTACATGTCAATTGTTTTACATGATACAGGACCACTTGCTACAAGTTTAATTGATTAGTTGCTACATGAAAACTAGTTGCATGTTGCATGATAATAAGCATATGCAATGAAAATTGATCGCATGTCATGTATAGGAATATGTTAGCTCATTGTTAGAATACAAGATGTGAATTATATGCATCACAAGAAAAGTTTTACTTCCATGATAATTGAACATACTATGCAAAGATTGATTGCTAAATGACTTAGAAATCATGTTAGTAGAATTTATATGATATCGAAGTTGTGAATGATATATGTATACTATGTTTTAAATCTATTATATACATAATGACTTGAACTATCTTTCATGTGGCTTGCTGAGTCTTGTAGACTCATACTTGTTTAACATTTCAGGAGAGCCAGAGGAGAGTCAAGAGTTAGTGCACACTGACTCTGAGCGTGAGGATGTGGAGGCATAGTTTTACTTGAGAGATTTGGAGTGATCACTATGTATGTGAGGAAAATGATCTACTTTATTTTATGCACTTTAACTATATATTGTAATCATGTGACTATTGTTATCTTTCTCTTATGTTTAGACTAGATATTTGAATATGATGTTGATTACAAGTATTTGGTTCCATATTCCGTTGCATATTCTTAGAATTGAATTATCATTTATGTATATCTCAATCTGTACCGTCTATTGTTGGATGTATTCCACTATAATACCTTTATTAGATCCAATGAGGGTTGGAATAACTGTACTGGGTCTAAGAGGGGCGTTACAGAGATTGGTATCAGAGAGTTCCAGGTTGAGCATGTACATAAATGGAATATCAACATTGTGTTCATATCTTAAGTCTGCATAAAGAATTAGTCCAAGTTTTTGTAGAATGATAGGTCTTTAAAATGGATGCTTGTTTTGCAGACTAGGGCTACCCGGGGACGTAGAGGAGCTGGTCCGACCCGGGGTGATGAGTCAGCGGGGGTTCGCAAGCTCCAGCTCAGTAGGTGCAGGAGCATACTGGTGTACCTTTGCCACCCCCACCACCACCTGTGGACTACGGAGCATTGATGCAAGACTAGTGCATGCAATGCAGACTCAGGCTCAGACAACAGCGGCATTACAGGCACAGGTGCATTTCAGGCGCAGGCACCTGCTCACGACGGCAGGCTTCAGAGGAGTATCTATGATGGAGAGATTCAGGAGGATGACCCCACCCTCTTTAAGGGGGAGAGTGATCCTATCTTAGTAGAAAGCTGGCTCGGGGAGACGAAGAAGATCTTTTGTGCTATCCGGTGTGCGAAGAGGAGAGGGTGACTCTGGCTACATATATGCTACAGGTAAAGATTTGGTTTAAGAAGTTATGATCGTTGTTTAGGGTGTAACCTTAGAGGTCATTACCTTCTTTTGCAAGAGCGTGCTGATGTGTGGTGTCATCATTGATACGCACACAGTTTGCAGATGGAGCTTTGGAGGTTGCTTGGCTGAGTTCATCCGTCTATTTAGGTGAAGTACATTCCAGAGCATGTGCAGGACCTTATGGAGCAGAAGTTTCTGACATTGACCCAGGGGTCAATGAGCGTACTTGAGTACGAGGCGAGGTTCGTGGAGCTGTCCAAGTATGTGCCCCACATTGTGGCAGATGAGCGGAGGAAAGTAAAGAAGTTCATCATGGGGTTGAAGCCATCCCTGAGGACGGACTGGTGGCTTTAGAGCATCGTTTCATGGAGGAGGCTTTGTTAGCAGCTTGCATGCATGAGGCAGAGATGGAGGTATAACTGGAGGAGAAGAGGGCTTCTTTGAAGAGGCCAGCATCAGCATTCCAGCGTCAGGACAAGAACAAGAAGGCCCCAGCTTTTCAGCAGAGAGCAGTGGTACCAGCGAGAGTGGCTGCACCGACACCAAGCGGAGACAAAATTGCAGAAAAGCCCTTGTGTACTCAGTGTGGGAAGCGCCATGGAGGTGAGGTCTGTTGGGTGACTTCCGGGAGATGCTTGAGGTGTGTGACAAGAACCACAAGATTAGATATTTTCCGAAGATGGCGCAACAGACTGCAGCGGTAGCAGCACCAGCAACAGCTAGACCGGCACCGAGAGAGCAGCAGGGAGATCGAGGGCTCAGGCTCGAGTGTTCGCTTTGGAGAGAGACGAGGCAGAGTTGGCGGAGCACATCACAGAAGGTATGGTTTTGATTATGGGAATGCATGCTAGAGTTTTGTTTATACTGGTGCTACGCATAGTTTTAATTTCCGAGGGATTTGCCAGGTTTTGATGAAGGAGAATGGTCTAGTTCCGGAAGAGTTGGAGGTTCCCTTATCTATGCATACTCCAGCAAACTATTTTTACCGGGCAGTGTTTTTCTTCACTTCATGTGAGCATTGAGGAACAAGTTTTACCTGGCAGTTTCTATTTGCTGAAGATGAAGGATTATGATGCTATCTTGGGCTTAGACTGGCTCGAGGAGCATTATGGCCTTATGGATTGCAAGAGGAAGATTATTATTTTCTAGATCATTAGTAAGGAGGAGTTTGTCCATCCCTTACCCAAGAACATGTCGGGCAAGTTCGTGATTTCTGCTTTGAAGGAAGCCCGGATGTTGAGCAAGGGTTGTGATGGTTTTCTTGCTAGTGTGGTTGTATCCAAGGATTTGAAGAAGGTCTTGTCTGTTCAAGACATTGATGTAGTCCGAGATTTCAACGATGTCTTTCCCGATGATTTGTCTAGTTTGCCCCTGCAAGGGAGATCGAGTTTGGCATGAGCTAGTACCTAGCACAGCACCTATTTCCATTGCTCATTATCATATGGCACCAACGGAGTTGGCGGAATTGCCGAAGTAGCTACAAGAATTGCTTGATAAGGGTTTAATCCGGCGAGTGTATCACCAGGGGAGCACCTGTTCTCTTTGTGAAGAAGAAGGATGGATCGATGAGTCTGTGTATCGATTACCACAAGCTTAACCAGGTGTCTATCAAGAACAAGTATCCATTACCTCGTATTGATGATTTTTTTGATCAGTTGGTGAGGAGCTTCGGTGTTTTCTAAGATCGATCTTCATTCTGGCTATCATCAACTCCGAATTATGTATGCCGGAGGATTCTACTAAAACGGCTTTTAGGACGAGAATGGGTCATTATGAGTTTCTTGTCTTGCCCTTTGGTTGACAAATGCTCCAGCAGTTTTCATGGACTTAATGAATAGGGTATTTCGGCAGTATCTGGATTCTTTTGTAGTTGTCTTCATTGATGATGTGCTGATCTACTCACTTGATGAGGAGACTCATAGAGAGCATTTGAGGATTGTGCTGGATATCTTGAGGGAGCACAAGTTGTATGCTAAGTTCAGCAAGTGCAACTTCTGGATGAAGGAGGTCCATTTCTTGGGACATGTTATTTCTGGCGATGGTGTGTCTGTGGATCTGGCTAAAGTGGAAGCTGTCCTTGACTGGGACACTGAGATCATCTGCAGACATCAGGAGTTTTCTCTACTTGGCTGGCTACATAGAAGATTTATTGAGGGTTTCTCTTCTATTGCGGCTACCTTCAAGGTCAACCAGGAAGGGAGTAAAGTTTGGATGGTCAGAATCTTGTGAAAAGGCGTTCCAGGAGCTGAAGACTCATTTGACCTCAGCGCCAGTGCTTGTTTTGCCCAATGGTGGAGATCCTTTCTCTATACTACACGGATGCTTCGAAGATTGGGCTTGGCTGTGTGCTTATGTAGGGAGGTAGAGTTGTGGCCTATGCTTCTAGGCAGCTTAAGGAGCATGAGCGCAATACCCAACTCATGATTTGGAACTGGTGGTAGGTCTTTGCTCTAAAGATATGGAGGCACTATATCTATGGAGTGAGATTTGAGCTCTTCTCAGACCACAAGAGTCTCAAATCTCTTTTCCCAAAAGGAGTTGAATCTGAGGCAGCGAAGGTAGATAGAATTCTTAAAGGATTATGATTTTGAGCTTTCTTACCACCCAGGGAAGGCTAATGTAGTGGCGGATGTGTTGAGCAAGAAGAGGCAATTGATGAGGCAAGATTGGAAGATGTTAGAAGATGCTTCAGGTTCTGTGGCTGTTTTAGAACCTCAGTTGTGTCAGTATGTTCATGGCTCAGTTGTCACTAAGTTCTTCTGTTCATGATCGGGTTATTACTTTGCAAAAAGATGACCCTTTATTGCTGGAGTTGGTTGGAAGGTTGGCATTATTCGAGATGAAGATGGTGTGATTCGTCTGGATCATAGGGTGTGTGTCCCTAATGATGCTGATCTGAGGAAGGAGATTTTGGAGGAAGCGCACAGATAACAATTCTCTATTCACCCGAGCAGTGGGAAGATGTATAAGGATCTGAAGCGTTCTTTCTGGTGGTTTGGCATGAAGCAAGATGTTGCTGAGTGTTGTGGCGAAGGGCAGAACATCAGCGACCTTCAGGTTTGATGCAAAAGCTGGATATTCCTCAGTGGAAGTGGGAACAAGTTACCATGGATTTTGTGTCTGGATTCCCTAGATCGGCTAGAGGGAATGATTCCATCTGGGTAATTGGGGATAGATTTTCGAAGAGGTGGTCATTTCCTTGCCATGAAGAAGAAGCAGTCAGTAGAGAGCTTGGCAAAGACTGTATATTGATAGCATTGTGAAGCTGCATGGGATTCCAAAGTCAATTATCTCAGATCGTGATCCAAGATTTTCTTCTAGATTTTTGCAGAGTTGCAGTAGCCTTTTGGCAGTCAGTTGAATTAAAGTTCGGCATTTCATACACAAACGGATGGACATCCGTGAGGACTATTCAGGCTGTGGTGGATATGCTTTGGGCTTGTGTTCTGGAGTGGAAAGGAGATTGGGAGCGTCACCTAACTCTTTGAATTTGCATATAATAATAGTTTTCCATTCGAGCATAGGTGGCACCTTTTGAGGCTTTGTACGGGAGACCTGTAGATCCCCGTTGTGTTGGGAAGAAGCAGGAGATCGGCATTTGGTTGGACCAGAAGTGGCGCAGGAGACTTCAGCAAAGATCCAGTGATTGTGCAGAGAATAAAGGCAGCTCAAGATCGCCAAAAGATTATGCGATATGAGGAGGACGGACTTGGCTTTGAGTAAGGAGACATGTTTTTCTCAGGTATCGCCACCAAGGGTGTAGTTGTTGGGTTGAATGCAAATTCATATCATTTCCCTCCTATTTTGATGATGACAAGAAGTGTTCTTAAAGCATTTAATTGAAACATGTCAAAAACATCATACCTGAGGTTCATATTCAAAAAGTATTTTTCAAATCACATTTATCATTTATAGTCATGATACATTTAACTAATGATATATGTGTTTATTTTTCAGGTACAAACATTTTTATGCAGAAGATGTGTCGACACACTCATCAATGGTGTCGACACAACAACACAGATTTAAAGACAAAATGCATAAGAATGTTGAGACTGTGTCGACACATGTCAATAGTGTGTCGACACGAGTGGCAGTTTTTCAGAAATCAAGCCTACCCAGGTCGACACACTCATAGAGCAGGTCGACACTAGACCCAGTTCCCAGAACAGCCAGTTTGAGGAATCAGGAAAGAGGTCGACACACTCCAGAGCAGGTCGACACGGGACCTTCCTCCCAGAACAGCCTTCTACATATTCTGGACAGTGTGTCGACACTACCACCAGGCAGGTCGACACACTACGGAAACTTTTCATCCTAAAAGTTGATGGCTGCCACGTGTCCTCCTAGGGCGATCAGAATCTATCTAGGAAAGCGTGCCCTTGTACCCCAAAAGGGTATCTTTGGAATCCTAAGGGTATAAAAGGTTCTTTTTGGCCTGCCTTCACAAGAGACACGGACCAAACTCTCTCAGAGCCTCCAAGAAGCTCCTGGCGGCCAGAAGAGCTCGTGTCTCCTTCCTCTGCTCTCCAATTGCTTCTAGAAGACCAATTCCCACCAATTCAAGGTGTGGGAATTGGAATTTGAGCCCTGAAGATTCCTCTGAAGCATTCCAAGGAGGCAGATCCTGTAGAAGACTTCGTTGGTGAAGAATTCGAGGAAGATCCAACTTCTCAAATTGCAGAGCATCGTTTTGGACTTCAAGCTTCACATGCTTCTTCCCAATTCAAGCCTCTACAAGGGAGTACACTGAAGAACGAAGACTTTCAATTCACTTAATTTCTCTTCTGTTCTTCTGAGATATCTTTTGGATTATGCAAGTACTTCTGCATAACTCTCTTTAGAGTTCTCAAACTTGACTAGATCTATTGCTAGAGGATCTTAGTCTTAAGTTGGTGTCTAGCAGTCTTAGTGTGAGCATTGTGCTCAGGGTGTTGTGAGCCGTCGAGCTCAGTCTGAGTTGTAAGCTCAGGGTTGGTTTGAGCAGTCTTGCTCTGTGTTTCTAGAGTAGTCTTTCTCTAGAAGGTTGTGTGAGTTGTATGCTCTGAAGTGTTGGAGTTGTCATACTCCTTTGGGTGTGTAGCCCAGTTGTGTTAGTGAAGCCTCACGGGTTGTGAGGGGTGGATGTAGGAATCACATGGGTGATTTCCGAACCACCTAAAAATCCTTGTGCATTTGTCTTCTGTGGTTTGATTGATTCATTCGCTAGATGCTTGCATAGGATCCGTATTTAATTCACTCAATCAACTTGCTTCACATCTAATTTTTTCAACTCACCACTCAAATCTAATCAGATCTGTAGTTTTTCACTGATAACATTGCCTCTGATTCTAAATATGTTTTCAAATTGCTTAAGCTTCCGCAAAAGTGGCTAAGATCTATTCATCCCCCCCTTCTAGATCTTTTCCACACATTTACTTCGATCCTTCAATTGGTATCAGAGCGGGTTTACATCGATCTGATTTGAACTGAGCAGTTTTGTTTCTGAGTATTGATGTTTTGTTTGTTGTTTGTTTGTTTGCTTGCTTGCTTAACTACTTCTCTGTGCATTTACTTAAGTGTCATGGACTCAAAGGGTTTCATAGCTGAGGCCCTTCCATAAATAGGCCACCATTCTTTAATGGTTTGGACTATTCTTATTGGAAAAACAGAATGCAAGTATTCTTAAGGGCCCAGAACTATGAGATCTGGAAAGTAGTTGAGGCTGGTCCCTATGAAAACCAGGGAGAGGAAGAACCTGGACGAGGGAAAAATAAGGAAAGCTACACTGAATTATAGTGCCATGAACATGATTCAGTGTGCTGTCCATCCCAAGGAGTATTCGAGAATCTCTATGTGCAAATCTGCCAAAGAGATGTGGGATAAACTCGAATTACTCTATGAGGGAACATCTCAGGTCAAGGAGACCAAGGCAAACATTTTAGTTTCAGAATATGAACTCTTTATGATGAAATCTATGAATCTATTTCTGAAATGTTTGCCAGATTCATGGTGATAGTCAATGGACTCAAGGCTTTGGGTAAGGAGTATACTGATGCAGACTTGGTAAGAAAGATTTTGCGTTCACTTTCTTCACTTTGGCATACCAAGCCACTGTTATTGAAGATTCAAAAGATTTGTCCAAAATCTCTTTGGATGAATTGATTGGATCTTTAATGACATATGAAATAAACTTAAAAAGAAATGAAGAACACATCATTAAGACCAAGCCTATAGCACTCAAAGCTTCTTCAAGCAACAAAGATAAAAATCAGGATAAAACAAGTTCTGAAGAATCTGAGTCGAATGAGGATGAGATTGCCCTCATGACCAGACAATTCAGGAAATTTTGAAATATAGGAAGGGAAAATGACTGGGAAAAAGAAATTTCCCTCAGGTAAGAAGAATATTTCCTCTTCCAATTTCAATAAGAATCATAAACCTGATGAGAATGTTATCTGTTACAGGTGCAACAAGCCAGGACACATGAAGGGAGAGTGTCCTGAGAACAAAAAGGAAAAGCACAAGAGATTCCAGAAATATAGAAGCCAAAGCCATGGTGGCCACTTGGTCTGACGAAGACACAAGTGAGGAAGAAGAAGAGAAGAAGTCCTCAAGCTCAGAGAGTGAGGAAGTTTGCTTCATGCCAACAGCACAGATGGAAAGGTAAATACTTCCTTTGAAGATTATAGTGTTGAAGATTGGCAGGATGTGTATGCAGAATTAGTTGAAAGATATTCTGAAATGAGAAAAGAAAACAAACACATCAAAAAGAAAATTGAAAATCTCTACCATAATCAATCTTCAAATAATAGAATCTGTGAACTGGAATCTGAAGTAACAGACCTGCTTGAAGAAAAAGAGAATCTCCTAACCAAATTGATGAACTGAAACTTGCCTCTCAAGGCCTCCCAAGAATTCAGAAACTTAAATGAAAAGCTGGAAATTGAAAAACAAGAAAAACAACAGAAAATTGAAGAAATTGAAGTTCTTAAAAACCAGCTAAAGGAAAGGGAGGAGGTTATCCAAACCTTCACAAAAGGCCAAGATAACCTAGAGGCATTGCTAGGATCCAACATGACAACCACATCTCATGGATTAGGATTCAACAAAAAGAAACAACAAAAGATAAATCTGGTGAGAAAAAGGGAAAAGCACCATTGATTAAATTTGTTAAGGGTCCTAATCTGGAAAACACTGAAATCCAACAAACAGCAAACAAAACCCAAACAAAACTCAAAACAAATCAAAAACCCAAAAACAAAAGAAGACTGTCAGGTCGACACAGTCCCCTGACAGGTCGACCTGTTCAACACCAAAAACCATAAACAACTCAACCAAAATTCAAACAAAAATCTGAAAATAAGAAAAAGGGAAAAGAAATAATCCATGAAAAACCTTGGACCTCCAAGACAACACTTCAAGAAAATTGGATTAATCCTTGGAACCAATGGTATGAAAATCCCTGTTGGTATTATCCTCAATACCCTTATCCAAATTTCTGGATGTACCAACACAATCCATGGATTCCACCTCCTCTCTGAATCAAATTTTCAAATGAAAAACTCCCCTCCTACCAAAAACAAAGATCTTGGTGCTTTCATTCCTAAAAGAAAGAACAAACAGAAAAAGGCTGAAAACACCAAAGTAACAAAACAAAAATCTAAAACAAATCAAATTTGGGTGAGAAAGGATTTGATGTCTTGTGCTAAATCATACTGATGGTCCCAACTCTGTTTGGGTACCAAAATCTTCTCTCCATTGATCTTTGTGCAGGAAGGTCGTGCACCAACACAATGTTTGGTTTCTTGACAGTGGGTGTTCACGACATATGACTGGAGATAGAGCCAAATTCTCATTCCTGCTTGAAAAGGAGGGAGGGTCAGTCACCTTTGGAGGTAAAAATAAAGGAAAGATCATTGGATCTGGTAAGGTTGGTCAAACTTCTTCAAACTCAGTAGATAATGTTTTGTTAGTTGATGGACTTGATTATAATTTGCTCAGTATCAGCCAACTATGTGACAAAGGTCACAAAGTTGTGTTTGAATCTGATTTTTGCAAGATAATAGATTCATCAACTGATAAAATCAAATTCTTGGAAAAAGAGAAAACAATGTCTACATGATCAACCTTATAAAAACTTTTCTGAAAATCTTTGTTTTGTTGCAAATAAAGATGAAATTGCATGGACTTGGCACAAAAGACTTGGCCATGCAAGTTTCAGAACAATTGAATAAGTTTTAAGATTGAATTTGGTTAAAGGTCTTCCTGAATCATTTTCTAGTGTTGAAGGTCAAATTTGTGGGATCTGTGCTAAAGGAAAACAAACTAGGAAATCCTTTAAAGTCTTCAATGATGTACTCACATCTAAGCCACTAGAACTTCTTCACATGGACCTCTTTGGGCCAACAAGAGTTCTAAGCTTAAGTGGCAAAAGATATGGATTTGTAATCATTGATGACTTTACTAGATTTACCTGGGTTATCTTTCTATCCCACAAAAGTGATGCATGCCTTGAATTCAGGAACTTTTGTACCACTGTCTTAACCACTTATCCATATAAAATCAAAAATATCTTAACTGATCATGGGGGTGAATTTGAGAACACATCCTTTTCTGATTTTTGTGCTGAATTTCAGATATTCCACAAGTTTTCTTCACCAAGAACTCCAGAACAAAATGGAGTTGTGGAAAGAAAGAACAGAACTCTTGTGGAAATGGCTAGAACCATGCTTTGAGAGTAACTTGCCCAAATCCTTCTGGGCTGAAGCTGTGAACACAGCAAACCACATACTCATAGAGCATTGGTCAGACCAAAAATCAGAAAACCCCCTATGAATATTAAAAACAAAAAGCCAACTGTTTCCTATTTAAAATCTTTGGGTGCAATGCTATGTACACAATAATAACAAAGAAAACCTTGACAAGTTTGATGCTAAGAGTCAGGAAGCTATCTTCCTTGGCTATTCTGAAGTGTCAAGGGCTTTCAAAGTGTACATATTAAAACCAAAACTGTTGAAGAATCTCCACATGTTATTTTTGATGAAAATTCCTTTTCCACTAATGATTCTAAATCTTGCAGGGAAAAACAAGACAATGAAGAGGATGACCTCATTGTGGATTCTTCACCAACCGTTGAGGAGATTAACAACATTGAAGAAACCTGAACAACAACTCACCATCTCCAAATGGTTCAGGTAATATTGATTCAGAAGTGGGGACTTCTCAACAGGTAATTTCTGAACCTCGATTTCTAAGTCACCCATTAGACAGTGTAGTTGCAATCTAAATGATAGAGTTAGGACCAGATCATCCTTTTGCAAAACATTGAAGAAGACTCACTAGCTCTAATTTCCCAAATTGAACCCAAGTCAATTGATGAAGCCTTATCCAGTTCTGATTGGATTAATGCTATGCATGATGAACTTCATCAATTTGAAAGAAATCAAGTGTGGGAATTAGTGCCTAGACCTAGTGACCAAACAGTGATTGGCACTAGATGGGTTTTCAGAATAAATTGAATGAAGCTGGTCAAGTAATAAGAAACAAAGCTAGGCTAGTTGCAAAGGGGTATAACCAAGAATTTGGAATTGACTTTGAAGAATCTTATGCCCCTGTAGCTAGACTAGAAGCTGTGAGAATTTTCCTTGCTTTTGCATCCTCCATGAAATTCAAAGTCTTTCAAATGGATGTTAAAAGTGCATTTCTAAATGGATATATAAAGGAAAATGTGTTTGTTGAACAACCTCCTGGATTTGATAATGAAAAATATCCTAACCATGTTTTCAAGCTTAATAAGGCACTCTATGGTCTTAAACAAGCTCCAAGAGCTTGGTATGATCGTTTGAGTTCCTTTTTACTTGAAAAAGGATATTCTAGAGGTAATGTTGATCAAACATTGTTCACAAAAACAGTAAAAAATCAAATAATTGTGGTCCAAATTTATGTTGATGACATAATTTTTGGCTCCACCAATAAAGGCCTTTGCACTGAATTTTCAAATCAAATGAAGAATGAATTTGAAATGAGCTTAATGGGAGATTTAACATTCTTTTTGGGATTGCAGGTTAACCAAACGAATGAAGGAATCTTCATCAGTCAAACCAATATGTCAAGGAGCTACTGAAAAGGTTTGACTATCAGAACCTTAAACATTCAAGCACACCCATTGCAATAAATGCTAAGCTAGAAGAAGACCCATCTGGTAAGTCAGTAGATCCAAAGACCTACAGAGGTATGATTGGCTCTCTGCTCTACCTTACTACTTCTAGACCTGACATTCAGTTTTGTGTGTGCTTATGTGCTAGATTCCAATCTAATCCTAAAGAAAGTCATATGCTTGCTGTGAAAAGAATTTTTAAATATCTTGTTGGAACATGTGACTTAGGAATTTGGTATCCTGCTGGTTGCAAGTTAGAATTGTTTGCCTACTGTGATGCTGATTATGCTGGGTGTAAGTTAGATAGAAAAAGCACAAGTGGCTTGTGTGTATTTCTAGGTGGGTGCCTTATTTCTTGGGCTTCTAAGAAGCAACATTCAGTTGCTCTGTCAACTGCAGAGGCTGAATATGTTGCAGCAGGTAGATGTGGAACTCAGATTCTCTGGGTGAAACATCAACTTCTTGATTACAACCAAGATTTAGGGTGTGTACCCATCCTATGTGATAACACTAGTGCCATAAATTTGTCTAAAAACCCCATTCAGCACTCCAGAACAAAACACATTGAAATTAGGCATCATTTCTTGAGAGATGAGGTTGCAAAGAAATCTTTTGAACTCCATTTTATTGAAACTGAAAAACAAATTGCAGACATATTCACTAAACCCCTTCCTGAAAATAGATTCTCATCTTTAAGGAGAGAACTTGTCTTTGTAAATGTCCACCTTCTTGATCTCTCTTAAGGTTTGGGTTGAGTGCTATGCATTGTCTAAGGGGGAGTTCTTTGCATTTCATAACTCCTTGCTTCCTCAAGCTACATTGCTCATATCTCTCTCATTTTCAATTCCATCCCTTTTTACAATAATTCTCCACTTCTGATTGTGTGAAACTTCTTGGTATATCAAATAGTGATTTGGAGAAGGAAGTTATGCTTGTCTGGACACTTTCACTATGCGTGAGAACATATCTCCGCCAAGTACTAAGAAGTCAATATGCAATAATTGAGGGGGAGCTTTTATTGTTCAAAGAAATTCTTTTCTGATTTCAAAACTTGCACAGTTTTAACTTCCACTCTTTTTGCTAATGAATTCTTCAACTCTTATTGTATTGAAATCTCTTGGTATATCAAATGGTGACTTGGAGAAGGACAAGTTATGCTTGTCTGGACACTTTCACTATGCGAGAGTATGTGTCTCCGCCAAGTACCAAGAAATGGATATACAATTGTTGAGGGGAAGTCTTTGTTGTCCAAGAAGAAACTTCTTTCTGATTTCAAAATGAATATCTTTATTTTGATGACAAATGGTTGAAATCATCATCTCAGGGGGAGCTAGAAATTCACAAGTCATCTTTTTGCAAATTTCAAAACCCTTCTTGCATTCATCAATTCCTTGCATGATGTCCTCATTCTAAAGTCTAGAGTCACAAAATGAACCTTGAGTGATATTATTTTTTTTTCACCTTACAACTATGTCTCTCAATCCACAGAAATTCAGATCTCTTCCTAAACTAAATGAAAATTTGTGTCTTGAACTTAAAACATTTCCTGTTTGCAACTGATGACTGGATGTATTTGATTCTATCTCACAAACTCTCCAAAATCTTGTAAAATCCAACAGAGCAATGGCATTTGTGCTGAGAAACTGCACACCTTCACAATGAATGAAGTGCATGTATGTCATGAGGCATTATTGCTAACTCTGTTCAAAGGGGATCCAAATTGAAAATAACCTCAAAATTAAGCAATTATGTGCTATGCTTTTTGATGATGACTGAGTAACTGGAAATATTGGCGTCTACAAAACGTATATTTTCATGTCAAAAGGTCATCATTTACCCCTTTGAGACTTGACAATGACTAAATCTTAAGTATCCAGGGACTATGGTGTGTAAAAAGCACTAGTACTTGAGTGAAAGAGATTTATATCATTTGATAGTTTGTTAAAAGAACAAAAATATGAAAATTATTGGAGATTTGTTTAGAAAGAATCATCTTCCTCCTTCATCAAGTTGTTCTTTAAGTTTGTGTTTTACTTTCAACACAATGTATTTAGTCTAGATGATATCTTATTCTTGAAAATTGAGAAACATGGTTTTTTGGGTGATTGTTAGATACATTATATCCCTCAATTTATCATTTTGTTGATTCAAGTCTTGGAATGCTAATATCTGTTGGAAATTGTGTGAAACACTTGAACTGTGATGAATTTTGCAAAATACAACAATGAATTTTTAGGCCTCTTAAAAATCCTTGAAATGATAATTCCTCTCATCATTTTTATCATTTAAAGATGTCCCCAAATTTCTCAAAAATTCCTCCTCTCAAAAATTCAATTTCTTTCAAGGCTTGTCGATCACAATCTCTCTCGTGTCGACACACACACCACCACCGTCAGGTCGACACACTCTTCCTCATGTGTCGACACTGCCTTCTTGCCAGACACTTTTCAACCTTTCGGTTCACCTTAAACCCTTGTTGTTCCTGCGGGGCAGTGTACCACTGCATCCCTTTTTGGGCATCAGGTCGACCCGACGGCCCCATTTCCACTCCTTTCCGCAAAATTCCTCCAAATTCTCTCTACATCGCATCAATCCTTCATCACCTCTCCATTCTTCCATTTCCTCTCCTAATTCCACTCCTCTTGCACCATGGTCCGCAAGTGGGTCCCCGCCGTGGCGCAAGATCAGCAGCCTCTTCAAGGCCGTTCGGCACAGGTTCCAGTTGAACAGATGGAAAGAAGAACAAAAGGAGAAACGATCCTGCCTCTTCTTCTGCACCTCTGAGGGCTTCCAAGCGTGGCAGGACCTCAACTTCAGACAGAGGTGGTAATGTTTCAACCCTAGACCAGACATTTCGGGAGATTCCTCTGACCATCCTGAGGAATCATCTTCCTCTTCTTCTTCTGAGTCTCAAGAGGATATCCCCTCAGAATCCGTAAGTGCCCAAATTGATTTTGAAGCCAAGGATACTAGACCTTTCAGACATCCAACTAGCAGACTCCTTCCTGAGATTCAAACCTACTTTTCCTTTAATCCTGGATACCTTTCATTTCTGAATTTCAAGTCTGCTATCCAAGATTGGTTAGAGAGTTCTACAAGAACCTCACATGCACAGACGAAGGGTATGAATCAAAAGTCAAGGGAATAGCCATAGACATGCCCTGCAGTAGCTGCCTCCATTTTCAAAGTACCAGATGAAGGGGCAGACTACCATGAGTTTGAGTTCATTTACATGAAGCCTACTCCATTTTGACAGGTCTTCCTGCAGATGAATCTGATCCCAAGCAGACCTATGTAACCAGGTTCAATGCAAACACCTTTCCACCTGTGTTAAGGGTCATCCACCACATTTTGACCACCAATTACCCCTCAAGGTGGTGGAAGAGATAGATTGACAGACATTCAGCGATTCATCCTCTATTGCATGGTGAAAGACATCAAGGTCAACCTCCATGTGATTCTCTATCAAATCATAGCTGAAACTACAAGGACAGACCTCAAGAGATCTCTTCCTTATGGGGCACATCTGACCTCAGTGTTCAACACTTTGGTGTGCCATTGGAAAATGAAAATCCCAATCCATTCCCAAGTCCAACATCTACACTTTTAAGAATATCCAGAAGTTTATGGGATTTAGATTGGAAGGCAATCAAATTAGAAGAGGGCCAATTGTGATTGAGGCCCCTCAAGCTCAGGAGGACCAGCCTCAGGCTCAAGGGGATCAGCCCCAAGCACAAGAGGACCAGCCTCCAGCTCAAGAAGACCAAACTCAGGAGGATCAGCCTCCACCTCATGAGGACCAGCCTCAAGTTCAAGAGCACAAGTTCACTTGCCAGAAGACCAGCCTCTAATGGATGAGGACCAGCCTCATATTACTCCTGAAGGTGGCATTCAGCTTGAAACCCCATTCCACTTCAGGATGATCCTTCCTCTTCTTGCCACATACTTTTGAACCTCCACAATTCCCCTCTACATTCCAATCTTCCACTTCTTCTGGTGGTCCTCAATTCCACCAGAATTGTTCTCTTTCCTCAATGCCAATTTGATACATTGAACTCCTCTATTCAATCAATGTCAGATCAATTTGAATTGAGAGTTCAAAGACTAAGAGAACATGTCAGCCAATTTATTGAGCAGAAGGCAGCTTCAGATTATGCAGCTCAGAGATTTAACAGACTCAGGCACTCTGGGAGATTCCTATATTGAGCTGAAAGAGCACCAACAAAAGCTAGAAGTTGTACTTCAGGGAATTTGGCAAATTCCCAATCAGATGTCTTCAACACTACAGAGACTCTTTCTCAGCTTGCTCATCTAGCTGATGATTTGGAAAGCATGAAAAACTTCAATGAAAACATTGGTAAAGAGATCTCACCTTGCACAAGGAAGTAAAGATTATTTCAAGGCCTGGTTGGTCAGATGGATCTTCATCAAGTTCTCAACCTGTTTCAGATGAATTGAAAAGAACTCAAAGCACCTTGATAGAGCATTCTGATAGAATGGAGCATTATCTTCACACTAGGCTGACAACTATCCATGAAAACATTAAGTCAAGCATGAAGTCAATGGACAAAAGATTGTCAGACATTGAGATTCTTCTAGCTCCAATTCCTCCTCCTCCTCCATCTTCTACCTAATGTACATTTTTTTGATAATGTCAAAGGGGGAGAAGAATGAATGAATTGAATGTAATATTTTGTGTATGTAATCTTTTGAATGAAATGAAATGGTTGTCTTTTGAATGAATGAAATGGTTGTTTGGCTTCAATGCAAATTTTTTTGTCTTTGTGTTTGAATACTTGTTAAATTGTTTGACTTGTGTGCACAAAACTTCTAATTTCAAGTAACATTGTATCTCACCAACATCATCAATTGTTACTGAACAATATCAAAAGGTCATTGACAAGTATAAACAAAAAGGAAAACAAAATTTAAACAATCAAAATTGCTTAAAATCACACTTCATCAAAACCACATTGAAATATGGATTTAATGTTGCCATCATCAAAAAGGGAGAGATTGTTGGGTTGAATGCAAATTCATATCATTTCCCTCCTATTTTGATGATGACAAGAAGTGTTCTTAAAGCAATTTAATTGAAACATGTCAAAAACATCATACCTGAGGTTCATATTCAAAAAGTATTTTTCAAATCACATTTATCATTTATAGTCATGATAAATCATTTAACTAATGATATATGTGTTTATTTTTCAGGTACAAACATTTTTATGCAGAAGATGTCGACACACTCATCAATGGTGTCGACACAACAACACAGATTAAAGACAAAATGCATAAGAATGTTGAGACTGTGTCGACACATGTCAATAGTGTGTCGACACGAGTGGCATTTTTCAGAAATCAAGCCTACCCAGGTCGACACACTCATAGAGCAGGTCGACACTAGACCCAGTTCCCAGAACAGCCAGTTTGAGGAATTAGGAAAGCAGGTCGACACACTCCAGAGCAGGTCGACACGGGACCTTCTCCCAGAACAGCCAGTTTGAGGATTAGGAAAGCAGGTCGACACACTCCAGAGCAGGTCGACACGGGACCTTCCTCCCAGAACAGCCTTCTACATATTCTGGACAGTGTGTCGACACTACCACCAGGGCAGGTCGACACACTACGGAAACTTTTCATCCTAAATTTGATGGCTGCCACGTGTCCTCCTAGGGCGATCAGAATCTGTCTAGGAAAGCGTGCCCTTGTACCCCAAAAGGGTATCTTTGGAATCCTAAGGGTATAAAAGGTTCTTTTTGGCCTGCCTTCACAAGAGACAACGGACCAAACTCTCTCAGAGCCTCCAAGAAGCTCCTGGCGGCCAGAAGAGCTCGTGTCTCCTTCCTCTGCTCTCCAATTGCTTCTAGAAGACCAATTCCCACCAATTCAAGGTGTGGGAATTGGAATTTGAGCCCTGAAGATTCCTCTGAAGCATTCCAAGGAGGCAGATCCTGTAGAAGACTTCGTTGGTGAAGAATTCGAGGAAGATCCAACTTCTCAAATTGCAGAGCATCGTTTTGGACTTCAAGCTTCACATGCTTCTTCCCAATTCAAGCCTCTACAAGGGAGTACACTGAAGAACGAAGACTTTCAATTCAACTTAATTTCTCTTCTGTTCTTCTGAGATATCTTTGGGATTATGCAAGTACTTCTGCATAACTCTCTTTAGAGTTCTCAACTTTGACTAGATCTATTGCTAGAGGATCTTAGTCTTAAGTTGGTGTCTAGCAGTCTTAGTGTGAGCATTGTGCTCAGGGTGTTGTGAGCCGTCGAGCTCAGTCTGAGTTGTAAGCTCAGGGTTGGTTTGAGCAGTCTTGCTCTGTGTTTCTAGAGTAGTCTTTCTCTAGAGGTTGTGTGAGTTGTATGCTCTGAAGTATTGGAGTTGTCATACTCCTTTGGGTGTGTAGCCCAGTTGTGTTAGTGAAGCCTCACGGGTTGTGAGGGGTGGATGTAGGAATCACATGGGTGATTTCCGAACCACCTAAAAATCCTTGTGCATTTGTCTTCTGTGGTTTGATTGATTCATTCGCTAGATGCTTGCATAGGATCCGTATTTAATTCACTCAATCAACTTGCTTCACATCTAAATTTTCAACTCACTCAAATCTAATCAGATCTGTAGTTTTTCACTGATAACATTGCCTCTGATTCTAATAGTTTTCAAATTGCTTAAGCTTCCGCAAAAGTGGCTAAGATCTATTCATCCCCCCCTTCTAGATCTTTTCCACACATTTACTTCGATCCTTCAGTAGTGAGGTTTGGAAGAGAGGTAAGCAAAATTCGGGTTCATTGGTCCCTTTTATAAATCTTTAGAAGATCTAGTAATGTGGCATATCAGCTGCTTTTGCCCCATCTTTGCAGCAGTGCACCCAGTTTTTCCATGTATCTATGTTGAGGAGTATGTTTAAGTCCGGCTCATTGATTAATGTTATGAGCCAATGCAGTATTCAGCCAGATTTGTCCTATGCGGAGCCGCCGTGGAGATTGTGGATCAGAAGGTGCAAGAATTGAGATCAAGTCTATTCCCTTGTGAGGTCTTAGGAGGAAATTTCTCGCGTGAAGAAGCAACGTGGGAGCTTGAAGAAAGTATGAAGAAGCTTTCATCCGTCCAGTGTTTTGGTGAGTGTTCTAACTCAATCTTCGAGGACGAAGTTATTTTAAGGGGAAGGTTGTAGTGCCCTAGAATTTTTCTTAAATTTATATTGCAATTGTTTTGTTTATTTCTGCAGAGTATTTGGTGGTTCTTTTTGTTTGCACTTGGCGTCAACATTAGTTGCCGTTAAGGCTTGTTGGCGCATGATCGCATGTCGTTTATCTCTTGTTAATGACACCTTCTTCTGTCGTTTATTATTTTCTGAAATATTTGGTTTTTTGGGGAAGAATGTAGATGCACATTTATGGAGCCTACATCATGGCTGGCGGCAATTTCTGTTGACGTTAACCTGACTTGCCTTGTTTTGATATTACCATTCCGAGGGAGA